>UNSF01000153.1:0-170896 GCA_900538255.1 Ulva mutabilis
GTCAAGGAGGTCAGCTCATCGAGCATGGCCGTGATCCACTGCTCACGGTGAGTGCCACGCATGGCCTGCTGCACCGTTGGATCATCTACTACGACCTCGACCTTCTTCCTCACGGTAGCTGCACGCCCTGGACCTCACAAAGGCTAGCAGTAGGGCACCGTTCGGAGTCACCTCCTGCCCCGTCGGCTTTCTGCATCAGGAGTCACACTGTCAGGCCGTCGCAGACACTCCTTCAGCAAAGTCACCGAGTCACTCTCACCATTGAACACCTGTGGAGCTCCCAAGCATCATGGCTCACGTGCACCCTCCGGGGATGCGCTCAACAGCAACATCACTCATAATTGCTCCCACAGCATGGACAGCAGGTCTCAAGACTTTGCGAATCAAATGAAAAGCTTTGGAACCCATCGGAATCCCCACCTCGTGTGGCGGATCCAGACGTTTCTCCGCTGCCCCTCGCGGCAACTTGGTGTGACTCTCCCCCTGAGCCATCACCGCCTGTCGCTATTCCCCTAGGCACATGCCGTAGCTCGCCTTGCCCCTGGCCCTCAGACCCAGATATATGCCGTGGCTTATCATATCTGTCCCGGTCATCACGCCCTGACAACGTGGACCCGCGGTAACTTCGGCTGCCGCCGTGACCGTCAGCTCGCACAGGTGGGGGTGGCTCACTCAGCTCCTTGCCCATCGACCGCTGGACTGGCTCCGCTGAACGCGAGCGGGATCTAGACTCAGGCTCAGAGTCATCCTCACTACCAGATGCATCTTCATCCGCCTCCTCATCAGTTGGAAGCGGATAGATGTCACAGTCTCCCATGTGCCAGCACAGGTCTATCCCGCGTAGGGATTCTCTGCAGGCCTGAACTCGCAGTTCAGTGGCCCAGACGGCTGGTCTGCTGCATCATATTCCAGTGCGGCACAGCTGCAAGCACTGTCAGCCGCTGCAAGATCACAGCGCGCTGCAACCACTGCATCACTGATCTCCGGTGTGTGCCAGCGCTCATGGCGCGCCAGCAGCTCTGCACCCAACACTCTAGGAGAGAACTCAGGCTCACCCTCAGGTAGCTCCTCTCGTGGTTTGAAACGCCTATGCAACGTTCTGCTTGGTTCCCAGTGCTGATGGCCCAGACCCGGATGCTCCCCCTCAGCCCAATCCACATTTCTGCCCCTCTCTGGCATCATGTGTTCACGACTGGCTGGTGGACGCACTGCCCGCACACTGGTGCTCTTCACCCACTTCTTCATGTTGGGCAAGAACTCAGCCTCTGGCACTACACTGGTGAACTGATCTGGCAGGATCTCAAATTCACCCTGCTCATAGTTCTCTAGCACAACTGGGTCGCCGTAGGTTCCCCAGCCATGTGAAATCGCTGCGCGAAATCCTTCACCAGAGCAGGTGGAGCAGCCGTGTGCCTGTACATCCGCACTGCTCCCCCCATTCCCACGCTTCACATACACCCTGTCCATATGAGGACCTCCAACCGGTCCATATAGGCACCGAGGATTCCTCGCTCCTCCAGGTGCCTGAAGTGCTCCCTCCGCGGATACACATACATTGGGCACCCGAAAGGCTTCACCTGTGCCACCACGAGACGGAAGTCATCTTCACTGACTTTCCGAAACCACAACAAGTATGGCACTATCTCCCTGACATCCACATTTCTCTATGCACCTTTCCACAAATGCCGCATCTCTCCTGGCATTCAGCTGCTCACAGAGCTCCTTCAGGCTCAGCGCAAGCGCTCCCGCCTTCCGGACCCTCAGCTGCTTAGCCCGCTGCTGCTCATTCGTGGACCATGGCTCATGGCTGGTGGCAACTAACCTCTCTTCCAGCCTCTGCTTCGCCTCCCTCCGCCGAACACCTTCCAGTGCTGTACTCGACGTCAGGTTGTGTGCATGGTTCACGCACATGTATGCCTCCGGCCACAGGAATGCAGGGACTGCTGCCTGCAGCAGGCTTGCCCGCACTGACGTGTTCAGCACACCGATCTTTCGCTCTACCAACCCATTAGACTCATGCTGGGCGGTGTCAGTGAACGTGTGTACTATTCCCCGCCACTCAAGGTACTGAGCCAGGTGGTTAGAGCTGAACTCACGTCCCTGGTCCGTATGCAGCCTCCGCACCCCTATCTCCTTGTCATAGACAGTCTGAGTGCGGATGCGTTCTAGCAGAAGGCATATCATTTCAGCAGCACCGCTTTTCGACTTCAGCGGGATCACATGCGAGTACCTGCTGTACTCATCCACCACTACCAGGATGAAGTTCATTCCTCCTATGCCCACTGGCTTTATCTGTCCAGCCAGATCCGCATGCAACACTTCTCCAGCATACGTGGCATTCTCTGTCACTTTGCCCCCATGCTGTGCTCTGTCACCACTTCTCTGTTCCGCCACATGGCAACCATGACACTCAAGTGCTACTCCCGTAGGTTCAGGCAGCTTGAGGTCGAACAGGTCTGGATTATCTCGCATCAGTTTGAGAAACCGGTTGCCAGCACGGTGAAACGCGATATGCACCAGGAAAAATGGATCAACCTGGAAGGAAGATCTCTGACCAATAGGTACACCATCCACTGCAGCGACTCTCGCCTGCTCACCAACCCATTTCCTATTTCTGTGGAAAAGATTGTTAGCACTGGTCCAGTCTGTCCCTGAATCTACAGGGCGCAGTTCCCATATTGGTCTGCCTGTCCCGCAATACCAGCTCGGTGTGGGGTTGTCCTCACTATCCACACCCTGCTCACAGTTGCCCACAAACATCTGGGCTTGATCATGAAAGCCAGGCATTTCTACTGTATTTGCCTTGCCTGTGTGCAAGAATATGTTCGACCGCTTCAGCACAGTCGTTGATAGGATGTTTATCGGGCTCGCTGGCAACCTGTAAACATGATCTAGCTCAATGTCCACAGGCACCAGCTCACCCTTCATTGTCACGTACTTCCCCACATTCGCCCTGATAGTGCCCATGCCATATATCTTTAGCCTGCCCTGATCTAGAGGCTGGCATTCTGTGATATCCGGTGGTTTGATCTCACTGAATATGCTATAGTCAAAGCAGATGTTCAGATCAGACCCGCTATCCACCAGAAACGTGTATGGCATATTGGGCGCTGGCCCATCACCACATTCAGCTCGCAGTTCAGCTAGATCAACTACAGCCACCTGCGGGCCACCGCGGCCTCTGCCACGGCCTCGCCCTGCAGCTGCTTGCTTCTGCAGAAACTGCTTGACTTCTGCTGAGAGCAAGGGACACTCTTTCTGCAAATGACCAGGCTTATTGCAGTTGAAGCACTTACGGTTGTCTGCTCCCCCCGCTCCCACTGCAGCAACCTGTGGGGGTGTACCATGGCGACCACCGTGGCGTCCACCACGATACCCTCGTCCCCCATAACGCTGCTGACCACCGCGATCTTCCCGTGGGAACCGCGATGGAGCAGGTTGGCTGCTAGTCTGAGCGTGTGTCAGCAATGTGGACACTATCTGCTGCACTGGCAGCTGCTGCAGCATCGGCTGCAACAACGCATATTCTCTGTCTACTGCCAGTAGCCTAGAGCGGTACCACTGGTCAGGCACATTCTCCCCCAGACCCCTCATCTGGTTCACTATGCCCACTACTTCATTGACATGCCTTTCTAGTGGTTTGCCTGCTTGTCTAGCACCACTAAGCTGTTGGTACAGCTTCTGAATCTCTACCTCGACTGAAGGCATGTACTTGGCATGAAGCAATGACCACAACTCATGGACAAAGCTACAGTTGGACACGAAATCCCTATCCTCCTTTGGCAGAGTAATAAACAGCCAATGCTTGACCGACTCATGGGCCTGGCTATTCTGTGCTAGTGGATCGTTCACCAGCAAGCTACTCTCTCCCAGTGTGCATCCCAGTGTGCAACCCAGTGTGCATCCCAGTGTGCAGCCTGAGCCACTTGCTGCGCGTGCTTCGCTCCGTGCACCGCTGCCTCACTCGCATTCCCCGTAGGATCAGCGTTGCTCGGCATGGCGGCCTGCAGAGGGTTTACACTGAGATACCCGTAGGTCCCAGCGTCTTGTCCTTCCCCGTGGGGCATGAACTGACCCTCCGCGGCCTGCTCGCGGCGCACTGTGGAGCGAGTGCGGTGGTGCGGAGGGTTAACAGCTCCCTCCACACCGTCAGATCCGATAGATCCTTGGCGAGATGCCATTGAATCGTCTCGGAATGGTGGAGTCCTGCAACGATCACTGTACGTCGCAGGACACGCAGACCCGTAGGCCTCTTTGCGAGACCAGCACACCAGCATAATGCAGCTCCGCCGTAGCATTCTGCATCAGCCGTATCTAATCTCTCTACGGTCAGCTATACGCTAGAGCGGTGTGACTCGCTCATCGAAACGCACAGCCGCAACCGCAGGTTCCCCCTGGACTCTCTCGCATGCTAATAGACATCACAAGAACACCCACAATCATCATCGATACCATGTTGTAATCCATTGGACCGCGGCCTAAGGCCTGTGGGATCCTGAGCATGCCGTAGCTATGCGCAGGGGTAGGGTACTGTCACATACCTTGCTGTCTAGGTATCTGCCGGTGACAGCACTGTATCTTCGTTGGAGGCGACGACACGTGAGACTTCGGACAGTAGAGAAAGAGTGATTACACTACGATCGACAGAGCCTATATAAGCGTTCTCTAAACGACTCATACGGATACGATCAGAATCAATGTCTGCTGGCACGCAATCTGCATGCATTGCTCGTGCATATGGTCAGCCATCGGTGCATGGCTGCCCCATAGCCACTCCGGATCAGCACCGTGTATCCTGGCACACATGGTCACCGTAGTCCTGTGTATGCCACCATGCATGGTCACCGTAGTCCTGTGCATGGCTGGATCACGACAGGTACTTGGGCCCTTTTCCGATTACAGAAGTGATTGGTCAGCATAGGCTCAGCTTTCGTGTTGAGTTGCCAAGCCCGTTGCATCGCATGCACAATGTATTCCATGTCTCGTCACTGAGGAAGTACCATGGCGATGGTCCTTATCAGCCCCCAGTAATTCCAGAGGTAGAGGACTCTGAATTGTTCTTTGAGGTTGATCACATCTCTGATACTAGGGATGTGCCTAGACGGCAATACCATGTGCATTGGGTAGGCGGCGGCCAAGGCTGGCATGATGCCATGCTTCTACATGGTTGCGACCATCACATCCGGGACTTTTGGTCGAGCCGCAACCAAGAGCCACCGACAGACGCTTTCCCCTTGTCGCTAGACGAGCTGACTGACTTGCTTGAGGGCAAGCAAGAGGCTTAGGGGGGGAGCTCTGTGACGATACAAGCTGTACGCGGCAGCACAGTCTTCTGGAAGCCTTCAGAAGGTCCTCGAGGAGGCAGAGATGCTTCTCTGACCTTCCGCGCACATGCCTGTGCCGAGGTTGCTGTGTTATGTGGTCACCAACACTGCTACGTGAGCATGCTCGAGAGAGCATGGCTGACGTGAGCATAGACCCTTCTAGAAAGGGGTGTTGGCGTGTGTGGGGATTAGCACATTGCAAATGGGCTAAAGGCAGGAGTCGCACACAGGCCGGAACACTATATAAGCGCTATGGTGTGCTGGCTGGACCTTAGAGGGTTTACACAGTACAGCTTGACACAACCCAGGTACAATCGGAGTACCGTCACACGTAATGCACGAGAGGATTATGCCTCCTTGGGACTGCGCAGTTTCGAGCACATGGGACGGATGGATTAGGCCTCATGAGGTCGCGCCGGCGCAGTTTGTGTCGCATCGCAAGTTTCTGCATGTGTGTGTGCTCGCATCATCACGGCGGCAGCATGCGCAGCAGCGACCCCCTACCCACCGGATCGCACAAACAAAGCGTCAACAAACACAGTTTCACAGCCAAGCTTGCGACCCCTCGGCCGCGGAGCGCCTGCTGAGTCAGTGCTGACGCAGCATGCTGCCACTGCCATTGCGATGCATCGTGCGATCACATGCAGCCGCTCGAGCTCGGCGGAGGCTGCGAGGCGCAAGATACTGGCAGGCGTAGCTCCGCCTCGATGTCGCGTCCAGCAGCGTGTCCAGCAGCATGGCGCAAAGGCATCGTAACTAGAGCCGTTTGCCATCTCACCAAGGGCCATGCTGCGGAGCCTCAGGCAGCAGGAATGACATGCCACCTTGCCACAGGCCTGGCAACTTGAAGCACAGGCAGTCGCACATGCACACAGCCGGTCACCAGTGCCTGTCCAGCCCCACAACCTGTCCTGCTGGACACCAGCAGTCCGTGAGCAGTTTCCTGATCTCAGCGTGACGCATGCAGGCCTGGGCGCAGCGCAAGGGCCACGAGGCGCTGCCGCCTGCTGTGCTGAGCGAGCGCATCGTCCTGCCGCACGGCTCCTCCTCTGCCTCGTCCTCCAAGCTCCGCCGCCTAGCACGCAGCGCGCACTCCCTGCGCGCGGCCATCTCCGCCAGCCGCAGCCTGCTCAGCCGGGGAGGCAGCTCGGTGCCCCGATCGGACCCTGAAGCCTCCCGCGCCTCCATCCCGGCCAACGTGCTGCCGCCCGACGTGTATGGTTCTGTCCGCGGCGAGCGCTGGACGATGACGGGCGAGACCGGCAGTCTGATCTACATGGCGCCGGAGGTGCTCATCGGCAAACCCTATAACGCAAAGGTCGACATCTTCGCGCTTGGAGTGATCGTGTACCAAGTGTTCGGCGCCCAGAACATCTCGGGCCGGTTTGACTGTGAGGAGCAAGTGGTGCGGTTTGCGCGGGAGGTGGCTGAGGGGCGCCGGCTGCACATGCCGAAGCGCTTTCCCCCGGCGCTGGTGGCGCTGATAGAGCGGCTCTGGGCGCAGCACCCAGCGAAGCGGCCGACAGCCGTCGGGGCGATGCAGCTTCTGGAAGAGTTTGAGGCGAGCGCCGATTTTGCGGCGATGGTCGGCCGCGAGTCAAAGCGCGGCTGCCTCTGCTTCTGAGCCTTGCCACGAGCCGCGCTGCGAGTGCTACACACTGTGTGCCGCGATGTTTGTGCTGGGGCAGCAGCACACATGCTGTGCGTGCTGCGGTCGGCTGGATCATGTGCCTGAGACACGTCACCACGTCCAGCCGCCTCGCCGCATCCGCACTCAAGGGGAGGCTCGCGGCCGAGTTATGGTCGCTCTTGCGGGTTACCTAGAAAAACAATGATTGACTATGGTCAAGGATGCGCGGAGCGCGTCTGTACGGCACGCCGCCTACAACTGCCCGCCGCCGCCTCAGCGTGTCCATCTGGGACCTGCGCTGAGACCTCTCTGACGTGCGTCGCCACGCCATGCAGCACTTGCAGCTGCGCCACCGAGCCTGTCTTTCCGCCGCTTTGGTGCCCAGCACACGCAGCGGGGCTGCGTGAAGCCTCGCTGTGTGCTGCGAGCCTGCCGAGCGCGGGAGTGAAGGACAGATGACCGCGCTGTGCATGCTGTGTCTGTTGCGAATTCCTAAACGTAGGGCAGCATGCTATGCTGCAGTCCTGCTATGCGCTGCGGGTTGCTGGCCGGCGCTGCTAGATGCCCAATCATTCCCAAAGATGTACGGCTCTGGGGTGTCTGCACGGCCAGACACATGCGCAGCCTATGCTCTCAAGCATTTGCTTTGCAATGCTGTGCGCAGCTCATGCTGTGCAGGTGGGACTGGTCCATGGCTTGCCACATAACTGTCTTGAGCGTGGTTGCATAGTTGACTCACTGTTGAACTGAGTTGATGTTGTGGGAGGCGCGGTCCGGGGGCCAGGGGAGCGCTGATGTGAGTTGACGTGTCGGAAACCATTCCAAAGGAAATGAGCTAGTTCGTGTGGTAGGCGCCGCAACGGAGGTTTTGTAACAAGCAGAACGCTGGAGCTGGTGCACAACTCAAGGTCTTGTGAGCCTGGCATTGGGCATCGTAACTCGGGGCGCTACAAGCTGATTCAGGCAAAGAGTGCCATGAACACCTCACCATGAAGGGCGGTTTCTGCGGGCCACACGCTAACGATCGCACCTGCATCTGGAACGGAGTACAGTCTTCCCCCGTTCGTCCGGTGCTCGGTTCCCGCGTTAATCCGACCCAAAAGCCAGAGGTCAGAGGTAACCGGACAAACGGGGGAGGACAGTAGCGCAGAATCGTCAATTCTTACGCCATCCGTACAACTCAATGCCTGAAAGCGAGGGCTGACCTCCGTCGTCGCTGTCGCATGCTCTTTAGCATCATCACCACTCATTGTATACACCGACAGCTTTGTTTTTGCCGTTTACCACCACGCAGCTCCGGTGACGACTGCATTCACAGTGTTATCCGAACTGCCCTACAAACACATCCGCTTATGCACTCGCGTTGCCCTGCATCAATCAATATCACAGCGACTTTCTTACACGGTGTTGATTGCAACAAGACTCCTCCGCCCTGCGGTTGAGACCGCCAGCCCGGCTCTGGGGACATTGGAATTTATGTTCTGAGTTACAGACCTGCGTCTCTGAAGCGCACCTCTACACAAGCACAAAGACAGAGCCTGCCCAATCGCTGCGATAACCATCTGCAAACTAGTAGCTCCTCATCGAGGGCGGTCACAGTGTGTGAGCTGCAGATCATGATCACGAGATGTGCTTGCTGCAGCAGGCCTCTCTGCCTGTGCCGGACCCGTCTCTCGACGCCAGCCTCGGCTCTGATACCGGCAATGTTATCCTGGGACGTGGAATTCTTGTGGATCCCGTCACACCCCGGCAACGAGGCTCAGAGCTGCCGAGATCAGCTGCTCCAGTGCTAGCTGTGCCCACAGTTTCTCCCAAACAATTCTGTGGGAGGAAACAACGGGGCCCCAAACAGTTCTGCGGGAGGACGCAGTACCACCTGCGGCAACTGATGTTGGAGAACTCTGTGTACGTGACAGCTCTGGAAAGTGCTCAGGTTGGTGCCGCGGTGGCATCCCCAGCAGCCATGGGCACTGTATCCCCACTGGGAAGTGAACAATCAGCCCCAAAGCAGACGGATGAGCTGCAATACATCTTACGGAGAACCTCTTACGGAGAACCACAAAAGGCAGAGCTCCTAGCACCTCAACGAGGGCTGCCTTTCAGAACACTGCTACCTCTCGATACCCACAGTGGGTGGTGACAACTGTAAACAGAGACCATACAAGCTGTCACGGACAGAGCTCAAAGCTACAAAAGCGCAGGTGTCCTTCTGCATCATCAAGGACGCCACCGGTACCACCAACAAACATGTTCCTGGGCTGTTGTGCCCAGGCCGCGCAAGCCAGAGGAGCTGAGGAGGGGAGTCAACCTTTGCAATCTCAAGCCCGTCTCATCGAGGGACTACCATCCTCAGCCAAACATCAGCCTGAGGGATGTGCTCAAGTCCATGACAGGCTGCAAGCGTTTCACAGCCCTGCTGCGCGCTGTTTCGGCTGCATGCTGCCCCTGCTGCGTGCTGGGCAGTGCATGACCTAGGCCCACACTGAGCGTTCCTCATCCATACCCCATCACCACCTGCCCCCGTGCGCCCTGCGGCAGCGAAGGCGCATGCTGTGCTCACAAAGCTCGACTAACCTACTATAACAGCGCAGTGCGGAGTCTAGACTGGTTTCGGCTATGGTGGCTTCCGGATAGGCCAACAGCAGCAATCCCCGCCCCGGGCCACCGGCACGTGCCAGACCCCCAGATGCAGGGTGCCACCGCTGCCCAAGCACCACCGAGGAGCTCTGATGGAGCTTGCAGAGAGCGCTGTGTGAGAGCACCGCAGCCACTTTGACCGTGGCTGCCGGCTCCAGCATACGCCACACCCCACAATCTTGTACCGGACCATCTTGTACCAGACCTTGAGAGCGGGCACGTGCGGCACCCGGGCAGCAGTGGGGTTATGGTGCGGGCGGCTGAGGCTGTGTGCATGTGCGGGCGGGCCTCACGCTGGCTCCCCGGCGGGGGGCAGCGCGCAGCACGCAGCAGCGGTGTGGCCCGGCAAGCCGCAGGCGTGGCAGTGGTCGTGGTCGAGGGGGCAGGCGGCGGCGGCATGCCGGTGGCAGGAGGCGTAGTTGTGGTAGCGGCAGATGGCGGCGCCGGTGGGGGTGCGGCGCACGGGGTAGGCGAGGGGGTACTTCTTGGGGGTGGCCCGCCGCACCTGCATCGCGCAGCACAGCGCGCTGGGTGCGTGTGTTGCGGAGGGGCGTTTGGCAATGCCACGTTTGCGTTCAGGCAGGTGCCACAGGCGTGGGCTGTGTGTCACGCACGTGTGCTGTGTCACGTGTGCTGTGTCACGTGTGCTGTGTCACGCACGTGTGCAGTGCAGCTTGCACGATGATGCGCGTGGATTGTGAGGCCAAGGGGCGAGCTGTGAGGGTGGTGACAGGTTTTAAAGCAGGGCTGCGGCAGGGCAATCCGAGGTGTGCTTGGGGCAGACAAGTGCGGATGCCGACAATGCGCCAGGCGGTGGGCGGTTGAGCACGACGCTACGAGAGAGCTCCCTGCCACTGCGGCGGTGGGTCGGCGGACAGCGAGCGAGGAAGCACACTCTTCACCGAAAGAGACGTGTGCCGTGTAGACATGTGGCGTGTAGACATGCACAATGAAACGCCTGAGGTCTGCCAGTGGTGTGGCCACATGTGGCCACCGAATCGAGCATAGCAATCGTGTGCTGCCAGTGCATGCGTGCTGTGCTGCCAGTGCATGCGTGCTGTGCTGCCAGTTCATGCGTGCTGTGCTGCCAGTGCATACGTGCACACAGATGAGGCCTCATCAGGTCAGAAAAGCGCAGCACACCAGCTGACTCCACCACCGGCCACTGTCTCGGACGATCGCAAGGCCCTCCCGCACGCGCCCCCCTCGCTCATCCGCTGCACCAGAATCTTCTGGAAGCTGCAGGTCCAGATCCCACGCGGACGGCATGTTCTGATTGCACCATCGCCACAGCACGCGCGCCGGTGTGCGCTGTTGTGCCGTACTCCCTTTTCTCCGCCGCTTGTGCTGAGCTGGGCCAGGCTGAGCTGTGATGTGCTGTGCCTCCTCTGCTGCGCACGCTGCTGCTGCGGCTGCATCCACATGCATCTGCGCAGAGGCTGTGCCTGTGCCCTGTGTGCCATGCTCAGCATCTCCTGCCGTCCCGGCCCCTGATCCGACGTCATCAGCCTCCACCTCAACACACGGGGTGAGCATGCCAGCCGCGTCTGTCAACACAACTCCGGGCTCACATGCATCCGCCACACGCATTGACGGCCCATGCTGACACTCCCTCGCGCTTGCGCCGTTGTCGGGGTTCGCTGCGCATGCTTCGTGTGCTGTGCTGGACGCCACAGCAGGAGCGCCGCTCGGCGTGCTGCCTTCCAGGGAGTGGAGGTGGCGCAGGGAGGACTTGACGAGAGCCTGGCTCTTCACGTATACCTGTCCAACTCCTGCACAGCGCGCCCAACCCCTAATACATCTCGCAGCCAGCCCCTTGTCCGATCCACAGCCTTTCCCGCAGCCTTTTCTGCAGCTGGGCAGCATGATGCACACATGCATACCTCCTCACACGCCCCCTCCGCTGCCACTTAGACCTCTGCAAGAGATACTGTCTACACCCAGCACTCCCAGCAAGCCGCGTTCATCGCCGGACCATCAGATTCTCACCCATCAGGGTCTCACCGAGCACACGACAGGCAACCCCCGCAGACAGACACACGGTCCGAGTCGCCAGCTACACACGCTAGCAACCTGCCACGCATCACGCGAAGTACACAGAGCACATGCATGGCATGCATGCGCGAGCTGCGCGAGCTGCCGGGCCGCACCTGCCTGGTGCAGCGCGGGCAGAAGCGCGACGAGCGCGGGGAGCTCGCGGTTGCCGCCGATGTCCACAAACGCCTTGCAAGGCCGCTGTGTCTGCAGCACGACCTGCAGCTGCTGCGGCTCCGCCAGCACGTCCAGCCGCTCAAAGCTGCGCTACACAGCAACCAGTCAGAGGCGTATGGGCGTTCAGCACATGGTCAGAGGCACTGCCAAGTCGGAGGTACTGCCAGGTTGGAGGTACTGATGTACTGCCACAACCCCCCATACCCAGAGCATTCACAGCACGAGGACGACCGGCCTGGTTGTGCAGCGCCCAGCGGGCAGCACGCGGCATGGCCAGCACGCGGCCGGCACGTTGAGTGCAAGCATGGGCGTGGGAGTCATCGACACTGGGCCACGGGTGTACTGACCAGCGTAGGCGGCCCGACGCTGATCAGTGGGGAAGGGCAGGCTGTCAGCACTCTTGACGGCGCACCTGGGGTCCGGATAGCGGCGGCGCGCCTCGGCCACGGCCTCCTTGCTGACGTCAACGCCCAGCACATTACCGCACTGCTCGAAGATTACCTGAACGTGGCACCTGCTTTGGAATTGCTGGCCGAGACAGCACCATAATTGCGACGCACAAGCAGAGGCAAACCAGACGACTAGTGCAGCAGAACCTATCCAGTTTCTTGACCAGGACAGGAGACTGGTGCAGATTAATGCGTCAACGCTTGTGTTAAGCACAGAAGAATTGAATGGTTTCTTCTGTGGGGGTGAAGGAGATTGTGGGAGCGTCCGTGCCTGAGTGGAGGCCCCATAAGAAGCGCCTATGTCGATGACACTGTCGCCCTGTCGCACCTGGGTCCTGCAGAGCTTCCTGAAGCTCTTCGTATCGCTGCAGAGGATCACCGACGGTGATCCTGTGTATACCTGTACACGTGTTGTTGTGGGGCGTTGTGTGGGTGACACCGTGTGTGGTGCTGTGAAACAGTGGCAGCAGCAAGGGGAGCCGCACAGGTGTGAACCTTGCTGGTCTCACGAAGGCCGATCCACCTACTGCATACTGGATAAGGACTCTTCCTTCGAGAGAGAGTCCTGGCGGGAGTCGTGTTGAAGAGTCCACCTGCCTGGCAGGTCCTGTCAACACATCTGCTTCCACATGGCATGGATCTGGATTTTCCGCAGCACCGTCTCCTTCAGCGCCATCGTCTACTACCAGATCGCCGGACTTGACATTGGCGACCTGTTTTGACGCGATTGTGCCAAGGCCGGTGTTTTTGTCGCTCTTCAGGCTGACAAAGACTGCAGCACCTTCCGGTGGGCTGTACGGACGAGCAGGAGGGAAAATGCGAAACTCGTACTGCTCCATTGTGATTTGTACTGTGGCTGTTTTACGAGCGTAATGACTGGTCGAACTCGACTTGATCGCTCGCCTGCAGCGGGGGCTGCGCACGACCGCTGGACAGCGGAGCCTTGCCCCAAGCGCCACCTTTCTACCTCAAACTTATCTGATAAACATGTATCAGTATCTCATGATATCATCAACCAATCACCTGTTTGACTGTCAGTACAGGAGTAGCAATATGGAACTTCGAATCAGATGGGTGCAGGCACAGAGTTCTGCATGCAGGCCTGCCCACACATTCTCTACCAACAGTTACAAGGTGCAATGGCGATTCTTCAGAGGACGCCGGTTAATGTCTCCGGGGCTTCGAAGCCTAAAAATGGGTTGAGGCCTCGTGAGGCTTCTGAAGTGTCTAGAGTGTGTACTGCGTACTGCGCACAACTGTGTCTACAGGGGGAGATGAGCGCGCCGACCACGCGTGCCACGTAAACAATGGGGTCGAGTCGAATGGCATATTTTCGAATCTCAGGGCACAAGCCCATAACGATCCAAGATATACTTCAGGAGTGGCCAATAGTGACGAGTCCGTTAAGGTAGCCAAGTTGACACATGTGCATGCATATGGTCTGTTGCGAATTCTGCATGCGCATATGCTGCATGCATACCTAGGCTCAACCTTACCACGCGGACCGCTGCGTTTCTCGGTGCTTCAATTTCCCATCGGCATCTAGTTGCGCCTACATGTGTGTATGATCATATCGCCTCCGTGTCCTCCATTGGTCGCAGTCTCCGATCCAGGCGGATGTACCATGATTGCGGCAACTGCACACTGTATCAATCGCCCTGCAGCCCCCCCGCACCCGTCCCTCCTCCTCACTCCCTCTTCCCTCCTCCCAGCGCACGTCCGCCGTTTCTCCTCTGCCCCCCTTCCCGGACACCGCTCGTGCTGCCGGGCTGGCTGTGGCTGCAGCTCCTCGGACCGGTGCCTCGCGGCCTCAGAGATGGCCGTAGCGCGCGCCGGCGCGCCCGTGCAGACTGCTAGTGTCGAGTCAGCGACCGCTTGTGGGTCCGGCGAGTGCTGACTGTGTGTTTGGTGTGCGCGTGGGCTGCGTGGTGCTGCGCGGTGTGCGAGTGTCTTCTTTCAAGCTGGCGCTAGTTCGTTCTGGCATTTGCTCATGCGGCGCGTGGCCTTGGTGCTTACGGTGGCCGGTCTGTCTGTTTGCTTGTTGCCTGGTCTGTTGTCTTGGCGCTGCTGAGTCCTAGATCTATCACTGTGGAACACACTGTATCAATCAAGCAACGGCACATCGATAGGGTTGAGCACTCGGGACAGGGTACGATGTCCCGAGCCACCGCGTTGGCCCGTTCCACCGGATGAGCTGCACAGCTGTAGCCTATAGGGCAAAACAACCCTGTAGTTGGTGTGCTGTGTGTTTGTGGTGCCGGTTGCGTTCATTGTGAGTCGGATCATGCCGATGTGTAGGGTGAACATGCTGCTTGTGATTGTTTGATTTGTTCCGTGCTTCCCTCAGTACTCCTGGGATCTATCGCAGTGTAACACAAATCATAACCAAACGCTTGTCTGCAAGAATGTGATAATTACAATTGAATGACGGTCAGACCATTCACTTGAAGGTGAGGTTAAGACGGCCCTCCCCGCACATTATTTTGCAGCTACGTGCAGATTGATTATTTTGAGTGCCTGAGACATGCTCATGCAGGATGCCCAACAGCCCTTCCACCGCTGGCAACCCAGTCCCACGCAGCAGGCGAGCAACAGACGAGCGCCACGGACGAGTGGCCTAGTCCACATCTCAATACAACAGACATCACAGCAAAAACGCAGCCGTCAGGTGCATATGGTGTTGTCCGCTGCTGTCTGGCCCTAGTCAACGTCCAGGTGCATTTGTCCTTCACAGCTCCAGCCCGTGTGTACTGTGTGCCATGTGAGGAACAGGCTGCTCTTGCAGTGCAACTGGCTGCTGAGGCCACAGAGCATCCCAAGGGATGGCAGGTACGGCTGGAACGAAGTGAAGGGTTCTGCGTAGGACCACATACAGCACCGCAGCAGCAAAAAACGCGATGCCAGCATACAGCAACAGATCTTCCTTTCTGTCCAGGAACTGGATCAACTTCAAGAGTCCTCTTGACTTGGTGAGACGTGTCTGCTGGCTATCGTATTCGTTTGAGGTGTGAGCAAGTTTGGCAGTGCTGCTGTTTATCAAGGAGAGATTGCCACCGGCAAGCTCCACTTCCTCGTTCAGCATTTTTAAGGACTGTCGGAGACCTGCACAGTTGCAAAGCCATCAATTGGAGCTTAGCCTACTCATCACGCTGCCGCATGCCCGAAGCTGCTGGTCGGCTGTCGAGAGGGTTTCTGCTATGTGCATTGGTGCAGCGTATGACTATTTACGGACTGCATGTGTTCGGCACGGCTTGCAGCAGTTCAAGAGAACGATGCGCACTGGCTGTGATGTTTTCCGACGAAGAAACTGCGCTGGCTCCCTTTTGTGCTTCATTCAAGGCTGCGGGCGACACCGCTCCAGACAAAAGCCTCTGCCGCTGGGCCTCGGACGCGCGCGCTGATGCCGAGGCCAATGATTTCTGCGCGAGCACATGCTCCCGCTGAATTCGTTTCAAATCTGCTTGAGCTTTCCTCAAACTGTCGGCTAGGTCGCTCCTGCACGCGTCGACAGGCGTCAAGGCCACGGGCCATGTACCAAGTACACACTTAGTCATTGGAGAAACACCTATCCTCGTCTTCAACAGCAAATTGAAGATCACACAGAGACCTTTTGCATATGCGACTCTGGTCAGTAAAGCGGGTCTTAGCCCTGGCAACCTTCGATGACCATTCTACGTCCAGCACTTCGCACGCGGCCAAGCTCAACAGGTCTTGCACCGCTGCTTCAGCAGCATCTAAAGCTGTGGAGTATTCAAGCAGGATTCCGTCGAGGCTGTCAGCCATCCCGACGTCGCGTGTGCAGTGACAAACAGGCTCGCCCAGTATCTCCGTACGCAATTGCAAGTGTGATTCTACAGTCAAGGCTCGCGTGACAGCGACCAAACTTGAAGATCCAGATCGGTTGTGTACTGAATGTGACTCCGTATCAATTTAAAGCGCGATGGCTATCGATGGATGAGGTGGCTGGGATAATCATACGAACTCGTGTCCGCAAGTGGCGACGGGGCGATCATGCTAAACAGACCGAGTACATGGCTCCCGCTCCAGTGACCAACAATTCGTTTTACCAGTATAATTATGCTCCTGCAAATATGTGTATATTGGATTTTGAATTGGCTGCAATTTGTGGTCCAGAGCTCGTTCTTGAGGCACGCGAGCAAGCCAGTGCCGAGCCGGGGTCGTTACAGGCCAAAAGCTATGTGACATCACTACTGTTCAGAGTGTACATCATAATCTAATTCATGACCTGAATATGCGAGTGACTCGTCGTTGAACGGAGACATAATATGACGTTTTTTGCTCGACCAAAGGCCCGAGAGCAAGCTAGGCGGTCGTCAGGTATCACCAACACATTTCCTGTGCTGCAATCCGCAGGACCTGAGAAGCAGCTGAGTTCTTGTGATGAGTTATTGCAGGTCCTGGTGCACAAGAAGCATCCAAGGATATCGGCATCCAACCCGTGTCTAGCAGGTGCCCCGTTCATATCGTTGACGGTCTTGACCATGGCAACACCGCACCACCCATCCACCCACCCAACAACACAAGACAATCGACGAAGGTTAAGACACGCACACGTCCAGCTAAGCCACCTCCACAGGATCCTGCTGTTACCATGCAGATCATCACAGACCAAGCTGCGTTTGCCACCGAGATCATGAGACGTGAGCGAGCCTTGGCCGGCAAGCAAGCCTTCACAGACCCAAACTCAAATTCAACGCCTGCAGTTCAGCAGCCACCCACGTGTGCCACCGATTTGGCCTGCATTGTCCAATGAATCGTCCGTATGGCTCAGCACAAAGTGAACACCTCTGCACCTCAGCCGTACGCGTGTGCTGTCTCAGCCACAACATGATCCCGTTCCAACTCTCGAGCTCTGCCATGCAGTGACCGCAACATCAGCCGACCGGCACACGATCAGCCCATTCACGGCCTTCGTAGTAGCTACACTCAGACCAGCGCTGCAGGGCAAGACCGAAGCCGTTCCACGGCTGAAGAGCTGTCACATCCACCAAACAGAGGCTCCAACCCACCACGGCCTCACCCTGGCCAACCATCCAGCCAACCAGCCATGCTCGCCTCTCCTGGGCACCCCCAGGCGGCACCACAGCTATACAGCAACATCCCCGCAAGTTTCAGCGCCCCGGGCCACGCACACCTACCGCAGCACCCTCACGCCGCTGGCATGTATGCCGGGCCGCCGCTTGTCACCTCCCTCTCCTGCCCAGAGCCTGAGTCCACCACTACCAACCCATGGATGAACCACCCCCCACTCTACACAGGCCCAGGCTGCTATGATGCCGGCAATGCATGGCAGCACCCGGCACACAGCCCCGCGCTGCCACCCCGCGCTCTACCGGGGTACCCACCACCGCATGCACCTGCCATGGTGCCGCCGCCGCAAGCGCCCACGGCACACGCAATGCCGCATCCTGGTGCCGCTGCATGGGGTGGCGACACTGGTAGTCACGCGGCAGCGTCGGCGTGGCATGGGTCACATGCGCGCACATCGTTCCAAGGACCCCCACTCTATTCCATCGCCCCTCCGTCCCCCATGATCGCATCTGCGCACCCGCAGCAGCTTGCGTCGCCGCAGCCCGCGCCGCGACCCCCTGCGGTGCACAGCGGTGGGGCTGGCCAGCACAGCAGCCGCGACGGACCGGTGCACTCAGCCAGAGAGCCAGCTGCTGCCCGCGCTGTGCATGCTGCGCGTGCCAGCGGCGCTGTGGAGCCGTCTGGGGCGGCACAGGGGAGCGGGCAGGGGTGGTGGCCAGCGGATGCTCGGCAGGAGCCCCGCCGGGATGGGGGCTTCATGGGTAGGCTTGCGGAGCTCAAGCCGGGGCCGTCGGACGAGCAGCGGGCCAAAGCGGAGCGGGCCAAGCTCGAGCTGAAGCAAGCTCTGGAGCAGCAGGTATGCATCTCTACTCACTGTGTCTTCACCAGGTGCCTCCGCACTCTTGGCTTCCGTTGTTTACAGCAGCGTGTCGCAGTGTTTGTGTATGACATGCCACTCTCCGCTGTGGGCTCCCGTTTCCGGGACTTTGTCTGTGCGGTTTTGTGCCTAGCACTTTCTTCAAGCGCCTGATGTCATTGAGTGGTCGTGAGCCGCGTACATGTCCGGCTCCAGTTCGTTTTCGGGGCCTAGGCGCTTAATGTTTCGTGTGGTTTGCACATATGTTACAGAGTCGGGCCATGCTACAGCGTCAGCATCCACATCCAGGCAAAGCAACACAGCAAGCACCTACCGACATGCACATGTGCAGACCAAACCGACATGCACCTGTGCAGATTGCGGATAAAAAGCAGCGGGATGCGGAGGCCAAGGCGCTGGCGCGACAGGCAGAGCTCCAGGAGGAGAACAAGGCCAAGGCATACCTGCAGGCGCTCGGAGCGGACGCAAGCCGAGGAGCCGGGGAGGGCCGCCGCCGCTTCCGCGCCATCGGCAACCCGGTGGCGGTGTCTCCGCCTGCATCGCCGTCTGTGTCGCCTGGGACGTCACCACCACCGCAACCGCGGCGACAGGAGAACCATGATGCAGCGCGTGCTACAGACGGCAGCCTTGGCGGACGAGGCCCGCGTGGTGGCGTGGCCGTCGCGGCTGGGGGGCCGCAGCACCCATCACCGGATGCACCGGGGCCGATGGGGCAGGTGTGGCCGCATGCGCAGGGCAGTGGTGTGGGAGGGGCCTCGTGGGGTATGCCGGCGGCGCAGGGCACGGCGGCATCGGCGGCTGCTGCTGCCAATGCAGCCGCGGAGATGAGGACACAGGGGTTGCGAGGGCCGCGTGGTGTCAGACCAGGAGCAGGAGACGCAGTTCCAGCCCACGAGAGCCTGCCAAGATTCATGGAGGGCGGCGCTAGAGTGAGTCATGAGGCCAACGGGCCAGGGCGGCAGATGGCGGCCGGTGGCCATGCATGGGTGGTACATGGGAGGGGGTGCGATGGGGCAGGGGCAAGTGCCGCGGATGGGGTGCCGCCGGGCCGGCAGAGTCCGGAGGGGCGCGAGGGGTCAGCCGGACAGAGGCAGGCTCTCGTGGAGCTGCTGCGTGACGTGCAGGCGGAGCAGCGGCGGATGCGTGAGCATTTTGAACAAGCGACGCAGCGTATGGGCGCGGCTGCTCAAAGCACTGCGGCGAGCCCAGAGCGGAGTCACGCTGCGGTGCGCCCGCCCCCCTCCCCCCTGTCTCCCTGTCCTGGGCGCTGGTGTGCGAAGCAGACTACGTCCGTGGACTGGATGTAACGGTCGCTTTTGTGTGCTGTGCAGGCAGTAGCACCGAGCGGAACCGCTGCATTTGAAGCAGCTGCTGCTGCGCCAGCATTGCGGGCAACAGGGGAACATCATCACCCTGCACAAGGTGTTGCAGACGAGGCGGCCGTGACCAGTGCCGCAGCGTGCGTGCCAGCGTGTGCCCGGCGACATGACTCTCAGGAGCGGCCGGCCGGTTCTGGCTCCGGTGGCAGAGGCAAGGGACGCGGCGCGGCCCGCGCTGGGGAATATGAGGAGTCACGCGGTTTGGGGCGCCGTGGGTCCCGCGGTGACGCAGACGCTACTCCTGCTGCGCGCCGCGCTGGGGGAAAGGGCAAGTGGCGGGCACCTCAGGGCCCCTGCAAACGAGGCGCATGGGCGCCACCACCACCGTTGAAGAGGGAGGATGCCGTTCCGGTGGGTAAACCCGTGCGGGGCGGGCCAGGGAAATTGGATGTTAGTACGTCGAGGGCGCGCGCAGCGCGAGCGGCACCGGCGGTGAGCGCTTCTGTCGATTCCGCGCAGCTTGACCTTCAGGCCGCTGTGCTGCGTCAGGGTGCGGTAGCGTCACGGGTGGCGAGGGCCGCGTCTGCTTCGGACAAGCTGCGGCGAATTCGGTCAGCCCGTGTGGAGGAGCGCAGCGCGCGGCATGGTGACGGGGGCCTCAACTTGATGCCCGATCAACGCTGCGCAGGTGCACCAGGGGAAGCCGTAGGTGGGAAGCGGGACAATGCAGGCACACAGGGTGGTGAGGGTGCCGGGGATGCGCTGTCAGGGTGGGCCGCAGAGGAGCTGCACCGTGCTGCGGCGCGGCGGAAAGACGCACAAGGCAGCACGTCACAGCAGGCGGGCCCGTCGGTGTCGGCAAGCTGTGCAACGATCCCGGCAACATCTCAGTACCTGAACATGCGTGCTGAGCGGGCTGTACCGGAGGCAGCTCCGGGTGGCAGCCCACGGCGACGGGCGGAAGCAGCCGGGGCTGTCTCTGAGCTCACAGCAGCGTCGTTCCTGTTGCCGCCGTCAGTCAATTTTGTGCCGGAGCGGCCGGAGCGGGTGCGGCTGTCAGCGGCAGCGCTGGACGCGCTGCGCGTAACGCGGCAGCACGCAGCGCCTAGCGCAGTGCCTCCCGCAGCCATTTCTGGCGGCGTACAACAAGCACCGCCGCCAAATGTGCCTGCTTCCCATCAGGAGGTACCCGCGGGAGAGGACACGGCCGCAGCGTGTTCGCGTGAGATGAAGGAGGGATGCCACGCGGCGGCTGCAGCGGCGGCGGATGTGCGGGTTGGAGGCGCGTCGCTAGCGACGCTGAGGCGGGACGAGGAGGACCTTGTGCGGTTGGGTACCGGACAGACGCCGAGCTGCAGCCCGGACCTGGTGGTGGACGTGGCGCCAGCTGCGGCGGTTTGTGGTCATGTATGCGGAGTGATCGCCAAGCCGGAGCAGCCGAGCACAGCGGAGAGCGGCGACAAGAGGGGTGTCGCTGGTACAGGTGCTAGTGGGGCCACTCATGTGCAGGGGGGCAACGGCCCCGCGGTTGATGCGGGTGTCGACTCCGCCTCCGTGTGTATCGGCGAGGAGGACCAACGGGTTCCTGACGGGGCTGGACGGGACGAAGCCAGGCCGAGGCTCACTGTACCGAGTCAAGCACCCGGCGGGGGGGTAGAGCAGCGCAGCCATGCCGTGGCGGGGCGTGCAGCTGCCAGCGGCCGAGGTGGTAGTGCGTGTGGGACAGGAGCACCTGGTGGGGGGTGTAGCGTGCGACAGGAGGGCGCGGAGGAAGGGATTGATGGGGGTGGTGGTTGCATGACGGGTGTGGCCTGTGGCGTTGACGTCGCGCGAGTGGCCGTCATGGGTGGTGCGCCCGTGCTGCGTGAGGTGGCGGGTGAGCCGTCATCAATACCGGTACGTCATGCAGGGCTAGACAGCGATATGCATGCCATGCGGCAGCTGGAGGGGTTGATTGCGGATGATGCGGGAGGGGAGGATGCCGGAGTGGCTGAGGGGGGTGCGGGAGAGTGGGAGGTAGAAGATGCGGTTGCAGACGTGGCTGTGGCGGTAGTGAAGACACCGCAGAGTGCCCGGAGGCGGTGGGGGGCTGCTGAGGTTCTGGACAGAGTGATTGAACACGGGCAGGAAGGGAGTGGTGCTGAGGTGAGGGCTGACGCCGGTGGTGGCGACATGCGTGGCGTGCCTGCTGCGCGCTATGACGAAGAGTTCAGCCCTGATGCATGATGCAGTGCTCCAGCGGGGTGTTGACTCATTGTTGAGTGTATGTTCACAATGGAAGCTGGTGGGGAGGGGCACGAGGCGCGGGGGTCCTTCCTAGAACTTTGTGAACCGGACCTGTTGTGGAATGACACGTCAGTCCTGACATAATGAGAGTGGCTTGGTGTCCTACTGTGTTGGTAGCGACACTGTGTTAGTGAAGAAAGCCAAAGGGTTGTTCCGGGGTTTATATGTTGTGGTATTGCCAAACACTACGGACTGTTTCACCTTGTAACCTCGGCCCATCTCATAACATAACAGGACCAGTCGTGCGTTCGTGGGGCAGCAAGCGATGCCGATGTGCCTT
Source organism: Ulva mutabilis (assembly GCA_900538255.1). Classification (NCBI taxonomy): domain Eukaryota; kingdom Viridiplantae; phylum Chlorophyta; class Ulvophyceae; order Ulvales; family Ulvaceae; genus Ulva; species Ulva mutabilis. The sequence continues at coordinate 22,066 of UNSF01000153.1, forward strand.
TGTGGTAGCATGCTGAGTGAGCACACTGTTGTTGAGGGTAGAAATGCTGGCCGTTGCAACCAGGAACTGTAAGAATGGCGCGGTCTGCTGAGACAGTGGGCCCTTTGTCAATATCTCAGGGCCTTTCTTTTGATGATTACTCCAATGCACGATGGCGTGCAGCTGATGGCATGCAGAGGGACAGCATGCTGCAGCAGGGATACGTTACAGATGTATGCTCCACAAGGTGGTAGAACACAGAGGCACGATTCATGGCAATGCACCAAAAAGCATTCACCATGGCCGAGCGCCGTACACAGACAGAAACCATCGCTCATAGGCTTGCGTCGTGACCCCCCCCCCCCCCCCCTCCACCCATCTTGCCCTGCGAGCACCCCCCTCCACCCATTTCGCCTTGCAGCGCCCCCCCCCCCCCCCCCCCCCGCATCCGTCCCTCCTTCTCCCTCCCTCTTCCCTCCTCCCAGCACACGTCCGCCGTTTCTCCTCTGCCCCCCTTCCCGGACCCCGCTCGTGCTGCCGGGCTGGCTGTGCCTGCAGCTCCTCGGACCGGTGCCTCGCGGCCTCAGAGATGGCCGTAGCGCGCGCCGGCGCGCCGGTGCAGACTGCTAGTGTCGAGTCGGCGACCGCTTGTGGGTCCGGCGAGTGCTGACTGTGTGTTTGGTGTGCGCGTGGGCTGCGTGGTACTGCGCGGTGTGCGAGTGTCTGCTTTCAAGTTGGCGCTAGTTCGTTCTGGCATTTGCTCGTGCGGCGCGTGGCCTTGGTGCTTACGGTGGCCGGTTTGTCTGTTTGCTTGTTGCCTGGTCCGTTGCCTCGGCGCTGCTGAGTCCTAGTTCTATCATTGTGTAACACAGACAGAAACACAGCAGCTTCTGTATTGCGCTAAAGTTCCCTCGACACATTCTCACACGCTATTCACTAGTGCTGCTCACAGCACGGCTCACAACACACTCAGAACTGCTCCACCGGCACGTCCAGGCCCGGCATGAAGTGCTTGCCGGTCACACGCGCAATGGCCGACAACGACTGAGCATACATGTTGGCATTCCCCCTCTGCAACGCACAAGACAACTTCTTGTACGTGTTCATGATGAACACCGACTTGGAGATCCGCCCCAACATGGCAGCGGTGTCCCCAAGCCTTTTCACATACTCAACCGCTTTCTATGCTGCAGCATGCATGTGGCTTCGTGGCATGCATGCGGCTTCGTGGCTCTAATCGCTGCCTGAGGCCTGAGGACTGAGGAGGACGCGGTGTCCAAAGGCCGGCATGACCGGCAAAATTTTATGAAGGCAATCACAACATATTGAGAATGATTGTGGCGTTGGCGGGGCGGATGTGCAGAGGATTGCGTGTATCGGAGCAGTGTGCTCTTGCTGTAAGGCTATCCACAGGCTCCTTAGCAGTTCTTTCAGGATACCACTCAAGCGATCATGCTATCCCGTTCCCCATTTGCAAGTCGAGTATGTAGCACAGCATGCTTGCACTCGAATTTGACGACAACTTTCGGCTCAGTCGCGGAGTCGATGCTATCCTATGTCAAAGGTCTAGAGCCGGTGCGCTGTCATCAGATTCAAAATTAATGAGGATTCCATATAACAAAGTGCCAATGTCCATCCAGTTGGGGAGCATCGCTTTGACAATTGTTAGCATGCACGCAGGAGCAGTGGGATCAGGCAGGGCAGATACTCCAAGGCGGAATTGAGCGTGGCCTGGCGTCCGGCTCTGCCGAGGACCGCACAGACGCAGCTGGCCTAGCATTAGCGCTGGCAGAAATGCATGTTCTGAGGAGGCAGTGGCCACAGTCTGTGGAGTGTGTCAGTCAGTTGGTTGCAAGTGAGGCCAGTGCTGACAGTGACTCAAGCCACAGCACTGCCGAACGGGACTGCTTTAAAGTAGGCGCAGTAGCTGTGGTAGTACAGGTGCGCTTTGCGGCAGCTCCTGGCTTGTAAGTGAACGTTCGGTGTCCAGGCCGTTGTGGGATCCACTGTGACGATCACAGTGCTGGCAATTCTTCAACACGAATGTTCAGTGCCTGTGGACGTACAAAGGCTCTGTAGCCTGCGAGCATCCCATGACGGGTAGCTTACTCAAATGCCAGAGTGCGCAGGGTCAAGACCATCCTGCAGCAGACAGGCCGTTGATCAAGCATCTGAGATCATCGGAGGATGCGTTCGTACAGGCAACACTGCGCCTTGATGACCACTCCCCCACTACACAGGCAGATGCAGCTCCACCCTCCGGCAGCAGCTCGTTCTGGGATCAGTTTGCAGCCGTGCATCGCTCTCTGGCCTGCATTCGAACGGTTCGGTTCTGGCGTTCCACTTGCACCAGTTGCAACCTGCTGAATGTCGTTTTCTGCGTCCGTTGTTAGCCACATTCCTGTGGCACATACTCCAAATCGGACCCAGGGCACACGTCAGTCGTTCCATATGTTCAGACGCTTCCTGTCCTTGCTGTGACCGTGTCCATGCACGAAATTCTTGCCACGGCTGGCTGTCAGGTCGGCCCGGGCGAATGGTGTGTTCTGCTGAACTACAATTTTCTGGCCAAACACGGCCACTGGTAAACGTGTCATGTTTGGCGCATACAGTAGGCTTGTCGCACACCAATTCCGGATGGGAAACGGGTCCAGCAAGCAGTCCAGCCTGCTAGGCATCTTCCGCTTTGTCAGAGCTGCTTGTGTCCAGGGCCAGCTGGAGCAAGCTCGGAGTCTGCTGTCCTCTTCCAACAAACCAAGTGCCAACGAATCAGCAGAGTTTGTGGACATTGCTGAGTTCTTGAGGCCAGCAGAGTGGCGGGAGAGGCTGCGAGCAGAGGCGTGTGGCGGTCGAGCACAGCTTGCATTGGCAGAGAAGGCTTGGGAGGATGCAGAATCGGCTGCATCCCAGATGATCACTCACATCGAAGGTATGGCGTCTCGTATGCTGCCTGGCGATTGCATGCAAGATGCTGCCAGGCGAGTGTATGCAACAGGGAGGCAGTGTAGCACAACAGATGCCACGGCAACTTGGGGGCACCCATGGCCTCGTGGAAAACAATATTTCCAACGTCAGCGAACGGTTACCTGCCAGGCTGACATGGTTTTAACTGCAGGGTGCTCATTTGCCAGCCGATGGGACATCGCTGTTCCTCTGAGCTTCCTGGCAACCGCATACAGTCGCACGGGTCGAGTGGTGCTTGCAGAAGGGGTCCTCCGAGAAGCTTCAAAGCTATTAGAGCTGTCCCGGGACAGAGCTCCAGCCTGGAGGGCATCCGACGGTTCTTGCCATGTGTCATTGCCTTCCCGAGTTGCGTGGCAGTCAGCGCAGCTGTATGCCGTGCTTCCCAAACGTGGAGCTGAAGCTGAGACATGGGCAGATATTTCGAAGCAATTGTGGCCATATGAGTCCGATTGGTCGGAGGAGAGTGGATCTTTGAATGCACTGAGCGGTGCAGGCAGTCGGGGGCGAGCTGTTGTGGTCAGTGGATGGTTAGGGAAGGCGTTTCCAGGGCTAGTCGATGTGAAGTAAGTCTCCAGGCCCGTGTCACATGAAGTTATCCGATGTTTTGCTTCTTTATTCTCGCATCCATGTGCTTGTCATCGCCACCTGACGTGTTGCCTACCTCAGGAGCCTTAATGTCAGATCTATAACTAACGATCGCGGTGCAGACACCACTGATTCATTACTGCGTTAGTTTCATTGTTCAATCCTGAGACAGGTGCCATCCTGTCGAACGAGTTGGGCTCAGGATTGTGTCGTGTTGTTGAACTCCGGCAGTACCAGCGAGGCGGCATGGGTAAAACAGCAATGCACGCTGTCGATCGAGCAGCAATAGCGACTCATATTCCGCAATCTGGCCATGCAACATGCGCTTCTTGCCGCGAAAAGGGGTTGGCAGCGCTTGCAGCGTATATGTCTACGAGTGCACTAGCGGGCAATCAGGACGGGCAGCTTCGCCCTTAATTCTGGAACAATTGCATGTCCGAATATTCATGTGTGGGAATCAGACGCATGCAGGAGGTTGCATACACGTATTTTAGGAATGCCCTGCGCGCTGGCCTGTACGCTGTTGTGAACAAGGGAGGAAGTTCGCCTCGATGTGACCTTGCATAGCTGTTCATCGCTGCTTACATGGAATTATGAAGAATTATGCATTTATTGCAAGTGATAAAAGTGACAGATCGCTAGTAAGTACTTGCCGTTGAGCGTTTAAGCTCTGACAATCGGAGTTGCGTCGGCATGGCAGCGGACGCTGCGATGGACGTCTTCTCGGTATGGAAGCGTCATATCGTTGCCTTGGGCTCGTCTATGGGCACGCCGAAGGACATGAGCGCGGCGTTTGAACGCCGCGGAGCGCGTCCACACTATGCGCGGCACGAAGGCGAGGTATGGCCCAAGAATGGCGTATCTTCAAGCGCATGCACCTCTGCATGGCGATACAATACATATCGAAAAGCTTGCCAGGATTTCTGAGTTCCTTCGTGGCCCTCATGTTCCTCATTGCTGGTTTATGAGCCATGGTCAATTGTTTGGTGAAGGCTGCGTAGCCTTTGCGTAGGCCACCAACGATGCGTGCGACCGTGCAGTTTCACTGGATTGACAAGCCTGGCGTTGGGATGCCAGCGTTGCCACAGGTAGTCTTGAATCACCATCAGAATAATCCCAGGACCTGCTTCTACGATGTCTTCGCAGAGATCGACAGGGCCTGGGCTTCTGTGGACAACACGCTATACATCTGGCGCATAGGCGACAAGTGCGCTACTCTCTCCCCTCAGTGTGAATCTTCAGATGGAATATCACACGAGAACGCCAGACGCGTCCCTGGCAGCTGCTTGCACGCTCGATCAACAGCACTAACGACTGCCGCCATGGTCTCGAAGACTTTCACGATACTGATCCATCTCAAAGCATGCCACATCTCCGCACGGTACTGGCGGCATGTCTCTGCTCAGGCATGCATGCATGCAGTTCTCCCTGTTCCCACTATGTGCTGCAATGCCTGTGAAGCGCAGGCATCAGCATCGATACACCGCCCTGACCTGCTCTTACTCCAACGCCAACAGCTGAGCCGCGTTGCAATGAGCCGCGTGTGCATCAACAGCTTATCAGTAATTTTCCCAGTCGTCCGCTGACTGCCAAAGCCATACACATTCTGTCAGTCTTGCACACTGTCAGCTGCTGCCATGTCTGATGTGATCAGAAGACTGGCCGATACTTTTACTGAAGGACTGGTCAAGAACTTAAGCAGCCCTGGGGGCCCACAAAGGAGAGGATCGGTCGAGAACAAGGCTGCTGTGTGCAGGGAGCCCACGCCGGTGATGTACAGCCACGAGGCGCAGTACATCACCTGTGTCGGGCTGGCCCCCGTGAAGAAGAGCATCTTCATGGTGTCCATCAAATACCTGCTTGTTGTCTGCACCAACGTGGAGGTCACACTGGTGGGCGTGTGCTTCAGCAACGGCAAGCCAGACGGCCAGGTGCAGTCCCGCCCCTCAGCTGAGCTGGCATGGCAGCAGCAGGCCTGCACAGCGTGGCGCCGGGAAAGCCTGGGTAACCTCGTGCCTACCCGCACTCAGCATTGTAAACCTCTCAACGTTCTGCTTGGAATTTGCTCACCCGCACCTTTGACTTTGATTGCTGCTACATTAGCCGCATGGCGTCCACCCTTGACTCAAATTGCGGAGTATAGGCCTTTCCGGAACCGGTGCCGGAGGCAGATACGGTTAACAGTGTGGCAGGCCTGCACAGCGTGGCACCAGGTGCAGCGACGCCACTGCCACTACCGTCGCTGCACCTGCGGCGGGGCAAGCGTTAGTTACCCTTGTGGCTGTTTCCTCGTTCCTCCCCTGTCCCCCGTTCCTCCCTCCTCCCTGCCTGCAACCCCCGGGAAACAGTATACAAAAACAAAACATCCCCTCCCTGACCACGCCCCCCTCTGCTGCAGCTGCAGCTGACGCCTCTCGCGGGCTATTCGGTGCCGTGCAACGCTGTGCCGATGGCCGCGGCAGCCGCGACCGCCGCCGGCCACATCTTCCTCGGCGCCACCGACGGCAACGTGTACCAGATGCAGTACGGCAAGCGCCAGGCGTGCCGGCTCGCCTGCGTCTCGCGTAGCTTCCTCTCCATGCTCGGCGCCGGCATGCTTCCGGGCTACCTGGCGAACCGCATCTGGAGCACCGTGCCGATCCGCTCGGTCGTCGTCGACGACGCCCGCCACCTCCTCTACATGCTCTCCGAAAACCACACCCTACGCGTGCGTGACCTGACCTCCCTCACCCGTTGAGATACGCGCACGGCTCCAATTTGGTAGTCTGCGCACTGTGCGGTCACCGTCGCATTGAAATAGGCATGGTAATGCGCCCATGCCTTCCATTGACTGTGGTTTGGTTGATGTGGTCGATCATGCCCACGAGGATAGCATGCAGCAGCAGCAGCTGGAGCTCCACGGAGCCGTCTCTGTTTTAATACACGCACCGCATGCTGCAGCGGCGTGAGCGGCGTGAGTGCGCTCTTGCCAGGGGGGCGCGGTTCTCACCGGACGGCAGCACCACCATCACAGCAGCACCACCATCACCGGACGGCAGCTGGTAGCAGCAGTGTGCTTGAACAGTGCTTGAACAGTGCTTGAACAGTGCTTGAACAGTGCTTGAACAGGCAGCCGATGTGAATGCCGGTGCTGATCGCGGGTGTTCAATGGTGTCCCGCCCGTTGAAAAGTGATGTCCAGCCGATTGACCCCGCATCCCGCCAGCTTGCGTTCTGGTTGTGTCGGCTGCAGCTACACCGACGCGTGGCGGAGGTGCAGGCGTTCCATCTTGGCTCGGACGGCGAGAGCGCGCCCCAAGAGTTTGCGATCGTGTCCAACGTGCACGATGCATGCTCGAGTATCCCCAACGCTGCCTCCGCGCTCCCCCGCGACCGCGCCGGCGGCCCCCCGGCCATCGTGCACATCGCCCCCATCCCCCCCCACGCCTCCCGCACCCTCCACCTCGTCGCCGTCCTCGCCGACGGCTGCCGTGTCTTCTTCGAGGCGATGCCGGCGCGGCGCGCGCTGCGCGCGCGCTCAGCCATGTCGAACGACGGCCTCGCCGGCACCGCGGCAGGGCTGCGCGGCGGCGGCAATGTGCGTGCTGTGCGCGCTGCGCTCTTCGCGTCCAATACGCTGCTGGTGACAGAGAGCGGCAACCTCGATGGGAACCTGTCCGAGCTGATCGCCACCCTCCCGAACCCCTACGGTGCGCGCCACTGCTTTGCATGCGGTGCCGTGCCCCCTGGTCAGCACATCTGGACTCATCGGCGACCGTACAGCTGCGCGTGTGTCCACCAATGCATGTGCATGACATAAAAGGCAGCAAATACGTTCAGTAGAGCGTGAACGTACAGTTGGGAGAGTGCTTCACGGTCAGACAATGTGATCCAGCATTTATGCGGCACCGTGCCCTATGCATCACACATGTATTATTTACATGTACTCAGGGCCCAGCTGGACGTGCGTAGCCTGCTGCCATCAGTGGCACAAACAGCTGTCCGCTCACATGAGATTCGGGCGGCTTGTCAAAGCATGTGTGATGCTGCGTATACTCGCCATATGCATCTGTCTCAGTAACCCATTTCAGGGCTTCGTCACAACGGTCTCGGTGTTGGTTGCTCTGCCGGTGGCCGCGAGCTCGAATCGACATACCTCTGATTTCAGAGGTGAATGGTCATGCGGGCATAGTCCCAGACTAACTGCGAATCGGTCAAACGCTCGACCGCCAAGTCTCGGGCCGCCTGAACAGGCTCAAGGCTTGGGAGGTGGAGGTGCTCCGCATTGACGTGTATCCTTTACGTGCACACTCGACGGTTTTGATCGTCTGCTTTTGCCGTGCTGTTGCCCTCGCTGCCGGGCTCTTGCGTTGATCTCCGTGTAACACCTGACGTATGTATCCATCTCAGTTTCATGCCATTTCGGGGCTTCGTTATAGCATGCATGCAACGCAGCCAGCGCTGGTGCACGCGGACGCCCCCCCTGATGTGCTGCCGCGCCCCCCCTGACGTGCTGCCGCGCCCCTGCAGGTGCAGGGGCCCCTGCACAGGATAGCGCTGTCATCGACGTACACCGCGGCCGCGCGCTCGAGGTCGTCGCGCCTGGCGCTGAGCTGCTGCCGGGCGACGTGCGCGCGCTGCGCGAGATCCCGCCGGTGTCGCCCCTCAAGCCGCTGCTGCGCTGCGGCCTCGCCGACGAGCCGACGCTGCAGCTGCTCATGCCGCCGCCGCAGTTCGTCGCGATGTCAAACGTCGGCATCGTCACCTTCACGCGCCGCCGCCCGATTGATGTCCTCAAGGCATGCCCCACCCCTTGCCACGCGGTCTTGTAACGCATGACCTTGTCACGTGTTCCGACCGGTGACCACTGCTATCCCCGGAGTACTGCAGCGAAATGATTTATACCCTGCAATCTAGCGCAGAACAGTTGGTGCTGTCTGCCCGCAGCTCCCATTACAAGGCTTCTCAGAGGTCTTTCTGCGTCAATTCATCGTCAGCGGTGTTGCATGGACACTCGGGCAGTCTGACCCCGCGCAGCACAACGGAAATGCCGGTGCTGCAGAGTTTGCTGATCAACTTCAATGAGGAAACAGTCCTCAAGTTCTTCTACGGGGTCGGACCCGCAGAAGCGAGCTGCATGTGCTTTGCCATCGCCGTCGCCTCCGGCGCCCCGACGGTGGCCCCCCTAGACCCCTCGGCCACCCTCCCAATCCCCACAACCCAGGCGCAGTGCGACCGCGCGCTCAGCTGCCTCTCAGACCCGAAATACATCGCTACGGCCACCTGGCCATCCACCACCGACATCGTCGGCGGCTACCGCGGCCCGGGCCGCGGCGACACCGGCAATTACGGCTCCGTGCTCAGCGTGTCGGAGCCGGAGTGGTCGCACATGCATGTCGGTCTCGTGCTGTTCGTGTACCGGCTGCTGCACAAAGTGTGGGACACGCCGCTGCTGCGCGTCGTGGGCGGCAGCGGGCGCAAGGGGGCCGTTGTCAGCGGGCTGACGGCGGTCGAACTCGCGCTGCCGACAGAGACGCTCGCGGCGCTGCAAGGCGCGGCAGCCGCGCTGGGCGTGGTCGTGGCGCGCGTGCTGGAGCTGCTGCAGGGCCGCGGCGTCGGGGAGCGCAAGATGTGGTCGCCGATGGATGAGGAGGCGGCGCTGCACAAGCGCTCGCGGCGGCAGAGCGCGGCCACGCTCGAGCTGGAGCGCGTAGCCGCGATAGGGTGTGCCCGCTGCTGTGCCTGCTGTGCTCTCTGGGACACCGCTTGTGGCATGCCGCAGCTTCGCGATGACTGACCACTTACGTCCTGACCACTTATGTCCTGGCCACTCAGACAGCGGTGCTGGTCACCGCCAGTCTACTGGTCGTTTGTGGGCTGCAGAAATGTACGCTGAACCGAAAGCCCAAGATTCCACGAGATCTTGCAAAGCAGACAGGCTGAGCCAGCCGAATGGCGGTCAAAAATTGTGTCACGGATGCACAGTGTGTTGTGCCTGTGAGATGCCGCGAGGCGCAGCCGGCGCCTGCCCAGGTCCATCTGCTGTTCACACCCCGCTGCAGCTGCGGCCTTCCATCACAGGCGCGAGAAAGCGCGGCCACCGCACGCATGATCGGTGTCCGACGTGCTCACACGCATGCATGCACACCATGCAGGAGCTTCGCGCACGCTTGTTCAGAGGCGCTGCTGCTGTGCCGCAAGCTCGTGCAGTACAATGTCGGGCGGCACCTGCAGAAGGGGCGGTCGGACCTGGTTGCCACGTGTGAGCGCTTCCGGCTGAGCGCGCTGCTGTCGCCAGAGGGTGTGCGCAGCGCGACGGCGGTGCTGATGGACCTGCTCAAGCGGCACACGCCCTCGGGGTGCCTGTCGGTGTCGCTCAGCGACGACCTCCTCCACGGCTGCCCCATGTTCTTCCCCTTCCACCAGCAGCAGTACCTCTCGGCCTTCCAGCAGCTCGAGGGCATCAACAAGCCCGGCATCACCGCGTGCGCTGCCCCCGCCTCCAGCCTCCGCCTGTTGTTGGCTGCCTTTGCTGCTGCTGTTGTTTTCGGGCGTTGCTCCGCTTGATGCCGCTTGTGCTGCGTCTGTTCTTCGCTGTGGCGATTCTTGGGTGCGTTGCTGCATTGTTCTTTGCTCTGCACCACAACTTGCATGCGCGGTGTGTCCGTGTGAGTGAGCCTTTGTTGTTTGTGGGGACTGATCCGTGTTGGGATGATCAGGGCGGCTGTGGTCAGGGAGCGACTTGCACCCGAGCAATTACAGCTGCCCTGTGATAACAGTGCACCGCCCGGGCGGTTACAGCTGCCCTGTGATTACAGTGCACCGCCCGGGCGGTTACAGCTGACCTGTGATCAGAGCAGCTTTGGTCAGGGGCGCGTGGCCTATGCGGCGTACTGCCGACTGACATAGAGCGCATGTAAGCACACTGCGGGGTCGCGCAAATCCGACGCAGACGGCGGGTCGTCTACGCGGCGTGGGTCCTTGTCAGTCGGCAGGCTGAGCGGTCTGCGGCCTATGCTCGGCAGTGTTCCCTCTGCAGCAGTATTCCATCACCGAGGCTGTGTCGTGACACACACAGGCTTGTTTTTTTGTCTGATGCTGCAGAGCGGAATCACAGCTGAACAGGCAGGCGCGGACGCGGAACAGCATGATGCTGTCTGATGCTGCAGAGCTGTTCACTGTTGTTGTCTGCAGTGGCTCTTGTGTGACGGCCAGGTCGACACCGGTATGAGATCGCGTGGCCGCTGCGTGACGCTGGTTGGGTGGCTGAGGTGCGGACACGTGCAGGGCGCAGAAGGAGGAGCTGGCGCTGGAGTTCATGGCCAAGATGTCGCCGGCGCTTGCCGACGCTGTCGTGCTGCGCGACGTGATTCCCCTCTTGCTGCCGCTTGGCAAGTTCCAGGCCATCGTGCAGCTTAGCATAGCCAAGGCCGACGCGCAGGTGCTCTCTTCCCTCCCCCCCCTCTTTTGCAGGCTCCTGACAAGGTGCTTGTCGCTGGCCATTTCAACGCCAGAAATGCTCGCTTTGTCAGGCGGCCGTGTCCTGGCATGGGCCATTCTTACGTGTGGGACCACACATGGTGCATGCAGCTCGTTCCCGGACAGAGCCGGTGCAGAGCGCGGCCCGCACATGCTGACTGCCTTCTCATGCATCCGCTGGCTGCTTCCCATGCACCGCGCGTGGCACTGCTTTTGCATGAGACACTGCGCCAGCCCCCTGCCCCACGCGTCTGCTTCGCTCCCACTGCCACTGCAAGTGGTCCACCCGTGCCGCTCTGGCAGCCCCTCAGACCCATACCACCACCATCATGACACGAACAACTCTACCTGGACAATGTCATGTGAAAGCACAGCACGGTGCAGGACTCGTCCGGCAAGCACCTCGAGGCGGGCCCGGAGGGCGCCAACGCGGCGAGCGGCCGCGCGGCGCACTACCTGCCGCTGGCGGAGGCCGCCACGTCACTCGCGTCGTCGCAGGAGGCGCTGTCGCGGCTGCTGCGTGCTGCGATCGCTGCGCGCGACCCCGTCCTCTCGCACCTCCTCTTCCGTGCCCTCATCGCCGATGGCGCCGGCTCCTCCCTCATCGCAAGCATCCCGGACAGCAACGAGCTGCGGGTGAGGCCCTCAACTCTGCACACCAACAAGACTGCATCACGTCAATAAGACTCGGTTTTAAAAGACAACTTCTGCGCATCTTTCCTGCAGATGCAGTTCTGCAGATCCAGCCCAACGCCTGCACTGCTGCCTGCCCGTTCAGCGCCTGGGCACTCTCGTTTAGCTTGTTGCAAACACGCGTTTTTTGTGAAAAACAAAACATGGAGTATGCGTGTTGAAACCAATTGTACGGAATGCGTGATACAAATTGTCAAACACTGGCGACTGAGCGCTGCCGCCGTCATGCGCAACTGCCGCCGCCGTCGTGATGCACGCCTGGTGACGTAGGCGCCGCCATGCGGGGTTCTCTTCCTCGCGCCGACTAACGTAGGCGCCGCCATGCGGGGTCCTCTTCTTCACGCCGACTAACGTAGGCGCCGCCATGCGGGGTTCTCTTCTTCGCGCCGACTAACGTAGGCACCGCCATGCGGGGTTCTCTTCTTCGCGCCGACTAACGTAGGCGCCGCCATGCGGGGTTCTCTTCTTCGCGCCGACTAACGTAGGCGCCGCCATGCGGGGTTCTCTTCTTCGCGCCGACTAACGTAGGCACCGCCATGCGGGGTTCTCTTCTTCGCGCCGACTAACGTAGGCGCCGCCATGCGGGGTTCTCTTCTTCGCGCCGACTAACGTAGGCGCCGCCATGCGGGGTTCTCTTCTTCGCGCCCACTAACGTAGGCGCCGCCATGCGGGGTTCTCTTCTTCGCGCCGACTAACGTAGGCGCCGTCATGCGGGGTTCTCTTCTTCGCGCCGACTAACGTAGGCGCCGCCATGCGGGGTTCTCTTCTTCGCGCCGACTAACGTAGGCGCCGCCATGCTTGCAGCTACACCTCGCGGCCCTCGGTGCACCGCGGCCGTACGTACTCTCCCAGGAGCAGATCCAGGCGGCACAGATGGCGTCGCTCGACGGCGACCAGCTCAAGCACCTGCAGCTGCTGGCCGAGCTCTTCACCGCGAAACGCGACCACGTCGCCGCCGCCGAGGTCATGACGGCCATCGGCGTCGCCTCCGTCCTCCCCTCCACGCCCGCCGCCGCGCGGCCCGACCGCGTCATGGCGCTCCAGCAGGCCCTAGTGCACGTGCGGATCCCCGGGAAACGGTTTCTGTGTTTTTTCCCGTTGACATATATAGAAATAGAGAGCAGAGCGACACAGCCTCCTCAGCGTTGTCTTGTCACGTGTCACTGGTGCCTCGTGTTGGTTCTGGTCTGTGGATGCACCTGTTTCCATTTGCTGTGTGGCCCCAGCGTGTTGTGCCGCGCCCGCCGGGAGCCCAGTGGAGTGCCCCAGTACATGGGCCTCGCGGCAAACAGCGGGCTTGCTGTCATGGTTTTCATCTCGGCTCCGGCCTGGTGAGCTGCGAAATCCAGCAGGGCAGGTTGCCGACATCCATGAGCGGAGCCATGGTTCAACGCGGACCCTTCTGTCACTGCCGTCTCTTTACAGCGGCAGTGTGCATGGCCCTGCCTCCAAGCATACCAACTCGACGGCTGACCTTCTGTAGCAGAAGCATGCTACATTGCACCGATGCTACAGATGCGTTGGATGAGGCAGCAGTTGATCCCGTTTTATGGCCCCGCGGCCGCATCGCTGCAGCTCATGCTGTGCCGCCGTGCATGCTGTGCCGCCGTGCATGCTGTGATGCTGTGCATGCTGTGGTGCAGGCGGGCAACAGCGGCGACACGGCGCTAGAGCGGCGCACCGAGTCGGAGTGGCGGCAGGCTCGCATCCAGGCAGAGGTGCTGTCGCAGGTGCAACAGCGACTGCGCCGCGCCCGCGCCGTCCCCGCCGCGGAGGAAGTTGACCGCTGCCAGCGCAGCATCTCTAAGCTGCAGCTCGAGTCGCTCTCCATGAACGCCCTCTTCAACGACTTTGCCCTCGTGCGTCGTCGCCCTGCGCCTCGCCCCGCCTGCCACCCATGCATGCACCCATGCATGCGACGCGACGCACTGGCCCGACCTGTTCGCAGCGTGGTCACAGTTGTGATGCCGATTCTGTGAGTCGGGCCTGTGCCGACATCCCCACGCCTGTGCTGGTGCTCCCGCGGCAGCCCCGATCGCAGCACCATGCCGCATGCAACCCCCCCCTCAGACGCGTGTGCTGCTGCTGCTGGCGGCACCCCCTCCGCTGCGCTCGCTGCCCTTGCCGGCACCTCACGTCGCCTCAGAGACACACGCATGACTGCACATCTACGACACCTCTGTGACCGCGCGCCTCATGCATGCAGCCGATGTGCATCTGGAACTGCGGCCTGCTCATCATGCGGGAATCCAACTCGTACGACGAGCGCAACGTGCGGCAGCTGTGGGACCTGCTGTGCAAGGACGAGGTCGAGGCGGCGTACCGCGACGGCGGCTCCACCACCGACGCGCTGCGCCGCCTCTGCGGCCAGATCGTGGACCTCGCCGGTGCCCTCGGCCCCACCCCCTGGTGCGCCGCCCTCCCCACCCCCACTCCTCAATCTCCCCCTCCTTAATCACTCCCTCAACCGATGCTTGTACCAGGCCGGCGTTGTGGAGGAGTACTCTGAAGATGCTGGTCATCAGACTCTCTGCCCCGAATCTCATGCACATCGCGATGTGCATGAGATTCATGGTACATTGTATAACAACCAGATTTTCTCAGAAATACCTTGCCTCGTGTGGAGGGGCGTCCCTCTGGTCCGCAAAGCATCTTTGTCACCTGTAATGGAGTTGGTAACTATCACCTGTGATGGAGTTGTTGCTATGGTCGGCCTGCCTGGTTGGCCGTCAGACCTGCACCGCAAGAGGCGTTCCGCTCTACTGTGAAGACGGTGTTGCCTGTTCTTTCGGTCCGCAGCAGGTGATGCATGACCCATGCACCACAGCACCACAGCGCAGCCCTTCGCCCTGCCTTGAAGTCGTGTGACACAGGCGCGACTTCCCATCCCTATGCATCCTGCTGGCCAAGGCCCCCCCTGGCCCCGGTGTGCCCACCTGCAGCTGCCATTGACACAATGTCAGCCACCTGCAGCTGACATTGCCGTAATTGTCAAACCAGAGCGCGGCGCTGCAGGCTCAACCTCAACGTCATCGTGCTGCGGCTGCTGCAAGTCGTAGCCGGGCACTGGGTCGCGCGCGACGCTCCCCTCGACGGCCCGGCCACCGCTGCGCGCTGCCTCTGCGACGCAGTGCCCGACCAACGCCGCGCGCTGCTGCCCGTGCTTCGGGAAGTCGTGCGGCAGCGCTCGCCGCTCGAGTCGGCCACAGCACAGCAGAGCCTCGTGCAGAACGAGGCGGCCTGGGACACTGTGCTGCGGACGTGCCAGGTGTGCCCTGTGCCCCGTGCTGTGCCCCGTGCTGTGCCCCGTGCTGTGCCCCATGCTGGCCATGACGCTTCATCTGCACCTCCACAAAGTACTCTGGTACCTTCTGGCGCCGTCTGCGCTGGATGGCGACGTTGACCGCGATCCGGCTGTGTTTGTCAAGACTGGCATGCTCCGCAATTGACGTGTGCGGCTGGTTGTATCTCACCATCTGCTTCACGTGGTGTTTGGTTTTGTGTGAAGATCTCCCTGTGTGGTGTTTGGTGAATATCTCCTTGGAGCTCGCGATGCCCGCGCACGGCCGCGCAGCAGCTAGCGCAACTGGCCCACCTCACGGCGATCCCCTGGCAGTGCCCTACTCTCGTCCGCTCCTGGCCACCGCTCGAGCGATGGCCCATTTGATTGCACATCAATGGATAGCCTTATCGAACAACTGCTGTCAGACGTTTCCATCAAAGCTGGTGTATTTGGGGAACGCCACCCATAACACCACAGTTGACAGAGTCAGTGTTCAGCGCGGATGCGGTACATGTTGGGGACCCATATTCAACGTTACTGTTCGTCGTGCCGTGTACCGCCCTGAGCAGCTGGCAAACACTGGCGAATGCTTCTGCACTGGTGAGTACTGGTGGACACACTGGCGGGTGAACACACTCATGGGCGAACACACTGGCAGGTTCCTTCGCTCTGAGTAAGCAAGGGTCTGCGTGCAGCCGCAATACAAGTGGTGTCACTGGTTGCAGCACAACTGAGCGAGGGTCTGCGTCAGCACAGTTGAGCGAGGGTCCGTGTCAGCACAGCTGAGCGAGGGTCCATGTCAGCACAGCTGAGCGTGGACGTGCGTGCAGTTGCAATACCGGGCGGCGGTGGCCAAGACGCAGGGCCTGGCGGGCGGGGAGAACGACAGCGTGCGCAGCGAGGTCAGCACGCTGCTGGACGCGGTGCGCACGTTTGCGGCCGAGGCGGCGAAGCACGCGCACCTCGCGCCGATGCAGCGCAGCTTCGAGGAGACGGCGCACGAGCTGCACAAGCTCCTCACCAGCCGCCGCCGCGCCGGCCACTTTGGCCGGGGCTAGTCGTCCGGTAGAAACCGGAACACTTCCCCGCGAAGTGTGTGAGCGGTGCCTTCGGGGACTGCAGCAGGTGGTTGGTGCGCGGCAGCATTCGCTGGCCCCACGCTGGCCTGGGGGGCGGAGATGCGAGTAGTGCTGTGTCCCTGCGTGTGTGCCACCAGGCCATGAGTAGTACCACTCACACTAGTGGTTGTACATGGTGCATGCCACGAGACACTCCGGTGCACTGCTGTGCCAGCCGAGAAAGACCGGGGTCTGGTCTGGGTTGGTTCCGCAAGCACTCTCACATTCTGATCGCCTGCCATGATTTCTGCGCGGTGCTGGAGATCCCAAAATCCGGATCCTCTGCTGAGATGGATGGGAGCTGCTCAGTGGGAATGTCACAGTGGGAATGTCACATTGCTGGCAGGTGCACTGAGAAGGGTGCTGAGATGGGTGGGAGCTGCTGCCGGCTGTGGGCTGTGCAGGCGTGGACTGAGTGATAGATACTCGCCAGAGACAGCTCTGCAATGGGGATGGGTTGGTTTTAACGTCATGTCTGGAGTGCGGCCCTGATGAAGGCAGGGGCATGCATATCCAGTTAAAAGAGCACGCATGTCCAGTTGTTGCTGTGCAGATTGTTGATGTGGACATGGCATCTCGCTTTCTGCTCCCGCATGCCTGTCTTTGCTGTCCGCACCCACTTGTGTGAGCCTGCTTTTGGCTGATCATTGCTTGTGGAGTGGCCCTTTGCCAACGACAACAGCCTGGCCACAGCAGCCATCACACTGGCATCGATTGTGTATTTGTGATGTGACACTTGTGTATGCCCAGCACAGTGGGTCTGCCAGGCACGCGCTTGGCAGATGCTTGCGATGCAATTGCGTGTACAGGGTGCATGATTCATGCACCTCCTGCATGATATGCGCCAGGTTTTCCATCTGCTACAGCGGAGCTGAACTGGCACTGTCATGACACGATCCGTGCGTGAGCAACTCCCAGCATCACAGGCCTGTTTCACTAAATACACAACACAACCACAGCTAGCAACATCACCATAGACTTCCCACAACTGCCTAAAACCGGCTTGAAAACTTTGACCCTACCTTGAAGCACAAACTCCAACAGAATCAGGCAAGATCAAATCCCCGGCATCTGCCACAACAGCAGGCAACGCAGCGCCGGACCACCCCTGTGGCCATCGCCTGCTGTCACGGCACACCAAGCCTGAACGCTTTGCCACCGTGGCAGCACACGGCCAAGCAAAAACTCACGGTGCAGATGGACTATAAAAACGACAAAACACATGCTGTCAACGGACATGCCTGACGGGTCGTTGCTGTCTGGACGGCTGTCTTGGCACGGCCGCTGCAGCTCACCGTGCGCAAACCTTCCGACCCTGTTTAAGTTGTCGGCGGACATCCCACTCAAATACACAGAAGGCGTGGCACAGCTACTCTGGTCACTCCATACCCAGAAACCTTCACATACACCCCCCCAATATTGACAGCAGCACTACGGGGGCACATACACTGAAACCTTCAAATACACCCCCCCAATATTGACAGCAGCACTACGGGGGCACATACCCTGAAACCTTCACATACACCCCCCCAATATTGACAGCAGCACTACAGGGGCACGAACAACCCACATGAAATAGCCCTCTCCAACCGCACCTTCCTTCCCCCTTCCCATTCATCACACCACGCGATAAGCAAGTCTCTCTACCTCCAGCTCGATCATCCTGGTGTCCCATCAGGCGTGGCGCACGCGTCATCAGCAAAGCACATGTGGGTCCCTGTGGACAGGGTTTGCCAAATAAACATGACCATGGGCCGTCATCACGGCGATGCAAGATGCAAAGCTCTTATGGCCTCGAGACCCTGGTACTCAGTAATGCCGCTCCCTCTGGACGGTCCTGTGCTGCCCGTACCTGCACACGCAGCAGGAAGTGCACACGCAGCACACGCAGCGCCTCGTTTGCGGTACACGTGCGCGCGGTAGTACCCCGGCTCCCTCCATTGCCCTGTTGCACAGACAATTGCTGCAGACACGTGCCAAGCATGCTGTGATCCATCACCACAGATACACCTCGGCCGACAGTGAGCACGGGCATATGGCCGCGGCAGATGGCCAGGAGGGTGTACACATATGTCAGTGGAGGAGCGGCTGTCCGCACAAGTCGGATAGCAAAGCACGCACAGCATGTGCAGCACGCATTGTTGACGCAACGCAGTTGAGCAGCGTACCGGAGGCGGGGCGACCCGTGGCGCAGCATGATGAGGTAGCACCTCAAAGGCCGAGGCGCTCCTTGGACATGGCAGTGCCAAAGACAGACTCCTCGGGCGGATCTGCACACACAGGAGGTGCTTTCCATGGGCGTGCAGCTGGGGCAGCTGCTGTACGATTCGATCTGAGAACGCAGGCTGCGGGCACACCTTGTTCGATTGAGAAGTGATCAAACATTGCCAGGATTTCGTCTGACACGGACGCACCAGCATGGGTGTTGTCGGAGAAGGACTCCGAGTCATCGGCCGGATCTGCACAGACAGGAGCTGCTTCGCATGGGCATGCCGCTGGGTGCCTGCTGCCATCAGTCGGCGGGCAATAGGCGTTTGGGTACGCTGGCGGCGTGCCGACGTGAACTGAACGCCAACGTGGACTGGAAACAGTCATTTGAAACAGGAGTCGCGAAGGCCTGTGCCAATGGCGCTTTGATGCAGAGGGCCCCCGCATACTCTCAGCGATGTTGATGCAGAGTGGCCCCGCATACTCTCAGCGATGTCGAGTCGTGTGTTCACGCAAGTACATCAGCTTTGCTATACGATTTTTAGTGAGGATGCAGGCTGCAGCCACACCCGATCCGATCGTGAAGACGTAGAACATTTCCAGGTCTTCATCTGGCACCGTCTCTGTCATGTCCACCCGGGGGGACTCAGACGCTCCCACCTGGACATTTTCCTCCTGCGGGTCTGGGCTGCCGTCTGCGAGGGAGAGACTTGACTCGAGGCGGGGAGTGCTTGGAGGAGACTTACTATCCTGTTGCACCAGCTCTCGCCAGGAATCGTGGGGCTCCTGAGAGTCTTCCCGGACAGAGCATGCTGGTATATCATTGTCTTCTGGTGGCATCTTGCCTTGCGATGGTCCTCAGAAGTCTGCAGTTGGAACGTGTTCAAGTCATCTCAGCTCTGGCTGTGCATACGGCTCTGCAGGGCTGTTCAGGACAACGGCCACACAGGCCTGGAGCGGCGATGCGAATTTATGCATCAATGCGTATATATTTGTTGTAGTCCAGGGGCTTGACCTCGCGGAAGCGATGTGTTCGAAAAGCATGCGAAGTTATGATTGTGCAGTGCTGTGCGGCGTGCAGCAGACAAGAGCCACAGGCCGCTGTAGAATGGAAGCTGCGTCAGTACGGGGCTGCAAGATCCTGAAAGCCTTTCGCATTTGTGTGTTTCCAATAGGCGGTGGGAGTGCCAGACTGGCATGACCGGAGCATGCAGTCGCGCTGTGGATGCGTTGCGAGTCGTCGCTGGGCATCGATGATCGTGGGAATGGCAATTGCAACCAGGCAACAGCCATCCTGTAAACGTAGCAGGACAGCCAGGCTCCTGGTCGCCGTTGTTTGACTTGCCTCAGGCCAGGGCTGCACACGCGCGCGCGTTTACACGTAAGCCCAATTGCAATGCCGGACCCGGCCGGGCTCTTGCTTTGATCTCCGTGTAACACGTGAGCCAATTTCAAGAGTTTGCAGAATGTCCTTTCGCGTCCTAGCAGCGCGTGAACTACCATTGCAAGTTCCGTCTCAACACAGCCCCGAGCACCGCTTGGCTCTGCGATAGGTGTAATGAAGGCTATACAGTGTAAAAAAACAGTTGGTACGACATCGCAGGTGCTGGTGGATCAGATTATACACAGCTCGCGCGCCTTCTTGTACGCTCACGTCATGGTCCGCCGTGCCCGCAGTCTCCAATTTGCAAAACCCCCACGTGAGCGGGAGGTACATTGAACTACTCATGTGCAGATTCGGAAATTTCCGGTTCCAAGACGCACCGCAAGTTAGTGTCGGTGCAGAGCACTGGTGTGTGCACACAGAGAAATTCTTGCGGTCTCAAGCGCAACAAGTCAGGTCGACAGCAAGCTCAGCCATGCGTAGCGATACTGGCCGAGTGGGTGTTTTGCTCAAGGCCATTATGGATTTCGTGTGTCTCGGTCAAGGTCACCAGTGCACGAATTGGCCGGAACGGCTCTGCTGAAGCGACCTTGCCACATGCTTGCGTTGTCTGTGCATCCTTTAAAAAAAAAAGCGGTGCTGAGTCACTGCCGACGTGGACTGGATGTGGATGATATGAGTTTGCGACCTATGGTTCCAGCACAATCCGCCGGCGGCCGCCTGCGCGGGCTGAACCTGGATTCCATGCGCGTGGCCAACTTTAAGGCGAAGAGTACCTTGAGCGTGTTCGGTGCACGCGGTGCACCGCGGTGCCGAGCAGCTGCGGAGCACACATGCATGCATGCTTTCTTGTGCATGACCCTCCCTCCACAGTCTGTCCCCGTGTGTGGGTGCGGTTGTGTCGGTTGTGCAGGTTCGTGTGGCCTTGCGCCTGAGACTGTTGCTGCCTGCTTGCGGGCTTTTGGTGGTCTGCTTGCCTACTGTTGCCGTCGCTGCCGGGCTCTTGCATTGATCTCCGTGTAACACATGCACAGTCCCCACCCCACACGCACTGCCGCTACCGCCCCCCCCCCCCGCCGCGGCCCGAACCCCCACGTGCGACGCGCCCCCCGTCCCTGACCGGGCGGCAGCAACCCCTCCCACACCCCCGCCGCCCCGATCGCAGAGGCCTCCGCAGCGTGGCGACCTCCAGGCCTCCGCAGCGCGGCGACCTCCTGAGTTTCCTCACCACGCGCATGGCGCTGCTGGACGTGAAGGTGATGCACCCGCTTGCCAGGTCGCATGTACGCGGTGCGTCACGTGAGGCTGGCGCGACCGCTGAGAAGGGCGAACAGAAAAGCGTGACAAATATGGCGCCGTCACAGGTGCCGCCCAGTTCATCCCGCTCGTGCATGAGACGTATGGCAGGGTTGGACGGGACGCGTACCGCTTCCTCCAGACGGTCGCGGAGGCAGCCGCGGGACACGGCGCGGTGTCAAAGCGTACTTTCCTGCTCAATGCCATGCGCGACCTGTCCACAACATGGTGCCGCGAGCTGGCGCGCCAGGCCCGCGCGGCCGCGCCCCTCCGTGCTAGACTGGTCGGACGGGCGCTGCTGCCGGGCCTTCCTGCCCCCACAGACGGCCTGCCGGCGCTGACAGGCCATCGCGCATAGGCTTGCGTCGTGCCCCCCCCCCCCCCCCCCCCCCCCTCACCTCGGCCCATCTCGCCCTGCAGGCCCTCCCCCCCCCCCCCCTTCGCACCCGTCCCTCCTCCTCCCTCCCTCTTCCCTCCTCCCAGCGCACGTCCGCCGTTTCTCCTCTGCCCCCCTTCCCAAACACCGCTCATGCTGCCGGGCTGGCTGTGGCTGTAGCTCCTGGGACTGGTGCCTCGCGGCCTCGGAGATGGCCGTAGCGCGCGCCGGCGCGCCCGTGCAGACTGCTAGTGTCGAGTCGGCGACCGCTTGTGGGCCCGGCGAGTGATGACTGTGTGTTTGGTGTGCGCGTGGGCTGCGTGGTACTGCGTGGTGTGTGAGTGTCTGCTTTCGAGCTGGCGATAGTTCGTTCTGGCATTTGCTCGTGCGGCGCGTGGCCTTGGTGCTTACGGTGGCCGGTCTGTCTGTTTGCTTGTTGCCTGGTCTGTTGCCTCGGCGCTGCTGAGTCCTAGATCTATCACTGTAACACATGTGCAGTCTGCCATGTACAGTGTCCGTGGCCCCCGCAGAGAGATCCAGAGGCCATAGGGGCCCCAGTGGGACAAGGGCCGCGGCGTTGCAATTGCTCCAGACTGGCACCTGAGCTTGTGCGACAAAGGCCCTCATGCTCACAGTGTTCATGTCCTTCAGCGTAGACCTCTGTAACGTGTCTCTAATCCAGCGTGCGCATGCACCGGGACATTTCATGAGGGGCATGCCACACGAAGCCGGTATTTGTGGCTCATGGCCCCAAAAACGCAAGCAATTTGGCCAAAAAAAATTTCTTGAAAAAGGGCATGCCGTCACGCACATGATAAATGTGGCACTGCCAGTGCCATGCCTACCTGCTGGCGCTCGCAGCCGACGAGGCAGCGCCTGCAACAAAGCTTCCCACCGTGACGAGGGCACCGCTTGCCAGCACCGCCCGCCATGCATGCATCCCACCAGGACACCAGGACAGCCGGCAGCCAGCAGGTCTGACATCGCGATGCATCGTCCCAATGACCGGTGGCTAAGGTGAACATGGTGAGGCATGCCTGATGCACCTGGCCTAGGCAAACAACTGGCAAGTTAACAGGCAAGTTCAAATGATGTCAATGTCAATGCAAGGCATGCATGCATGAGCGCCTCTCAGCCCTCATTCAAAATTACATCTTCTACTGCTCACTTCGCACACAGCTCAAACAATGTCCTAGTCTGCGTAGCACAACTTTTACTACGTGGTGCCACTATAGCTACACATTCAGTGTGACAGCTATCATGCAGTCGCCTGCGCGGGCACAACCTGGACCCGTGGCGCCTCACAGCCGACTACGGGCCACACAGAACAGCTTTTGCGAGACGGAGCCAAAGACGGATTCCTGGACTGGACCTGCATGCATGGAGTCGAACATACAGTCTCTCGTTCTGTGGAGGTTGCTGGCTGGGGCAACAAGAGATATCTCAGTGCCAGAGAGTCATGCATCAACACCATGCATGCATGGAAGGGTGCCGCCACTTACTTGTGACAGCTTGTTAACATTATTCACTGCATGCATGAGTTCTGCTCAGCTGTGTCAGATGATCATGAGCAGGCAGCAACCCACATGCCTACTGCAGTGGACATCATGATGAGGGCGCGCGCTCTTTGGCACTGGCCATGAAGCATGCAGAGCCTGCTGTGGGTAGTGGTAGGAAAACCAACAGATCGGACATCACGCCACACCCGGACGGGCCTCGGCCAGAGCGGCCCTGCCAGTACTAGTGTGAGCAGTGCGAGCAGGGGCGGGAGAGGGAGCAACACGTGCAGCACTCCGAGTCAAACAGGAGCGAAGGAGGAAAAAAACCAGCAACGCAGGCAGCCGGGCCAGTTGCAGCACACCATATGCATGGGCTTGGCCAAGCCCGCAACCGCGACCACGATCGCGAGGGCAGGCACACAACCCCCACCGCCGGCGGCACAGACGAACAGACGTCAAACACTTAACTCGCGCAACCGCACCAGAAACAAAAGCCGCCACCATATGCATGTACACGTGCGCACACATAGAACAGATCTCTAGAGGCACTAGCGCAACAACGCATGCAGTGCACCTGTGTTGAGCAACATGCATACAAAATTCAACATCCTGATGGATAAGGCAATGTAATCATGATTACACGTATGATCATATATACATATAAATCATATAGACCATGTCCAGGGTAGCACGGCTCACGGGTGCGCAGTTTGTGCCAGGTGATCGCCTGGCCGGCTTGCATCTGCTGGGTAGCATGTGAGTCTAGAATCTAGTTGTAGGTTCGCTTGGTGCACTGGATCGGAGCCCCTCGATGTAACAGTATAAATCATATATGATTTGTGATGTAACAGTACATATAAATCATATATGATTTGCCATACATATAAATCATATATGATTTGCCTTCAAGTTCGTGATGTGTATTACACAGTGATAGATCTAGGACCCAGCAGCCCTGAGGCAACAGACCAGGACCAGGCAACACGTTCGTGATGCGCTGCATCAGCTCACTCACTTCTGGGTTTCAGGGTGGCATGATATTCAATAAACAAAACGTTTTTTCGTTTCGGGCAGTCACTGAGACAACTTGCATTGATAGGATCCGCACCACGACCTGCAATGAAGGTATTGAACATGTCAATAACATGGTCAATTGCAAGCGGGGGCTGGAAGCTGGCGGCATTGCAATTGCCTGGCGCGAATGGTGTGGCCTGGGCTCCCACAGCCTGCTGGCCAGAACTCACGGCAGCGGCTGAGCTGCGATCTGCGTGTGAAGAGATGTTAGCGCAATCCTGCCTTCGCGGACCCTCGAAGGACTCCTCCAACACGACTGTGAGCTCCGTCGCCTCGAGATCTAGATCTGCGTTCGCGTCGCTGTACGGGAGCTCAGCGCCAGCGCTGGCCCCAGTCGCGCCCTCTGAAGTAAACATACCAGTCGGCTGGCGGCTCAACCTGACCTCTGATGGCATCGATTGTATGATCTGCAGGCAGGCAATCAACTGGCCGATACTGCGCGAGCTCGCGTGCTTTTGGAACGCAGCACTGCACGCAATCGTGGATGCGAAGCTGCTACGCCACTGCTGTGATGTATTCCGAGTAGTGTGATGCTACGTCTGCTGCAAAGAAATCTGCCAGCCGCAGCAAACCGACATGTGTGCACCAGGTGGTTGACCAGCTGCAACCGGGCATTTCAAGGCCCGCCATCGCGCGCAAGCCGACAATGAGCTAAAAAAGTCCATAAACGAAGTTCAATTGCTGCGCATCAGAAAGCTGCGGGCGTGCGGGCGCTCTGATGCAGGTGGCGCCGGAAGAGCTTTTCTACATCTGTAACGTATCTACTGCAGACCTTTGGTCAGCTTTCGACACAGCGCTGGACAGCAAGCCATGTGTAATCAAGAAGCTTACTGGCTTGCCATGGCAACAGTACTGTGCCGTAACAACAGTTGGCGCGACATACTGCCAAAGTCGGTCACCAGTTGTGTCGTTCTGACGCACATCGCATGCGTGATGCCTGATCTCCATCACGCAGGCATGAAGGACCAAATTAACATGCGTGCACTGTTCAAGACAGCGGTCACAGCTGTTCTCACGTGCAAGCTTATTCAGCATTGTCCACCATGCAGCTCATCATAATGTGCCGGACCGCACCGAACTTACACTCCTGGCTTCAGTGCTCAGCTGCATGTCATATGGTAAATCGAAGCTTTGCATTGCATTGCGTGGAAAGCTTGCATATGTATCGCGGTGTGATATCGATGCCTGCGGGTCGATGCATCGAGGGCCAGCTGCAGCATGCGGCATGCGGCGGTGCCATACGTGCTTGGTACGCTTACGTCGCATATGCTGCATCTTATCGAAGGAATCTTATCACAAACCCGAAACCTTGCAAAAACTCAGCGGTCGGTACCACCAGTAGCTACCTAGCAGCTAAGTGGGCAGCATCACGTCACGATGTGAGCATGGCCGGGCATGCCTCACACCTGGTATCATCACATAAACACATGCTGATTCTGAACGATGGGGATTTTGTGCATGGGATGCGGTTCAGGGGCGGCCTTTCCCCCCTGCCGCCATTAGATGGGGAAGTGATATGTGATTGCAATGCTTGGGTGAAGCCCGGCGACGTAGATCATGCCATGACGTGTCGACACAATGCCGACTGCTGGACTTTGCGCCACAACATTGCCGTTACGGCTTGGCGCCATCGAGTAAGAGCGGCAGGGGTGTCCACATCAATTGAGCCTGTGATGCGCAGCCTGGACAGACGCTACAGGGACGACAGTAGGGGGGACATCCTAGCAAATGGTCCGGACGTGGATGTGTATGTGCTAGATGTCAGCTTCATCCACCCATCTGGGGTGGCTGTGGTGGGGAAAGCATCGGGGGCAAAGGGGCACGCGGCCGCCGTACGCGAACAGTTCAAACTCAACAAGTACAGAGAGAGTGTGCAGGGATCGTACAAGGTGGTGCCGGTTGTGCACGAGACATATGGCAGACTAGGGTCCCATGCCATGCAGTACCTCAACACGCTGGCGGTGTCGTTGGTTGGGCCGTTCAACAAGTGAGCAAAGGCTCGCTGGATTGAGAACTCCATGCGGGAGTTCAGTGCGGCGACAGTGAAAGGAAATGGGTTTGTGATCAGAAAGACCATGTCCAGGGTAGCACGGCTCATGGGTGCGCAGTTCGTGCCAGGTGATCGCCTGGCCGGCTCGCATCTGCTGGGTGGCATGTGAGTCTAGACTCTAGTTGTACGTTCGCTTGGTGCACTGGATCGAAGCCCCTTGATATAACAGAACATATGTTGTGTAGCAAGCACTGTCAGTTGTATGGGAGTGTGGCACGGAGATCATCGCAAGCGCATCGGTGCCAGTGTCGAGATCGGTGTGATTGGTGCACCAACACTGGTGTTGGAGTTGTTGGGTGTACTGCATGCTGCAGTGATTGCTACGCATTGGTCATGCCAGCAACCTATCCACAGCACGGCCTCACACAGTTCTCAGCCGACAAGGCCGACACCATGGACGCCGACGCCCTCGGCGAGGCGGCCATTGGCCACAGTGGCGCGCAGGAGCTCAACGCGGCCGATGCCGCCGCCGCAGCCGTGGACGCGCATGCGGCCGCCCCGGCCGGACAGTGCACAGTGCGGTGTGAGCACCAGCCGCAGGAGGGCCCGGCAGCCACGGGTCCGCCGCAGCGCCTGCCCGAGGGTTGCCCGGGCCGCGCAGCCGCAGCTTGTGCCCCGCCTCTGCTCCCCCGCTCGCAGCGCGACCCAGAACAGGGAGATCTGCTTGTGTTGTTGCCCTGCAATACCGTTGTGGCCGATGTGTGAGTGACCTGTCCGGTGGCCCCCTCCTGGGTCGTCGCCGCGGCAAACACGCCAGGCGGTGCCGCTCAGCTGATCGAAGATAGGAAGCGCGACAAGTACGGCCGCTCCGGCATGGGCGCGTGCCGCTTTGTGTCCCTGTCGCATGAGACGTTTGGCCGTGTGTGCACGGGTGCGTTAGCCCTTCTGAATAAGATTGCTGACTTCGCTGCGGCTTCGGGGGCCGTGTCCAGGCGAGCGTTCTTGCAGAATGTCATGTGCGAACTCTCCACAATTCTGTGCCGTGGTGTGACGCGCCAGGTCCTTGCTGCGGCTCCGCTGCGCATGCGGCTGGCAGGACAGGCAGTGGTGCCTGGCCACGCTGTCCCGTCGGACGTACTGTAGGCGGCCGCTGGCCGCCACGATGGACCGGGGGCCGCGGTTGCAGCGGCGCAGGCCGGTCCCACGTCTTGTCGTGCCGGCCCGTCCTGCCTTCGCGGGTGGCCGAGCGGGTGGCCAAGGGCTGCCTCGGGGAGAGCGATACGGCACCGCCAGTGCCCTTCGCGCCACGCCCTCAGGCCCCTGCCATGCAGTCGGAAGGGGCGGGCTGGTACGCGATGCGCTGCGGGGGCGTGCGCCCCCGGGCTCTCATGGGCGGGGGGGGGGGGGCGTGCTGTAGTGCTCGCGTGGCCGGCTGTGGTGGAGGTGCTGTTGTTGGGGGGTCGGTGGTGGTCGGGTTTGCTGGGGTGGGCGGTAGTCCGCGGTGTGGGAGGTGGTTGCTGTGTGGGGCTGTGGCGTGGGTGCCGCGATGGTGGGGTGCGGGGGTGCGCGTGTGTGAGGATGCGTGGGTGTGGTTGTGTTGCTTGTGTCGCTTCGTTTCGACGTTTTGCCTGAGACATTTGCTGCTTTTTGCTGTCTGCCTTCGGAGGGTGTTGGCCGTTTGCTTTCCTGCTGTTGCCCTCGATGCCGGGCTCTTGCTTTCATCTCCGTGTAACACCGTTCTCAGCAACTGTCTGTGTTACACACAGTAATAGAGTCGGCGCCCGCCGGTGGGCTCGGAGCATGCTGACTGTGGCATGCGCGTGGACTGTGTTACACAGTGATAGATCTAGGACCCAGCAGCGCCAAGGCAAGAGACCAGGACGAGGCAACACGCAATTAGACAGACAGGCCACCGCAAGCACCAAGGCTACTCCCCGGTTGAGCAAATGCCAGAACGAATGCGCTTGAACTAGCGCCGGCACGAAAGCGCCGGCACACACACACACACACACACACACACACACACACACACACACACACACACACACACACACACACACACACACACACACACACACACACACACACACACACATCATTCTTATGGACCTTGCAATTGGCCAACTTGAAGGCGAAGAATACCTTGCGTGCGGTGCATGTGGTGCCGAGCAGCTGCGGAGCACCCGCAAGAGTGATGCCCGACCGTTTTTTTGTTGCATGACCCTCCCTGCATGGCCAGTCTCTCCGCGGGCCACGCACAGAGTGAACTGTGGAATTCCAGAGGCCATAGGGCCCTAGAGGCACAAGGGCCGCCGCCTTGCACTAGCAGCATCGACATGTACATGCTATCCAGCGTGTGCACGCACCAGGGCGATGCCCTGCCTTCCCGTGCGCTGCCGTGGGGAGAGCGATGCGGCGCCGCCAGTACCCTTCGTGCCCCACCCTCAGGCCCCTGCCGGGCAGCTGGAGGGGGAGGGCTGGTACGCTCTGCACTGTGGGGGGCGTGAGCCCTCCAGCTCTCATGTGCGGGGGGCCCGTGATGGAGTGCTCGCGTGGGGCCGGCTGGAGTGGGGGTGCTGCTGTTGGGGGGTCGGTGGTGGCCGGGTTTGCTGGGGTGGGCGGTAGTGCGCAGTTTGGCAGGTGGTTGCTGTGTGCGGCTGTGGCGCGGGTGCCATGGTGGTGGGGTGCGGGAGTGCGCATGCGTGTGGGTGCGTGTGTGTTACACAGTGATAGATCTAGGACTCAGCAGCGCCGAGGCAACAGACCAGGCAACATGCAGATAAACAGACCGGCCACCGCAAGCACCAAGGCCACGCGCCGCACGAGCAAATGCCAGAACGAACTAACGCCAGCGCGAAAGCCGACACGCACACACCACGCAGTACGACGCAGGCCATGCGCACACCAAACACACAGCTAGCACTCGCCGGGTCCACAAGCGGTCATCGACTCGACACTAGCAGTCTGCACGGGCGCGACAGCGTGCGCTACGGCCATGTCCGAGGCCGCGAGGGTGCGTGTGTGTGGTTGTGTCGGCTGTGTCGATTCGTTGTGGCTTTTCACCTGAGGCAGTTGTTGCTTGTTGCTGTTGTCTGCTTTCGGGGGTTTTGGCTGTCTACTTTCGTGCTGTTGACCTCGCTGCTGGGCTATTGCGTTCATCCCCATGTAACACACCAGGACGATTCATGAGGGGCATGCCAGGGGGGTGTGTTACACAGTGACAGATCTAGGACTCAGCAGCGCCGAGGCAACAGACAGGGGGGTGTGCACACAGCCCTATGGCACGTGCAGTTTTCACGCGGACACCCGTGACCCCCCAAACAAGTTCGGGACGTCGATAGGGCATATATACATGCTCTGGCACTGCCTGTGCAGCTGTGGGGGTTTGGGGAAATTGTGTCGATTTCCCTGACAATGGAACAAGGTTTGGCGAAAAGTGCTCATATGCCCGATAGTCGTCAATTAGCCGTCACTTTGATCCCAAGCCAATCACGATGGTCCCAAACCACACACAACACCTTAGGAACACTATACTTTGACCCCCTTTGGTGTAATGTGAGTGACACCTTGCTCTGCCTCGTCAGCGCTTGCTGGTCATAGGCGCTAGCAACGCGACGTTTCGCAGCGGCGCCATGACGCGATACCCATGCCGCACGGGCCGTGCGAGCCATAGCCATGAGATGTGTCGTTGACCTGTCCAACTGGGCAACATGCATGCTTGCGCAGGCAAAATCAACACCGCTCCACACTGGAGGCCACAGTCCTGCGACAGAAACGTGGCGCCGCCATGGGTGGATACATATCCCCTGCCATGGCGATGCTGGTGTGCATCGCCGCCGAGCTGCAACTCCACGCACGCCTCGGCCCCGACCTGACGGGCCGCCTTGCCGGATTCCGGTACGTCGACAATGGCGTCGTCATCGTCTGTGCGGAAACGCGCGCAATGTATGCATCCATCAAAGCGGCTGTGTATGCGGCGTACCCAGCCGGCATGGTCTACGAGGAGACAGCCGACGGCAATGTCATCGACATCCTTGAGCACCGCATCATCATCGACCCACAGCACATCCACCACTTCTTCCGCTCGAAGAATTTCTTTGCCCTTCTGACCACCTCAGAGCCGCCTCAAGTGACGTTTTTCCCGCGCACGTCGTGGGTCGGCCGCCTCTACTTCCGCGCCTGGATCATGGGCGCCTGTGCCCGCCTCCGCGACAACACCTCCGCTACACTGAACAGCCTCCTCGATGCTGTGGGATTCTTGGCTGTGTGGCTCGAAGCCGCGTACCTTGAGTACAGCGCGCCTGCCACGCGCCACGCTCTTCTCTCTTTCCAACCAGGTTTGTTTGAGGACGGGTTCCATCGGCCCAGGGATGCCTTTCTGCGCTTGCTCGCAGCTGCCACGTGATGGCCAGGGATTGGGTTTGGGTGCAACTTCTCTGCCTGTTGCTATCTGTACATATTGGATCCTACTAGCGCGTTTGCGCCCAAGGCTTGTTTTATTTGTGCCCCTCTGAGGCCGCCGTATGCTGGCTCCAGATCCTCCAGCGCCCGCCGCTCACGTCTGTGCGGTGGGTCAGGCACTGCTGTTTTCATGACTGAGACTCTCTGTGCGCTTGCCAAGTGACCTCTGGGCCTGGCCGTTATTCGTGTAGCTGCGGCTGCGTGTTTCGTAGGATGAGATGCTGCTATGCATGCATGCCTTGCATGCATGTTGCGCGCATTGCTCATGCCTGTGGGCTATGTGGACACGCCGATCTCGTCGTCCGGACTCATGTTGTTTCTCAATCTAGTGATTGAAAAAAGCAGGTTGAGACAGCTACACCCTCGAGGACTACATCAGGAGCCCTACGCTCGTGATCGCCGTTGACTGCTGGACTGCACACCATCCGTCTGATGAGGCCATTGGCACTGGCCGAAACTAGTCACGGTAGCCTGTGTTAGTTCGGTAACCAGCAGCATCCAGTGTATCTTCTACCTCATTGATAGTACACAGTGCTGACCGCAACTTCCCTACCCCATGGTTTCATGATTGTCTAATTGTTAGTTAATTTAGCTGGGAGTGTTCATTTCAGCCATTGCATGCATATTGCCCAAGGTATTTGTGGCAGCAATTCTTAAGATCTTGGGGAACACAGTCGTTGTTGCTCACACTGCATCATCTGCTATACCTATGTCATCTGTACTGGAGGAAGCTTTTAGACTCGCAGCACTGCCGGGTGCATGACAATTAATCAATGCAGCATGCCATACAAGCAGTCACATCCGATGCCATTGTAGGCTCTTCCCCCCTGCTACAGACTATGACACACATGCACATGCTCTGCCTGCACGAGGAAGTATGGCATTGTGCCAAGTAGGAGAATATGTACTTACAAGTGGCCTGGAGTGGCCACAGGCACCCAGTGGCCAGCACGCATTGGCAACAAGTGGCGATGGTTGGGAAGCACCGTGGAAGACCACTTTGACACTTTGAGGGCTTTCTCAGGCCAATTAAGGGGCCACTGGAGCGCCTAGATAGGTTTGGGAAGGGTTTGGGGATGCTTGGGAAAGCAAGGTCCATTTTCCCAGAGATTAGGGTCCATTTGGCCGTGAAAGGCCCGTTTCCCCAATATCACAAAACAAGGCTACAGGCAGTCCCGGAGCATGTAAATATGCCCCATGGACGTCCCAGACTCGTTTGGGGGGGTCCCGGGTGTTAGCG
The DNA here is from genome assembly GCA_900538255.1 of Ulva mutabilis. Lineage (NCBI taxonomy): Eukaryota > Viridiplantae > Chlorophyta > Ulvophyceae > Ulvales > Ulvaceae > Ulva > Ulva mutabilis. The sequence continues at coordinate 53,673 of UNSF01000153.1, forward strand.
TGAACACTGGACGTGCTATAGAGCTGAGTGCACACCCCCCTGGCGTGCCACACGAAGCCAGTATTTGTGGCAAACATGGCCCCAAAAAGCGAGCAATGTCGCCCAAATTGAAAAAGGGCATGATGTCACGCACATGATGCATGTGGCACTGCCTCTGAGCAGCAAGGGGACTGCCTTAACACAGGTTCCACACACGGTGTGGCAGAATGTGCACGAGGAGTGTGATCTGCCGTCCGGTGAGCAGGCGCTCCCGTCGCAGGGGGTGTGCGATCTGAATTTTTATGACTTCTGAGTGTGTGTGTGTGTGTGTGTGTGTGTGTGTGTGTGTGTGTGTGTGTGTGTGTGTGTGTGTGTGTGTGTGTGTGTGTGTGTGTGTGTGTGTGTGTGTGTGTGTGTGTGTGTGTGTGTGTGTGTGTGTGTGTGTGTGTGTGTGTGTGTGTGTGCGCGCGCGCGTGTGCGCGCGTGTGCGCGTGTGTGTGTGTGTGTGTGTGTGTGCGCGCGTGCGTGCGTGCGTGCTTTGCTTTCGTGCCGGCGCTTATTCGAACGAATTCGTTCAGGCATTTGCTTGTGCGAAGAGTAGACTTGCAGTGGCCTGTCTGTCTGTTTGCGTGTTGGCTGTCTGTCTGCATGTTGCCTGGTCTGTTGCCTAGGCCTCGGCGCTGCTGGGTCCTAGACCTATCATTGTGTAACACAACAGCTAGCAGCAGCTCCCCCCGTGGTGCCAAAGTTCTCCCATGCATGCGCAGCTGCGCCTGCGGTGCCACCTGACTGTTCTTCGATTCCGTCAAAACCAACCCCATGCTTGCGCTATGCATACATGACGGTGATTTTGTGCATGGGATGAGGTTCAGGGTCGGCCTTTCCCGCCCGCCCGACCAGGAACACCGGTGCACAGCACACATTCGCTTTTGGGACGTTATGTGTGACTGCAATGTGTGCGTGAAGCCTGGCGACTAGGTCGTGCCATGACATGCCGACTGCGGTGCCGACATCACGGCATTATAATAGCATACTTACACACGCGCCGGAGTGCTGAGCACCACAGTGCTGGGGCGCGCCCCGATGGATCCGGAAGTCAAGTGCAATGTTGTACGGCCGGACTGCTGGCAGCTAGTAGCTAGGCAGCTAACCTGTGCAGCGCGTTTGCAACGAAGCAGCTGTGGCTTAGAGGCACAACAGCATTCGAGATATCGAGGGGCCAACATCCCATCTCCTCGCGAGGCCTCGCTCTGGCAGGCAGCACGGTCATCTAGTATCCTTAGGAGCCGCGAAGGTCCGCATGGACTCAATTGACGAGGTTGGTCATCGCGTTCAAGAGCTGCGGGTGTGATGGCAGCTTTTGTGACCGTGTTTTCGTAGGTATTGCTGGCGAGGGTCGGCGGTTGGTCATGAATAAGCTACAGACGATCGATGCGCACGTAGGCAAGACAAACTGCGTTCACATTGGTAGAAACTCTGGAGCGCTTCTTGTCACCGGCGGGGACGACGCGCTTGTAAATGTGTGGGCTATTGGGAGGCCGGGCGTTGTCTATAGTCTCCAAGGTCATTCTGGACCTGTGACATCTGTTCGTTATGATAAACTGGAGCAGTCTGTTTTGTCAGGCGCGAGAAATGGCACTGTCAAGCTCTTCGACATGGAGAAAGCCAAGCAAGCTAGAACAGCGACGGGGCATAGGGCCGAGATCAGTGCCATAGATATCCATGCGTTAGGGAACTGGTTTGCGTCTGGATCGCTTGATACCAACTGGAAGCTATGGGACAAGAGGCAGAAGGGCTGCACAGCCACATTCAAAGGACACACCGTGGGCATCACTCACGTTCAATTCAGCCCTCCAGGAACATGGGTCGTCACAGCTTCATCTGATGGTCTGGTCAAGGTACGATTCACGAGGGGGTCTGGTGTGCGATGTGCCATTGTAAGGCAGCTGACACTTGCATCCCTGCTGACTGCAGGTCTGGGACTTGGCAGCTGGCAAGGCCATTGCAGACCTCAGCCATACACACGCAGTTACTTCGCTGCAATTTAGCCCCACAGAGCTGGTGCTTGCTACGGCTTGCAAGGACCGCCTGATCAGACTCTGGGACCTGGACACGTTCGAAACCTTTGACAAGTGTGGCCCAGAAGCAACCTTTGCCACAGCCATGAGCTTCAGCACAGATGGCCAAGCTCTCTTTGCCGCCTTTTCCGACAGCTTCAGACATTACAGCCTGGAACCGGCTACCTCAGTGCAGCACAAGCTCATGGCGTGGACTCCCTCTACAGACCTGATGGTCACATCCACAAGCGTCATCGCCTGCTCTCTCTCAGGCACCTCTGCGACAGTCTGGGCGGGAGATGCAGACAAGCATACCGCACCTACAGCACCACAGCCACCATCAAGTGCCGCTGCTGGGCATAGGTGCCATGGCATGGCCACACGTGATGATGGGCCGCCTTCCACTGCTGCACCTTCAGGACTGGATGCTGCGGTGAAAGAGGTGGCTTCTGAGCTTGGGAGGGCCGCCAAAGTCTCAGCTACACCACAGGCACATGGAACATGGCGCAACGGAAACGGCCGGGAGCTGCAGCCGGCAGTAGTGCAGAGTTCAGATGGCGCCGACAACAGTCAAGCCCAGCCTTGCAACGACAAAGCTCCAAACGCTGCTCCAGGCGATTCAGCTGTTCAACAGGTGCTCCGCCAAGCTCTGGGTTGATGGTCGCGCTTGTTGCCCAACTTTTCGGTCTGGTGTCGTAATATCCCCCAAGTAGTGCCCATAGGATTCGCCTGGGTTCCCCAAACAGTCGGTTCCATCTCGGGTTTGCTCTACATGCTGACGCAGCATGCTGAATGCACTACCACAGCGGTCCTGTGATCCTGAAATCAGTACAGCACATGAGGCAGAGTCACGGCACTGCCGAGTGGCGTAAGAATGCAGGATGCCACGTTGCCGCCCAAGCCTGGCATGGCCCACATTGCCACCGATGTCGGTGCCTCCCTACTCCGGGGCACCCCTGAATCCGCGCCCGCTTCCCGCCCTGCTGCCTGCTGCGCTCCCCGCGTCTCCTGCCCCGCCGCCCCAGTGCCACCTGACAATACCCTCAACCCCGGTCCCCCCGCCGCAGCCGCCGCGGCCCACCACAGCTCCCGCAGCACCGGCGGCGAGCTGCCACATCGTGCCGTGCGGCACCCATTCCAGGATCCCACGCAGCAGCAGCAGCAGCAGCCACCCTCGCCTGAAGCTCCGCCGAGCCTCAGCTTGGCGGACGTCGCGCGCAGCGTGCAGCACAAGCACCGCGGCTTCATGGAGGCGCTGTCGGCGCGCGAGAGCCACCTCGGCATCGTGCGCTCCTTCTGGGAGAAGGGCGACGTGCGCGCATGCCTTGCCGCTGTGCACCGCTCCGGGGACCCGGCGCTTGCGGTGGACGTGTTCCGCTTCCTCCGCACGCGCGACCGGCCGCAGCACTTCCGGCTGAATATGTGCGCCGCGGCGGCGGCCGCGGTGCAGGCGTGCCTGCGCGCCCGGTCGGACGCGGTCGCGATGGTCGCGCTCGCCTTCCTGGAGCTCGTGCTGCGCGGCTTTGCGCAGGACATACGCACCGGCTGCGCGTTTGCGGAGCGGGAGCGTGCGCCGGTGGACATCAAGGGCGATGAGCGGCGGCAGGCGTGCCGCGAGGCGCGGGACGCTTTTGTGGAGGTGCTGCCGCGGGTGCGGGCGCTTGCGGACGGCAAGGGGGGGCCGCCGCGGGCGTTGCAGGAGCGGGCGGCGAGCGTCGCAGACAGAATTGACCGCATGGTGAGGTAGCCACGCAGCAGGCACAGTCGCAGCTGGCGCGGCAACATGGCAACATCGCAGCTGGCGAAGGCAACATGGATAGCAGCATGTCCAGCAGATCGTGGCTGATGGGGGAGAGTTGGGACTCCACACGATGCAGTGGCGGAGTGCTATGGGTGAAAATGGGATGAAACACCCTTGACTGACCGCATCAGCAGGAGTCACAACACGTCTCCAGGCTTTCTCACCAACTGCTGTCCGGTCAACACAGGCCATGCAGCGAAGTCCTGGTCCCGGACGCCTTGGCAGCAGCTCGGACGCCTGACGCCAGTGCCTTGCTCATCAATGGAAGATGACATGCTTGCATCGACTGACACACATCGAGTGCACCTTCAATGCTGTTGAGACAAGATGTTCTGGACACGTCGCATGAGACTGCAAGTTGTGGTTGGAGCCTTCCAGTCCCCTTTTGGAGCTTCCCATTTTGCGGGCAACTGTAGGCTGGCATGCTGTTGGCCAACATGGCTCATGGACGTTGGGTGTGGCAGAGGGTTGGTTGGTCTCCATTCTGCTTGTCCGTCTCAGTAACACCTAGCATAATACTGTGTATCGCCACCACTGTATATGTAGGCGATCAATTGGTCCAGCTCCAGTGGCGTCGTCCGCCTTCCACCTGAGTCAGAAGCCTTCATGATCACTCAAGGCCCGATCGAGTCACCATGCGGTCATGTTCCTGGAAGAGGCACAGGCTGTCCATACAATGCCGTTCAACTCTGCATTTTCTCTGTAAGGCAGCTGCCACGGCATGCATTGAAACGACCTCAGCCAGGATTAAGCATTTTCGGGGGAGAAACCTAGCGAAACCCCCCCCACTCGCTATTACGTGACCCGGGACGGTTCCAGTCCCGCTTCCTTTGGCTAGGTCCACGCAACAGTCGAGCGGCCGACGAGAATCGGCCTGAACGGCCACACATTGATCTGTGTCTGTCTGCGCTAGCTGTTACACAGTGATAGATCTAGGACTCAGCAGCGCCGAGGCAACAGACCAGGCAACAAGCAAAGAGACAGACCGGCCACCGTCAGCACCAAGGCCACGCGCCGCACGAGCAAATGCCAGATTGAACTAGCGCCAGCTTGAAAGCAGACACTCGCACACCGCGCAGTACCACGCAGCCCACGCGCACACCAAACACACAGTCAGCACTCGCCGGACCCACAAGCGGTCGCCGACTCGACACTAGCAGTCTGCACGGATGCGCCGGCGCGCGCTACGGCCATCTCTGAGGCCGCGAGGCACCGGTCCGAGGAGCTAGCTTTGTGTTTTGCTGCGTGCGTGTATGCGCTTGCTCACCATGGTGCTGCTGAGGTTCTGCACAGATGTCACATTGTTCCACGTAGCAGTTTCCACTACCAGCCAGCTCCTGCTAACAAAACAAGGTCGTTTACCCCTTCGGCTCTTGGGTCCCGATTTGCCGGAGACGACAATGGCCTAATCGGCTACGGCAAGTAATTCAATGTATATTTACAAGGTGCCGGATGCACACCAAATGCTGCGATTGGCAGCACCATCACTGACTGGCACAAGAGCGGATGCATCATGACTTCTGGCTTGTGAGTGGACAGTGAAATTCTGAGTGTGTGCCACACCATCTTGTGATTTACTGTGGCACGCCAGTGTACTGCAGTTCGCGCTGTACCCAACCCAGCATGCCGCCATCAACACGCTGGCCAGCGGCATGCTGGGCAGCGGCATGCGGCTCTGCTCGACCAATCAACACCACAACGTTATACAGCCCTCTCGTTGCACGCTTGGAGTGCTATTGCCCGCAATGTACCAACACACTCCAATTCTGCCAACGCGCTTCCACCGCACAGCCTGCTGCCTCACACCAGCGTTGGTACTGTCAGATCTCAGGTCCCATGCGCCGCCGCTTCCTTTCCCGCCGCCGCGCCGCATCCTCTTGCGCTCTTCTCCTGTGACACAAAGTGCAGGCAGCTACTGCATCCCACTCACTCTGCTTCAGAACCACGTGCACAAGCACAGGCTGTCCGCCCGGCGCCGCAGCGCATCATGCACGCTCACACACCTTAGCATCGCTGAACTCTGCAGGTCCCCCTGCCCTGCTCCAGCCCAAGGCCCTTGTATACATATACCAGCCTTGTTACAGAAGCAAGCACCGTTGCTTGCGGGCCGTCCATCTCTCTGACAGTACACAGGCTTCCAACCGCCACCCGGCCACTTGCACACCCCGCAGCCCGGCATTGACCACTGCAAACGTGAATCTGCTGTCCTGGTCAGTCACCAATACGTCTCTGCGCCCCTCTGCCAACCCTCCACATGAAATCACACCCGGGATGTGGAAACCCGTAATGAAAACCCCGACCAAGCCTTCCAACGGCAGCTCCAGCAGGCGGGCCTGTTCCGCTGCACCGGACTTGCGCTCATCTCTCCTCCCGCAGCTCCTGGGCCTGGACCCATGGTGCACCCCTCAAGCCACCGCTTGCAGTACGCGTTATAGTTACGTACGGAACCACACTGCAGCCCTCAGTCGAGACCCAGCGCCTCACACGCGGTCCCGCGGGCCGGCGCGGCCTCCTCGCATCCAACGCTCTACCGTGCATGCATGTCCTCATCTCCTGCAGCGGAAGGTCCCTCCAGGAGCTGCGTCCCCGCCAAACTCCCCCGCCGCGCGGCCACTCCCCGGTACCCTGCAAACACCGCGAGCACGAGGCCGCCATGCACCGCGAGCAGCACCCACGATGTCGTCGCGCGGCGCCACGAGTTCCGCCAGGCGTACCCATCCCCCCGCGATGGCACCGCCACAAGCACCGTCGCCAGCACCTGCAGGGCCACATTGCAAGCGATGCCGGCGGCGACGCTCGTGTATCGGCCCCAGCGTGGCGCAGCACGCAGCGTGAACTGGGAGGTGGTCTGGATGGGCGCGACGACAAAAAGCATCTGCAACGCAGCAAACTGATCTCAGGCAATCCGGCCATCAAGTGTTTGAATCGACTGCGGCGCGGCCAGATTAAGCTGTGGTGTTTGCAATGCTTTGTCCCTTGTGTACTTGGCAAAAAAAACAGACACATCGAGCATCACGCCCGACACAATCGGGCATCGGCCACAGTACCCCTACGGACAGGGGACAGAAGAACGAACGACACACGCACAACCGCAGCAGGTATGACCCGCGAACACTCTTCTGACAACCAAGGACCAACTGGGCCCAACGAAGCAGCCACGCCGCACCCACAGCCACCGCACCCACAGCCACAAATGTTTGTTGGTTGTTGCATCAGTGCTGCCTGCCAACTGCACACATACTGTCTGGAGCAGTGCAATCTGATTCCACACGTGCCCGCTTGTCTGAGCCAACGTGGCGTAGGTGTGACTATTGCGAAGCCATGGTACTGTCATGCTTGCATGGCATGTGAAACATGCATGCAGCTAACAGGATTGAATAGTGGTGAGAGGTCCACAGCGCACCTGCCCCCACGCACTGAACCACGCCCAAGCAGAGCCGACGCCCGCGACAACCACAGCACGCAGCGCGGCCAGCAGGAAGAGAGGGCTGAAGACGACGCTTTGCAGCGCGAGGTGTGGCGCGAAGAGCAGCGCATGCACCACGAGCTGCCACATCATATGCAGCATGAAGACGACGTTCACGGCGAAGCACGCGTACGCTGTGCCGGTGTGCAGCAGCACACGCAGCATGTTGGGCTTCGCAGCACGCATGCCACGTATGCTGAGCCTCGGCGCCGCATGCTCGATGGGCAGCTACATGCTGGCATGGCGTGAGGCGGGCGCGTGCAATGCTGCTGTGCGTGCTGTGCTGGCGTCCGCAGCCCCGCCGGCGCCAACGGACTGGACCTGATCCGGCGTGGCATCATGGACATACATGGGCACTGTGGCCTCATGCGCCGGGGCTGGCGCGATCGCGGATGGGCGGGACGTGGCTGTGGGGTCGGGGTCGGTGTGTCGTGGTGGCACGGCCCAGAGGGAGGTGGAGGCCTCGGTGGTGTAGGTGCGCGTGAGGTGGTACGCGCTGGCGAGCATGCCCATCACGGCCGTAAGGATCGGGAACCAGGCGTTGCGGAAGGGGGGGATCTGGAATAAGCCGAGCCAGTGGTGCGGGTGGGGCGCGTAGTAGCCGGCACAGGAGAATTGGTCGGCGGAAAGGACAGTGCCATCGGCGGCGGTGACGCCTGCAGCAGTGCAATTTAACAAATTTATGATTTATTTTATTATATAAACATGCTCATGATCGCCCAGCCCGGCTGACCGGGAATGCGCAGCAGCAGCAGCGCCACCAGATGCTAGCACAGCTCACAGCGCAGCCACTACCGCCACTACCGCGCCATGGCCTGCGAAACGGCTATGGGCCATGTGACCATGCGGCTGCCCAGCGCATCGATACTGGCGCAGCTGAAGCGCAGCGTGCATGAGCGTGCTGAGCAGCCGGACCTGCTGCGCGTGCTGCTGCATACTGGCACCGTCTACGCATGCTTCGCTGTGGACATCGTGTTCACGCAGCACATGCCGCGGCATCTCGTGGCGCACACGCTTCTAGCCGTGCCGCACCTGTCACTGCCGGCCATGCCCTTCCTCGGCGTCTTCGTTCTGGCCGCGCTGCGTGCTACGCTCGTCGTGGGCGTCCGCTCCGCACCGGCATGGTTAGGCGCTTGGGGATAGGTGTGCTCATACTTCCCTTGCCGCATGGATGCCACGCCGCCCGATCCTGTGCCGCGATCGTTTGTCCGGTTTCCGGTTGCCATGCTTGCCGATTTGAGCCAGCACACAGCACGCCTCTGTGGCCATGTGGAGAGCCCTGTGGCGTTCATGTAGATGCTGTTTGCGTTCGCGCCGATGCGCGTCACCTCCCATTTCACGCTGCGCGCTACGCCGCGCTGGGGCCGCTACGCGAGCGTCGCTGTTGGCATCGCGTGCAACGTGGCTCTGCAGGCACTGGCGACGGTGCTTGCGGCGGTGCCGGACCGCGGGGATGGCTACGCTGGGCGGAGCTCATGGCGGCGCGAGGCAATGTCGTGGGTGCTGCTGGCGGTGCACTGTGGCCTCGTGCTCGCCGTGTTTGCGGGACAGCGGGGCATGGCCGCGCGGCGGGGGAGTGTGGCGGGGACGCAGCTCCTGGAGGGGCTGTCTGCGCCGGCGAACAGTGCCGCGCTGCGCTATGCTGCGCTGCGCCCGAGGCGGCCTGGCCAGAGGGTCAGGAAAGCGCAGTCACAGGAAACTGGTCTATGGACTGATCAGTTCATGTGACCTGCGGAGTGGGATCGTAAGTCATGGCTACTGGAGCGGCAGGTAAGCTGACCGTGGGGATCTAGACAACAGCGCAGGGGCGAGCTGCGGATCGCGGCAGGGCAGCCTGTGTGAGAACGGCAGGTGGCAGCGAGCGGCTGGCATGGCCGTTGAGCTGCATGACACGGGACCGGAGCAAGTGGGGCTGCCACGACAAACGCTCCTTCTGCATCGGCCTCCTGCATACGGCTCCGACATGGCAGGCCTGGGCTGGATGAGAGTTTGGTCGGTGGTGCCTTGTGGAGGCACGTGCGTCGTGGCGCAGCAGCGGGCGGGCTGGGGTTTGGTATTCGGCGAAAACGGGAGCAGACGGAGGACTGACAGATTAGGATGTTACAACACTGCGTAGTGCTGAATATATAGTGCCACGGCCAAGAGAAAAGGCCAAGAGGGCGGAGCGCGAAGGGCACTGGCGGCGCCGCATCGCTCTCCCCGCGGCAGCCCACGGGAAGGCAGGGCGGGCCAGCACGACAAGACGCGGGGCCGGCCTGCGCCGCTGCAACGATTGTAGGTCAGAGTGTGGGATCGTGGGTCGGAGGCAGGCATGCATCGATCCCGACAGTATTCCCTGTCAGAAAATCCGAAAATGGCGGAATCCTGGACGGCCGCGAAGCAGCGACCGGGATTCCAGGTAAGTGTGTCAGGTGCTCGCTGAGCTTGCTTGGCACGGATGCCAGATTTTTGCCTTTTGGTGCGCGCGCAGCGAGCGCACAGAACGGGGTCCACTGTGCGTGCGAACGAGGCAAGACTCGCCAGTAAAGAATTGCGCCTGAAGAGACTCGATCGAACAGAATGCACGAGGCACGAAGTGGGAATAAGAGTAACAGATGGCAGGAAATGTCTTGTGCACTCACTGGCTGGATTTTGTCGATCTTGAGCCGGATGCCAGTGCAGAGACATGAACGGTGCATGAGCAGATCTCGCGACCGAAGCAGCTGAGTTGTTTTGGTTGCTTGAGGAGGAGAGCTTGTAACGCCTGTTGCAGTATACTGTGGTGCATGACGTGCTGTGATGATTGTGGTGGAATGATGCAAGCAGAGCTGCTGTTATCACTAAATAATGATGCGAAAAGATGTTCTTGCAACCTGATGTTCTTGCAACACGCGCAAGATGTTCTTGTATACGTAAGCGGATGTTTCTTCGCAAAACCAGATCCCGTTTTCTGGTTTGGGCTGGGAGGTTCGGAAAATTGTACGGGACTCCCGGTGGCTGGATCGGCGCCTGTAGACTCTGCAGACAGTGTAGAGGCCTGATCCGGATGATGTCGTGGCCACTGGGGGTCAACTTGACCTCCAGCTGAATTTGAAATGCATGGGCTAGGACTGCTGGTCATTGATAGTACATGTACAGCCAGGTGCCGAGCACATCGACTTGGCACCCAAGAGCATGGGACAAGCCAGCGTAGTTCGGCCATGCTCCGCATCTTTGACTGCCATGGGATATCATATTGAGCATTAGTGTCCGCCATGTTCTTCGGCTAATGGCGGCCAGTGGCATCGTGTGGCCCCTTTGCAAAACGGGGCTTTCTTTTAGGTGTTCGCATACCCTTGCTTGCGGCCGCACGGCGCTCAGCCACTGAGTGGATCCAGATGAGCACAGACAACTCTCGACAATGCTCAATTCAACATGAGATCAACACAGAAGCGTTGACTTGCCCGACTGCAGACTCGAACACAGAATATCTCTGGCCGCAAAGCACAAACGGTCGATTCCCAACAGCAGCCTACCAATATCATTGGTGCCAGCCCTGAAACACAGGTACACAGTGGGCGCACAAGCACCTTGGCCAGCTCTGCACCAGCACCAGCATGTGGCCCAGATGCTTGTATCTAACGAAACATACTCGTGCCGTACTCTGGACAAGCACCGATTTCATAGACACAGTACAAACCCCCTGCTAGTGGAGGACGGACAGTAGGCAGCACCAGCAGCGCCGCAATTCGAATACAGTACGCACGATTGCGCATGGACCTGCTTGAATGAAGCACGTTACACATCATTGTGCTCCCATCCTTCGAGTCCTACACCACAGCATCTGTACATCGTGGCCTGGTGGCAAATGCATACATACCCACCAGCTGCTGCCCGCCAGTGTACCATGGAGCAGGCCCACGTGCAAGTTACAACCAGCGGAGCAGGTGCCTCACCGCATACCGTATATTGAGTGTATTGAAAGAGGTTGGCGGGGCATGGCGGTTTCCGCTGTCATGGCGTGCGAGGCGATGCACTGCTCTTATTTTTCATGTCTTCTTCGAAAGGCTCGTATTCGTACTATCCAAGCAGCTGCCCATCTGCGAGCCTGGCTGCGGCACATGCATCGCCACAGCCCCATCCGCAACGAGAGCGCCTGAGCGGCTGGCATTTGTAATAGCTGTGTGCACAGCCTTCATCAGTGGCTGCATGTGTTTGAGGAAGCATGGACGCACATCCAGGCACCATCGCCCACCATGCCGTCCCATGCGTGGCACCGGCGGCGCGCCGGACGTCAGCGCGCCTGCCGCGGCATGGCCTGCTCATACGTGCACTTCTGGCACCTCATCTGGCTATTTGAGAGTTGTTTGAGTCGCTCTGAGAGCGTTTATAACGGCCGGAGCCTTCTGGTGGTACCGACCGCCTCATGCGCCGGCCCCAGCTGTTTGTTGTTGGTCGGGTAGCATGCGCAGCACAGCATGCGCAGCACAGTCCTCAGCCAGCCGCCCCCTACCCGGCCCCTCACAGAAATCCGCGCATGGTGCCGCCCTGCCGCATGCATGTGGAAGGAACACCACTGCTTCAGCAGCATCGCGGGAAGGGGCCGTGCCCAAGCGGGCTCGGTTGTAAATCGCCAGCATGGAAAAGAACATCAAGGCGCTACGGCGCGTCATGCACGGCACACAAAGGGATGTGCATGGAGAGAAAAAGCTAGCGGGATCGGATGGAGGGGGGCCCGGGTGGGGGGCCTCTTGTGGAGGCTGCGCCGATGCGCCGCTGCTACGGCTTGGCACCTCCCTTCTTGCCCACCCACGGATTGTCCAGCACCAACTTCTCCGGTGGGCAGCACTCGTCAGCCAGGGCCTGCGGGATATCGCAGAGGCCCCCAGTGAACTGAGTCTCCCTGCATGCATGCACGCCCCTCACCCCTGTTGATATATCATGACATTCTCTGGGCGTCCCCGCCACACTTTGAGCCTCTTGGGTGCGAGCAGCAGACTGGGACCACCACGGCACGCAGCACAGCTGCACCGCGGACAGCACAACATAGTACAGCTGCACCGCGGACAGCACAACATAGTACAGCTGCACCGCGCACAGCACAACATAGCACAGCTGCACCGCGCACGGCACAGCGTAGCACAGCAGCCCCACCGTTGTGGCCCGCAGCCGCGGCAGACTTATGCGCACAGCGCAGCCACACCTGGCCACGACACAGCAATCGACACGCTGAAACACTGTACCCAGATACAGGCACACAAACATGTCAGCAGTGACGCGTTCACATGCACAAGGTACGTGCGCGCGCACGGCCGGAAGCTGCGGGGTTCAACCCTGTAGATAGGACCCCACGGGAGGGGTAAAGCTTCAAAGGGGCAGGGGCGGGGTGGGGATGGGGGGCCGGCGCACCGAGAGAGCTGCTCGAAGAACTCCCAGGACTTGGAGGGGCCGCCGGAGGAGGCGCCGCGCGCGATCTTGACGGCAAAGTCGGCCTGGGACTTGGTGCTGTAGTGGAAGAGGGCGACGCTATCGATGTGGCGGCGGGAGGAGCTCGCGCCGGCGTCTTCGTAGAAGTGGGCGCCGTGCTTGTACGGCACCGGCACCGTGGTCTGGTTGGACAGCGCGGGGGGGACGGCGGAGCAGACGTACACGCCGTCGCGGGGGTCGATCGGCAGGAACTTCTCGTCCACAGAGCGCCGGCCGTCCCTGCACGCGTGCGGGTGGATTTCGGCCTATACTTCTTGCACCATGCGCAAGATCTCATAAAGCAAGGATTAGGACCATGTTTGTGGTGCGGGCGGGCGGGTGGGGCGGGGTGTGGGTGGGTTGCAAGTGTGGATGGCTGCCCCACCTGCTCTGATGGAAGCTGTTGCGGAGCAGTGCAAGTGCAGCTGACGAACTTTACACACAAGCACAGAGGAAAAGTCCAATCTGGGGGAACAGTTAAAAGCATGCACCACTGGCATGTAACTGCATAAGTATATGCCTCTGCTCACTGGCATACTAGCACATTGCTGAGCAGTGGTGGCACATGCGCCTGTTCAGGATGACATGCGCATGATGTGGTGAGACAATCGGGCCACAGGGTGAGGGCGGCTGAATGCGGCTACAGTGGCACTGCAACAAGCCCAACGCCGTCCGATGACTTCGATGACGGCAACACAGCAGGCCCTCTGCATTGAGTGATGACGGCAACACGACATGCATTGAGTGATGACGGCAACACAGCAGGCCCGCTGCATTGAGTGGTACTGAGTGGCGTACATGGCAGATGCAGAGCGCCTGACGTAGTGGAGTGGGAAGATACCGGTGCGGGGGAGTGACTGGGGGAGCAAGGCTGTGTGAGCGCACTGTGAGAAGCTCTAGTGGGTAGGGCAGGTGGGTAGGGCAGCTCAAGGCAGGTGCTAAACGGTGCAGTGCTGAATGGTGCAGTGTGCAGTGCAGTGTGCAAACTGCTGATGTATTGACTGTGAACTGGTGTGAGGCTGGAAGCTCATGTGGGCATGGAGATTATGGCTGCTGCATGCTGGTTTCATCCTTGTCTTCCCGTTAGTAAGGGGAGTAGCAGGTGAGAGGAGATGAGGTAGTCACTGTGTGCACGCATGCATACAGCACTGTGCACCTCATTGCATACCATGCATAGACACCTCACAGTGTCCCTCATATGCATGCAGTGATCAGGCCACGTGGCTGTGAAGCCCATCAGGCCTGCAGCCTGTGGGAAGGGCATCCTGCTGCCTGTGGCTATGAGAGGTAGATATAAAGTGCCTTTACCCTGCAGAGAGCATCCTCAGGCTCTGGGCACACGATGCCCGGCCGCAATCCCTGCTGAACCCCTGGTGCCGACTCTGGCTGACTCTGGCTGAAGCGGTTGCTGAATTATGGGTTGCTGAATTATGGGTTGCTGAATTATGGGTTGCTGAATTATGGGTTGCTGAATTATGGGTAGTTGTGTGTGAGATTTGCGACTGGCATGACTAACTGCAGCTGTCACAGACACACAAAGTTGTGCCAAAGCTCACACTCATGCAGCACCTCAAGCTGAGGCTGCCAGTACTGCTGACAGATCACTTGCATCACTTGACCGGTAATACTGCCGCCCATGGGCCTCGGCAGCACGCTGTTCATGCAGCTAAAGCGTAGAGCGCTACCACGCTCGGGTCGCCACACAAGACGCAGTCGCAACCGGTGAACCGCGCGCAAAGCCGGCGCACAGTTGGCGATATCGGATTTAGGCGGCACGCACTGCCGCCTGCATGTAGTCTGCGGGGCGAGGTATGCCGAGCTCAGCACACAGCATACCAGCTGCAGGCGGCCTCACCGGACTGCGCTTCACGGTGCTCGGCGTCGACTGCATTTCCCAGATCGGCATCCGCCATCGGGCAGCACAGCCAGCAGCAACTACTCAGCTCCCTGAGTCCAAGATCTATCACTGTGAAACACAGCTCCCTGTGCCCAACCTCCACCCATCGCCCCACACGTGGCTGCGTGCACGTATCATGCTGTGTGAGCTGTGTGCTGTGCAGACCGGGCAAACTCGCCGTGTGAGGAGGCATGATGGAGGGGAGGGTGGGGGAGGGGTGGGGGGGCACCGGAATTCCGCGTTGTGGGCGTGTCCTGCCGCGTTGGAGAGGTAGTACGTGTTGGCGATGGTCTTGATGACATGGCTGCCCTCGCCGGCGCAGTGCGTGTAGTGCCGCATCACGCCGCCGCTCGCCGGCCGCGAGTGCTGCCCGCTGGGCCCGACGAGCACCCAGTGCACGGACAGCGCGGCTTCGTACTTGTAGCGGTCGAGGAACTGCGGCAGCGTCTGCTGCGGCCTGCAGACGCGGTCGACTGTCAGCATGCTGTGTGTGCTGAGCTGCGTGCTGTGCTGCGTGCTGTGCTGCGTGCTGTGCTGCGGAGAAAGCGGGCTGGTGCCGGTACAGGACTGCCGCGAAGTGGTGAGTGGTCAGGGTGGGGAGTAGCAGCGTTGTGGGTACGGCGCACCTGGCTCCGACGTTCGCACACGTCAGCAACGACACAGGCAGAGTGATAGGCAGCATGATAGGCAGAGTGATCCATGGCGTGCGAGTGAGAGGCTGTGGGGTGGCTGTGTGCATGTGCTGGACGCAGCCAATTGCCTGGCTGGGCGGCACATGCATGGGCCAACGGGTCGCGTCGCTGTTTACATCAGTTGCTGGTGTTATGTTGGGTTGCGTGGCAGTGAGGTGGCAGCGTGGGAGGCCATGCCATGATCCTGGACATGAAATACAGTAGAGCAGAGACAGGTTCAGTGATGTACAGCGTGAGCTAGTGACATGGTAGTAACACAGGTGCTGGCAGATTGGGGGGGGGGAGGGGGGGGGAGTGCTACATGCAGGCATGCATGTGGCCAGTGCCATAGGACTGGTGTGCCACATACGCACCTGTGGAGTGCTGCTGCATGCTGGTGCTGCTGGAATTGCTCATGTATTGGTGTATGTGAAGCTGCAAGCCAATGAGATGATCGCTGATGACGCAACTGCACAGCAATGCTGATGCTACATGAAACGATCAACTGCAAGGCTGGGGATGTCACTGTGAGACTGGGAACAATGGTTTGGATAGCAGGGCTGCAGCTGCATGCAGGCACACGACAGCATGAGCGAAGACCCAGCAGCTTGTCTGTGCAGCTGGGCAGAGTGGCCAGGAGGGTCCCACACGTGAGGATTGGATTGCAAACACGTCGTACTGAAACGTGTTGCGAGCGAGCCCTGAAAATGTTGTTCGTGTCTTGCCGAATCGCACAGCAAAGCTTCTCGTCCATCGCAAAGTTATCACAAAGCTGAGTTAAAGTGGGATTATCTGTATCTGTGCTTCCATGTGCCCCTGCAGTTGTGAAGCAACCAGTACACAAGCTACAAAAAGGCGGGCATTCCTCACTTGATGCAGCAACACATCCTCTAACATACGAAACCTCGCTTGTCTGATTATTGTGGCAGGCGCTGCAGGTGCTGCATGTGGCAGCAGGTGCTACATGTGGCAGCAGGTGCTGCGTATGGCAGTGCTAGACTGTGCACTGTGAGCTGGACTGCACTTTGCAATGGCACTAACCGGGACTTCATGCACGGTCAACCAGAGGTCCGGCGTTTTGGCATCTCTGCTCTTTGCAAAGAGCAACTTTGATCAGTGCGTCATATGCATAAAAGTTACTGACGAGCAGGCGCGTCCAGGCAAGGCCACACGATAGAAAAAATTGTGGGGTGCCCGCGACTGTGATGCGGGGTGCCCAGAACTGGGTCCTACGCGCAGCACCGCCAGGAAAGATATACTTCTCAGTAGTTTCACAGTGTTTCGCATTCGTGTTCATCTTTGACCGGATGGATGTACCATTCAACGCAGTGTGTTCGACAACACAAACGCAGTCCATACTAGTCAGGTGCAAGCTGCAGGCCCAGCGGGGAGCGCACCTTTCTCTCAAGATCAAGAATTCATCAAGATCCAGGAATGCGAGCCAATTATGCTTGTGATAGTGCTGATCCATACATCGGCGATACAGCTTTAGCTGGGGACCAGTCGTGCCGTCAACTTCATACGTCAGAAAGCCGTCATCAACAAAATCATTGAGCTGGCCACGCATGTGAGGGGTGGGCCGATACGCGTTCTCTGTGAGATAGACGTGCTCGACACCGAGCCACCTGCGCCAAACAGCATCTTGCTTCAAACAGCGTTCGTCATTGTGGAGTGCCACCTAAGCTGCGAGTCCCAAAACGTGCACAGCGTGCTCTGTCAACATATTAGACGACACAGATTGACGTTGGAATCTGCCCGCCACTGTTAGGACTGCGCAGGACGGTGCAAGCACGGGCAGCCTGCTCCGGGCGTCATACACGAGGCAAGGCGCACTTGTAGTACAGGAGCCATTCTCTGACATCGGTACTATTCTCTGATTTCATTAGCGCGCAAATGGCAACTGAGTTGTTCCATTGGGAGCTGTCCGGGCCATGAGTTTCGCTTGGAAGCTCCGCAAGATGCCCATGTCCATGAGTCGTTCGCCACTTTCCGATACATTGTCCTTGAATCAGCCGAGGTTTTGGCAACTCGCCGGCACGGACGCGTTGCAGCTCGCAGGGGCCAAGAGCTAGCAGGAGACAACACAGCACGGCAGCCAAAGCGGACAGTGGCCAATGCGCACGACGAGCCATCCAGGTCACTCAAGCTATTGGTTTGTACGGCTACTGAACATGGATGTGTCGCGTCCGGAGGTTACACGGGAAGCGGGAAACTATAGGCATGCCATCGCATCGCACAGCGGATGAGGCCAACGTGCTGCCGGTGGTGTGAAGGATTCGCGTAGAGCAATGTGATACAGGCAGTTTTGTATGTGGAGCCCTTCTGCGGAACAGCTGGCCTTGCCTAGCACATCCGACTCAAATTACCTCACTGTGACGCGTCGTGCTACCGCGGCTTCTGCCTGGCTGGCAAGCATGACGACTTTGCATGGCCTACGTGGAGTACGCGGTATCCGTCATACATAGCCAATTCACTTCCCACTGACGACCAGTACGACCTTTATCGTGAGATAGAGACTGGAGAAGCGTCCTCAGCCAGCGCGAGTGCGATGTCGATCCGTGTAGCATCTGTGTGCTGTTGCGACAAGGGAACTGATGTGTTGGACATGTGCATGACCGTTCGCAAGCTGACGATCGCAAACAGCTGCATGCGGGCAATTCCTTGGGAAACGTGAACAGCTCAGATTTGGCTTGTGCCGACCTGTGAGATTGCATGAAACCTAGATCGCGTGCTAATAGAGCTATCAAGGCTCACGGGCGTATTTGTTGCAGTCGGCTGCACGCGGTTCGAGCGCTCACTGTCACAGACCGGCGCAAGTCAGACGTGTTCTCGCTTTCACACGCAGTAGCAGTTCGTTAACGCCGTTCAAACGAACCACCAACACGCTACAGCCTCTTGCAGCAATCTTTAGGCATGCTTCCATGGCCTATCCACCGCGTGTCTACGGCCGGAGCTCCATGGAGTGGTCATGTGCCGGTTATCGCAGTGCACCTCCAACTGTTCGCATCAAATTGGCTGACAAGCGCAACACCGTGACGTCGGTTCAAATGCGCATGCCTACGCGTGCGATACACACAATACCAGTCTTTTGGCGTCGTGGTGTGAAAGGGTTCCCAGCGGTTGCACGAACAGGAAGGGAATCCGGATCGCTGCATGGCAAGTCAGTGGGCTACGCTGCACCACTGCTCAGCGATGCATGCGGAGCTCCCTCTACAGCTGCGGCTACTGCGCATTCCTGCCATTGGTCAAGCTGCTTGTCGCAGTCGCACCGGAGCGGCCCACGAGTCTGCCCGGCAAAGATTTGCAAAATTAGCGACACGAACAACTTATTGCCTTCGATCAGAGTTGCGATAACGCCGTGGTTGCGAGGCAGGTGCCTCATCAATTGCAATTCGGAGACGGCTCCATGCTAGCCGCAGCGAGCGCGCTGTATCTGGAGTGCTGGCCAAACAGGAAGGGATCACAATTGATTGTGGCATCGTTGTCATGTTTCGCGATGGTTGCTCTCACTGCATTTCTGATCACTTGCAGCCCCAGCAGCTCAGATTTCGTCATGGGCGATGCCAGCTACAGAGACATGTGGGGCGCAGCCCACTCGACGACTACTCAGAGCATGCTGATCTTCCAACTTGCTGGCTACTGAGGCTCAACTTCCCACCGCAGCATGAGTGCCAATACCCCGTTCTGCTTGCAGCATTGTTGGTATGCCTCCCGACCTTGCCAACAGCTGGCCCAGAACTGCAACGGAAGGCTTTGCACACAAAGGCTATCTGGCTTTGTGCCGCTGTGCCTGTCAGCTGTTCCCTCACTCGATCCGCATAGCTAGCCCAATGGCGTGATGGAGTCTGCCAGCACCGCCAGCAGCTGGCACCCAGCTCATCTGGCTGAAGCCACTGCTCAATGCTTGCTCATGTACACTTGTTCCTCCTAAGTAACCTCCACTTCACAGCAGCGCTATGCACATGCCCTTTTCAAGCACGCTTCCAGCTCTGTAAATCTCAGGCCTTCCATCACAACTCGCACTACAGTGCAAAACCATTGCCCACTGCAGCCACTCTCCAGTGCTGTGAATCTGCAGACGGAGGCAGTCAAATGAACATCTCCCGACCTCTTCCTGCAATTCCATGCCCTGGGCCTTATCGTGACACACGATCGGGCATTGCCGATTTTTTCTGTCTGTTTTTTAGTTTTATGTGTTTTTTTGGGACCCGCTCGTGCCATGGCGTAAGGGCAGTTGACACCGTGGCGTAGGGGCAGTTGGCACGTTTTGTAACACGGTGGGCCCTCGCTGCGGCTCCGCTGCGTATGTGGCTGGCGGGCCGGGCGGTGGTGCCTGGCCACGATGTCCCGCCGGACGTGCTATAGGCGGCCGCTGGCCGCCTTGCTGGACCGGGTGCCGCGGTTTCAGCAGCGCAGGCCAGCCCCGCGTCTGGTCGTGCTGGCCCGCCCTGCCTTCCCGCGAGCCACCGTGGGGGGAGTGATGCGGCGCCGCCAGTGCCCTTCGCGCTCCACCCTCAGGCCCCTGCCGGGCGGCCGGAGGGGGAGGGTTGGTACGCCTTGCACTGTGGGGGGCGTGCGCCCCCGGGCTCTCATGTGCGGGGGGCCCGTGATGGAATGCTCCAGTGGGGCCGGATGGAGTGGGGGTGCTGCTGTTGGGGGGTCGGTGGTGGCTGGTTTTGCTGGGGTGGGCAGTAGTGCGGTGGTGGTGGTTGCTGTGTGCAGTTGTGGCGCGGGTGCCGTAGTGGAGGGGTGCGGGAGTGCGCATGCGTGTGGGTGCGTGGGTGTGGTTGTGTCGGCTGTGTCGGTTCGTTGTGGCTTTTCGCCTGGGACAGTGATTGCTTTTTGCTGGTGTCTACTTTCGGGGGTTTTGGCCGTCTACTTTCCTTCTGTTGCCCTCGCTGCCGGGCTATTGCGTTCATCTCCGTGTAACACGGTGGGCCCTGCGCGCAAGCTTGTAGCGCGCCAAGCTTGTAGCGCACCAGCCAAACGTCTGTGCACTGTCAACGCGAGATACGTTACAGATGTATGCTTCACAAGGCCACTGTCAACGAGGTACCAGGTACACTGGAAAAAAAGACAGTTGCTGCTTGTTGCTGTCTGCCTTGGGGGGGGGGGGGGGGTGTTGGCCGTCTGCTTTCCTGCTGTTGCCCTCGCTGCCGGGCTCTTGCTTTCATCTCCGTGTAACAGTGGGAAAAAAAGGAGATCGGGAATCACGCCACACCCTGGATGATGCTGCTTACAGAACAACACAGGACCCCTGACCAGTTCCGGCCGGTGCCACTGTCCTCAGAGGGGGAGGCTCATCAGACAGATTATGTGTTACACAGTGATAGATCTAGAACATATTATGTGTAGTTCGGCAGTGCACTCATGAACAGTAATCACAAGTGTAGGGCTCAGCTCCTTGTGTAGTCCTCGAGGGTGCAGCTGTCTCAACCCGGCTTTTTCCATCACTAGATTGAGAACGACAGTGCTGATACTGGGACAGGCAGTGTTCATGTGGATTGCAGGTGCGAGCAATATTAATGCATGCAGCCCTACGTCTGTACCCCGCATGCGGGCCGCTGGCGAGGGGCCTGGTTCTGCGCAGATCTGCCAACACCCGCGGTGGCGCCATGCATGCTCCCCCTCCTTGGCAGTGCACCCATCATGGCACTCTGCTCGTCTTATCTTCCAGGTGGATATGCTGTCTGCTGTGGTGCGCACGGCAATTCGCACGGCAATCCGCACGCAAACGCATGTTGTACAAACGTGACGTGTACGAGGCCCATGCGCATCCCCTGGCCACGCCCCTATACAACGCCGGTGGCGCCACATTCAGCAGCGTGTTGCTGACCTGGCCACCTGTTGCTTACATTCCCATGACCTCCCGTTAAAATGTCTGCAGCCAAGCAGGGCTTGTCGTGCTAGACTGCTTCATGAAAGGTCGATGCTGCAGCGACAATCTCCTGCGTGGACTGCGATCTGCTGTGTGCGCCGTTGTCATCTTGCGTACTCCGTCACCCGGTGTCGAGGGCAGGTTTGAGTCCGGCGTTGGTGGGGGATGGGCTTTGTGATGCGGCTGCGACGTCATGTATATATGGGTTACGAAGTCCTCTTGATCAACGGGCTCGAGCTCATTTGTGCTGTCACGGCTGCTCTGCCCCAGCTCCGGTGCCCGTGCCGCACCCGGCCTTGTGCAACCACTTAGTGGCTAGTAACACTGCCTTCGTTGCCGGTGCGCTTGCATGGCACCGTTGTCTGACGCTTGGTCATCAGCGCCGGCGGCGGTGGGGGTGGTTGCCCCAGTGGTCACAGGGGCACACGGCGCGCGATGGCTTGAGCACGGCTGTGCATGGTGCTGTGCACATGGCCACGGGTGCCGCGTCCGGACTCCTCGGAGTTGAGCTCGTGGTTCCTGCTCCCGCCCCTGCTCACAGGGGTGCGTGGCCGATGCCCCATTTGCGCGTCGCGCGATGTCCAGTTGTTTTTGTGTATGTGTGTCGTTACAGCCTGATACCGACATGCCTAGCGCGTTTCATGCATCATATCATCGCCAGCACGGCCCCCATTGTTGCATGGTGCCCTCATCCGGACGTCTGCGGCTCGAAGACCGCTGCACACACAGCCAGAAAGCTCCAGAGCTCCAGAGCTCCCCGGCCGTGGCGCCAGCTGGGCCCCGTGCATGTTGCTCATGCATGGTACGGCTTGTGCCTACCTGGCACGCCACCACCCCTCATGCTGCCCTCTGAGAGTGTCCTTATGCGCTACTAGGAGTCACATCAGTAGCACATCCGACGCTCTGCCTCACAACTCAGCAACCGGGCAGACCCTGCCCGCCACGGCTGCCTTCCTGGATACACCAGTCATGACCTGCAAGCCCTTCCTGAGCAATAGCGTGTTGCTGCCACGTCCCCTGTTTACATGAGTGTTGTACTGAGCCCTGTCCTGCATACCACACTCGACAGCAATATCAGCTAGATACCTCGGATCCGACAATCCACCCTTGCTCAGCCTCCCGAACGTCTTATGCGACATCGCGACACACTTGATCGCATGCGTGTATGTGTGTGTTTGTTTGTTTGGGGGTTTTTCTTTCTTAATCTCCTGCCTGCTGTGCGTCCAAACCTATAGCTGTTACAGCTCTCGCCGTGACATGAGATCAGTTCGTGTCTCTCACGTGCAAACAGGTGCAGTCCATGACCTCTGCATAGCCATAGTGTCCTCATGATCAGCGCCAAGCCATGTCCTTGCAAGCACATGTCAATGTCCAGCTGCAGCGAGCGCCACCTTAGCCACATCAAAACCTCCTGCAGCACAGCAGCCAGCAGACAAACAGTTCCGAACAGAGTCATAGCATGCATGGCAAATCGCATGTGGTCCAGCGGGCCCGCAGCTAGCTCTTGTCCGTGCTCGCCGCCACCTCAGCGCAGATGTTGTGTGACCAATGGCAGATGCCAGATTGGATTTGACGAGATACACACTCGCCGACTTTCCGGTCAACTCACGGCAGAGTGTGTGAAAGCAGTTGCAGCCAGATAAAAACACAGTGTGAGATACGTTAGACAGTCTGAGAAACGTGTGGCCTCTGCCCGTCTGGGTGTCGCGTAATCCCCGACTTGTTTTATTTTTCGCGATAGATCCAGGTGTCTGGTTGTGTCACACAGTGATAGGTCTAGGACCCAGCAGCGCCGAGGCAACAGACCAGACAACACGCAAACAGAAAGACAGGTTACCGCACGCACCAGGGCCACTCTCCGTACGAGCGAATGCCAGAACGAATTCTTTCGAACCAGCGCCGGCACAATCAGGTGTCTGGTTGTGTAGCTGCAGCCATGGCACAGTGCGCAGGCTGGCTCGCCTCCATCACCTGGCACATCACCTGCCCGCCGCGGCCCAAACCCCGACGCGCGACGCGCCCCCCGCCCCTGACCGGGCGGCAGCTCCCCCTCCCGCACCCCCGCCGCCCCAATCGCAGAGGCTTCCGCAGCGCGGCGACCTCCTGGCATTCATCACCACGCGCATGGCGCTGCTGAACGTGAAGGTGATACACGCGCTTGCCAGGTCGCATGTGCGCGGTGCGTCACGTGAGGCTGGCGCGACCGCTGAGAAGGGCGAACGGAAAAGCGCGACAAATATGGCGCCGTCACAGGTGCCGCCCAGTTCATCTCGCTCGTGAATGAGACGTATGGCAGGGTTGGACGGGACGCGTACCGCTTCCTCCAGACGGTCGCGGAGGTAGCCGCGGGACACGGCGCTGTGTCAAAGCGTACTTTCCTGCTCAATGCCATGCGCGACCTGTCCACAATTTTGTGCCGCGCGCTGGCGCGCCAAGCCCGCGCGGCCGCGCCCCTCCGTGCTAGACTGGTCAGAGGGGCGCTGCTGCCGGGCCTTCCTGTCCCCACAGACGGCCTGCCGGCGCTGACAGGCCATCGCGCATAGGCTTGCGTCGTGCCCCCCCCCCCCCCCCTCACCTCGGCCCATCTCGCCCTGCAGCCCCCCCCCCCCCCCCCCCTTCGCACCCGTCCCTCCTCCTCCCTCCCTCTTCCCTCCTCCCAGCGCACGTCCGCCGTTTCTACTCTGCCCCCCTTCCCGAACACCGCTCATGCTGCCGGGCTGGCTGTGGCTGTAGCTCCTGGGACCGGTGCCTCGCGGCCTCGGAGATGGCCGTAGCGCGCGCCGGCGCGCCCGTGCAGACTGCTAGTGTTGAGTCGGCGACCGCTTGTGGGCCCGGCGAGTGATAACTGTTTGTTTGGTGTGCGCGTGGGCTGCGTGGTACTGCGTGGTGTGTGAGTGTCTGCTTTCGAGCTGGCGCTAGTTCGTTCTGGCATTTGTTCGTGCGGCGCGTGGCCTTGGCGCTTACGGTGGCCGGTCTGTCTGTTTGCTTGTTGCCTGGTCTGTTGCCTCGGCGCTGCTGAGTCCTAGATCTATCACTGTGTAACACACATAATATGTTCTAGATCTATCACTGTGCAACACCTGCAGTACTGCGGCGTTGTGTCGGGTGACCCATGTCTGCGCATGCTCTATTGCATGCTCTGTTATAATCCAGTACAAATTGTTGACAAGCACGCAGCTGTGATGTTGAATGGAGTGAGCATTCGTCAACTTCACATCGATCTTTGAAGTGGCTGGAGTGGAACAAATGCGGTCTCAACAAGATCATGGCTGGTTGGCCCCCACTGTCACAGATGGCAGTGAAATGAACAGAAACCTACGATCTGGCACAAGGCGGCGTCAAGCCGGCTTCATTGGATATTTGTCAGCACTGCCAACTGCACTGGCAGGTCACTCCTGGAACGCAGGTGTCTGGAGATAGTGCCTGCCAGACACCCATTTAATCATCGACAGCCCTAAAAAAAGGAATGATGCCATGCACGGGTTTCCACAAGCCCTGGCGCTGGCGCTGGCGAGAGCAGCCCAGGTCATCGGTATCGTCTTTGCCCAGGATCCTGCAGCTGTGGCGCACAGAAGCACACATTCCTTGCAAAACTGCTTGATGCCAACTTAGATCGCGGAAGTGGGCATCCTGGAGAGACCTTAAGCTCTGCGACAGGCCTGCGTGATGTGGACGATACGCTGCAGCGCGTGAGCCTACCACTGCTCATGAGATCCCGGCCGCGGAGCACTGTTGCAATGCTGTTGAGGGGTGATGGACTGCCCAACGCAGGGCTAGATGTTGCGACACGCGCAGTCGTGCAACATCATGCGTTGTGCAGGAGCCTGGAAGGCAGGCCGTGCTTGCAGGCTGGTTCCTGGCGGGGCGACGGGCCGTGATCGACCCGTGGAGATCTTGCATTCTGGAATGGGTGAGGACTTCTGAAGCTCCAAAGTTATTGATGAAACACAAATCTGCTATTTGTGTCAATCTGATGTGATCATAGGTACGACGCATGCACTCCCGCATGTTGAGCACACCCAGTCATCCAAAACGTCCGTCCGCCGGGCCGGTCCGGTGCGCTCTGAATGTAACTGCAAGAGGCTGGGCTGCTATAAATTCAGGACTGGCATCTGGTCATCAAAGGTTTCGAGTACCACGGCTGAAGCGATACAAGCGATGTGCAGCGACCTCGTCATGGGAAGTGGCTATGGCGGCAGGATGGCCGCATGCTGTACCATCCTTGGATCCCTCCGTGCGCGATCCGAGCACAGCGTTCTGTTGCACGCTTGCAACGCCTACGTGCTCAGCTGATATGCGGAATGCTTCTTGATAGTGCAGTCGTCCATGGGACAGCTCGGTGCGATTTGCGACGTGCCTGCTGGAATTATAAGCCACACGCATCAGGTTGCCCCGGCGTCGTCGTGCCAAAAAAGGCATTTCTTGTCCTGCCGGATGCCTCTAGCATCTCAGAAATCTGAACCATGGTTTCATACTCAGCGGGTTATACATCACTGATCCGTGTACGTGGTTGGTCGCCCGTCGTATCTTGCCCTAGCGAGCTGTAAATCACCATTCACAGAAGCCTGGACATATCCGTCTCAGCAACGTCACCAACCGTGGACAGCATCGCAGCCTACGTGACACGGACATCCTGCAACATGCTCGGTTCTACCAAGGCAGCTTGGCGGTCAAATGGAGTCAGCTGCATCAGCCCGGCGATGCTCCATTCCAGTACACGCCATAGATGTCAGCGTCGCGCAATTACGTCTTACTCATCAATTTCACCAGAGTATATCACTGCTACTGAAGACGTTCCGCGGGAAGTCGATGTCGTGGTGATCGGCTCAGGTGTTGGGGGCCTGAGTTGCGCTGCAATGTTGTGCCGGTACGCGGCCCATTCAAATCTGCAGCACGCATTGAATTTCCACAGTTACCATACTTTAACATCACTGCAGGCTTGGTCCGTGTGTCTCGTCTTCGCCAGCTCGAGCTCGTCCGTGCATGTTTTGAACCGCACAGGTCCCAAGCGCTTGGCAACGGCACAATGCTGCACCGTATGCGCACGAAACAGCACCACTATGCTACAGGTATGGGTACGAAGTCCTCGTGGTCGAATCCCATACAACTGCTGGCGGTGCCGCACACCACTGGAGCCGAAGGCAGTTCAACTTCGACAGCGGGGCTGCCCTATTCTCGGGGATCAATCCAGCGATTGTCAGTTCCGGCTCAGGAGGTACAGCATATAAGACGACGGCAAATCCGTTGTCTTCGGTTCTAGCAGCAATCGATGAAACCGTTCCTGGCGTCATCGACCTCAACGACAGCGCGACGTGCCTGGTGTACCCGGATGGAAAGCAGTACCGCACACAGCTTGGGTCCGAAAAGTTCGTTGAGGTCGTAGAGGAGAGACTGGGCTCAGATGCTGCTCGGGAATGGACTGCATTCCAAGAATCAGTCAACAAGCTGTGCGTTTCTGCGGGCGCCATCCCACCAGCAGCAGTGCGGCTCGACCCAGGTGCGGTACATACAGCTCTTACACGGCCGTGCGCTGCATTTAGCTGAATCACACCACATGTGACACCTCGTGCCATTGCATCGAAGCGCACTTGAGTCAGGCGAGACGGGCATGGCAAGATCACCATCAGATGTCCATCACTCTTGTTCCGACCCAGTGATTCCACCGACGCTCAGCCCACGCCAACACGTATTGTGCCACTATCCTCCATCATGCTGCCAGCTGGTCCCGGCGTGTGTGGCTATTGCTCCTGTGCACCCCTGGTTTGCTCAGCTCGTGTTGCCACAACAGGCCTTTGATCACACTCGAGCATCATGCCTGAACGCAATCAGCATGTGCATGTGATACTGCCATGTTGATGCCGGAGTGCTTCCACAGATCACTTGCTTCGTGCGAGGGAACACACACACCACAAGGGCATACCAGAGTGGCGTTCTCAAGTTGTTAGTCGGGGTCGGGGCTGGGGCCCGCGTGGCATATGTTAGAATATTGTGAGTACCACAGCCTCACTGCAGTACAGCTGTGGAGGTCCACTGCTGCATGTCTTTGTACACGCAGAGTGACGGCTTGAACTCTTGCATGGCTCTGCCAAGCACGCCACGGTGGCCATGCATGTCGCGCAAGACTCTGCAAGACTGCAAAAAACCATGAATGGCCATGACTGTGTCACTCTGCAGAGCTCTGTTCTACCATGACACTCGGAGGGAGGTCTACAATGACGCTCGGCGGGAGGCGCAGCACCTGTTCCTGATGCGATCCCTGGCACCATGCACACTCGTCTGGACCCGTCCGCCATGCCTGAGGGCATGCATAACCGTGTCATGCATAACCGTGTCATGCATAACCGTGTCATGCATAACCGTGTCATGCATAACCGTGTCATGCATAACCGTGTCATGCATAACGGTGTCATGCATAACCGTGTCATGCATAACCGTGTCACCGATGCTGTTGACCTTGTCTGATGCGTGAATCTGTCTTGTGCCCTGCTGGTAGGCCTGGAGTGGCCCCGCGCCGCAGATTATTTCCCCATGCCATGTTCGAGTGGTGGGAGATGCAAGAGGCACTGCAAGGCGCGCACTGCAGTGGTCGTCTCACTCCCTGTTTACGGGAAACAGTGAGGCGAAGACCGGATTGGGCCTTATGAGGCAGCACCCCATTCCGACAGGAGCACCGGATTACTCTCTGCACGAAAGTGCAAAAGACACAGCCACACGCATGCTCTCGGTGGCAACAACAGGGGGCGGAAGAAAACGTAACACACACATTCCACCACTGGCACGGGCCCTGGCATCCTCCCTCGTTGCATGCGGCCCCTTGAGAGCATTGCAGCCGCATCGCATCCAACCTGGTCCCCCCACCCCCCACCCCCCCCCGCCCCTCGCCTCCAGCGTCCCGATAAGGCGTCTTATCGGCATACGCCGCTCAATCCGCCAAGACACCGCAGCAGTACTCGTCATAGCATATACTTCCCCGCACAAACATTTGACATTCTGTCTAATAAGGTTCTTCCATCTAATAAGGTTCTTCCATCTAATAAGATTCTTCCATCTAATAAGGTTCTTCCATCTAATAAGATTCTTCCATCTAATAAGATTCTTCCATCTAATAAGATTCGAGTAAGATTCTTTCTGTAGCTTCTGTCATCGCCTGCAGTATCGCTTCCAAGTCCGGGGCAGCTCCGGCCGGCCATGCAACGTCGCTGCGGCATACACGAGAGCGTGCATGAATTGTCACAACACCTCAACGACAATTCAGAACCCCCACGCTGCAGCCGGTGAGGGTGTCCCGAATGCGGGCATGAGTTGCAAGACCTCGAGGAACGCGACGTCGGTCGGCTGGTCCCTCGAGGTGCCGTTGGCTGTTTTGGTTGGCGATGTAGCACATGCCGTTCGCCGTTTTAGTGTTGCGTGATCCTTGACCAGTTTCTGTCTGTTGTTGGATATGACTGAAGTGAGCAACCGCAACGCCGACATCAGCGAGGCACACCGCGCAGCACGGGTGCCAAGATGCTTGAACAGCAACACAACTTCCTGTTTTGCATCCAAGAAGCAATTCTATGCGATGCAACACATGACGCGGACGTGCAGCGCAGCACACGTATCCACGCTGCATGTGTACCAACGCAGCACATGTACATGCACTCACATCGCCGCAGCACTGGACGCTTTCTGCATGCATGCAGCGGTGGCATGGACGGCTGCTTTCCGGCGACCGGCCGCCTTCCTGCGGTACACCCTCGGCTCGTCCGGCAGCGCGGGCAAGACGTTTGCAGACGTGATGGACGGCACGGTCACGCGGCCGGACGTGCGCCGCCTGATCACGATGATCACCGAGGGCACCTGCTCGGCACCCCCCGCCGAGGTGGACGCGGCGTACATGCTGCGTGCTTTCCACGAGATGTGGGGACCCAGCACACAGCTGCAGTACCCTCAGGTGCGCCCCCCCCTTTGCAATGTGCCCGTTGTCATTGCAGCGCTTGTGCAGTGCACACTGCAGTCGCGTTCACATACAGGCCCCGGAAAACGATTGCAGCTAGCGTGTCATCCGATCTTTCATGCTGGAAGTGTGCCTCTCATGATCACCTCAGGGTGCAGATGCCCTTCGACGCGCTGCAATGCGATTGCGATTGCGGTTGCGGACCTGGAACATCTCTCATCCAGGTGTAGCATGCGCTCTTTTTCAGACGTCTTCTCCGTGCTCACCTTCAATCTGCCGACGCACGCACCCCCCTCCCCTGCCCCTAACCCCCTCCCCTGCCCCTAACCCCCCTCCCCTGCCCCTAACCCCCCTCCCCTGCCCCTAACCCCCCTCCCCTGCCCCTAACCCCCCTCCCCTGCCCCTAACCCCCCTCCCCTGCCCCTAACCCCCCTCCCCTGCCCCTAACCCCCCTCCCCTGCCCCTAACCCCCCTCCCCTGCCCCGGCCCGGCCCGCCCCTGGATACCCTGCTTCCCCCGCAAGGGAGATACGGTTACGGGACGCGGTGCGAGGGCTTGATCGCGCCGCAGTGTACCGCCGTGCACGCCGCAGCATGCGTTGAAGCGCGGCAAGATGCATGCGCTGCGATGCGTATATACGGTCTGTTGTAGAATGCGGTTGCGGGCATGGGAGCTGTGGGCGGCGCGCAGTTCGTGAATGGGCCTGATCAGGTCCAGGTGGCGGAGGGGTCCGTGGAGGGGTGCGTGGGCTGATTGTAGTGAACCACCCTGTGTTGTTGCTCGGCACGTGGTACTGCGATGTGGGGGGTCGCTGCCAAATGTAGGCTTGCTGGGCCATGCTGTACGGTGCTGGCCATGCTGTACCGTGCTGGCCATGCTGTACCGTGCTGGCCATGCTGTACCGTGCTGTACGGTGCCAGCAGCGTCGAGGCCTGACATGCATCATACACAGCCTGACATGCATCATACACAGCCTGACATGCATCATCCACAGCCTGACGTGAATTTTACCACAACTTGTATCGCGCATGCGGTTCGCGGAGCGGAGGATGTTGAGCTCTGTACAGCGGCTGGGTTGCGCATCCGCTGACGTCTGGCAGCAGCCTGCTCAGCAGCCCGCTCAGCAGCCTGAGATCCAGGAGGTTTGTCCACTGGATGCCATTGGCACTTGTCCACTGTGTGTGGATTCCATGCATTGGTGAGTCAGCCATGCAGCTCGTAGCAGCGGCGCGGTGCACCAGTGTGCCGCGGCACTACATGCTCAGGACTACGCAGTGTTTAAACGTCCTAATCTTTCATTTCTCCATCTGTACTGTTCTCCGCCGAATATACTGGATGCCATTGGCACTTGTCCACTGCACAGCACGCCTCACACAGCACGCCTCACGTCCAACGCCCCATCATGGCATCCACCGGAGCGTATCCACTCCTGCTGCCATGCCATGATACGTCATGACATCGACCTCTTGCATGCAGCATGGGAGCCAGGCGATCGTGGACACGCTGGTTCACGGTGTGAACAAGTTTGGCGGCCACGTGGCGCTCGGCTTCCACGTCACCAGCATCCTGCCAGAAGGGGCTGGAAGCCAGACGGCCGGCAGCGAGGTAACGGCGGCCGTGCCTGCGATCAGGCCTGTTGCGGCGGCCGTTGCGATGTCGCCCCCCATAGCCACAGCTGCCTGTTCGGGCAGCCCAGGGCCCGGTACCGCGGCACAGCCACATGGTGCTGGAGGGAGCCGAAGTGTGGCTACAGGGGCGTCTACGAATGGCAGCAGCGGCAGCTCAATGTTTGGATGGCCAATGGGGCCGGGGACGGTGGAGGGGGACAAGGCAGGGGGGGTCGAGGTGCGGGCGGCGGACGGCAGCACACACAGCGTGCGTGCACGGCACGCCGTCGTCTGCAACGCGTCAGTCTGGGACACAGTGGGGCTGCTGGATGCAGGGGGCATGCAAGGGGGGATCCGGGCGGGGGTTGCCGCGGAGCTCGCAGAAGAGGCGACGCTGCGCAGCATGGCTGCAGCAGGTGGCCGCGAGGGGCTGCCGGACCGGGGGAGTGGCGGGAACGGAGCGCCAGGTGGGGATGCCGATGTGCGGGGCACTGGCTATGTGACGGGGGAGGCGTTTGAGGAGTACGTGCGAGACCTGGAGATGAACGAGTCCATGATGCACCTGCATGTCGGCTTCACAGCACGCGAAGGTGCGTCCGGGCTGCATGCAGCATGTGTGCTCGTCTAACCCTGGTCAACTGGGCGTGTCCTGCTGTGATGTCGGCGCATGGCGCCTGCGCACGTAGATTTCCATGCGTATGTGTTGAAGCTACGAGCGTTGCTGCACCCGCTCGCGCCACCGCAGCTGCGCTTTGGTGCCTGCTCGAGACACACAAGGTCGATCAGACACACACGATCGCTCAGCTTGGCACACCAAGACTATTGTCTCGACATGCACAAGCGGCACGATAGCTCGACATACAAGCGGCACGTGTGAACCTGCGGCTCTGCTGCTGGCAGTGGGCACACTGCCTCGCCCTGGCAGCAAGCTCCAGCGGCGCCATTGTTGCCGCATGCAGCACCATTGTTGCGCAAGATGCGCCAGGCCGCTGCCAACGCGTCATGACGCTGCCGGCCGTGGCTACAGGTGAGGACCTGCCGTTCCACACCTACTTCCTGGAGAGCCCGCACACCGGCCGCAACGGCTGGCCGACAATCGTCATCCCCAGCACCGCCGCCTCCGGCCTTGCGCCCCCCGGCCATCACGTGCTGCACGCCACGATGAGCGAACCCTACGACCCCTGGGAGGGCCTCTCACGCACCTCGCCGGAGTACCGGCGGCTGAAGGAGGAGCGCGCCGCCACGCTGTGGGGCTTCGTGCGGCAGGTGCGGGGCCCTGCTGCATGCTGTGTGCTGCGTGCCTGCCACACGATGGTCCGCGCGAACCAGATGTTTCACGTCCCCATCAGGTGTTGGCACGCGTGAAGGCACGCGTGTAGAGCGGCGCCAGTGTGCACAACGCTGCTGCTGCGGGCATTGCATGGCGAGCATGCATGTGATGGTGAACTGCAGCGGTGATGCATGCACCCATTTCCGCAGCATGCACGGCCTGCCTGTTGGCACGCTCATGCTGCGAGGGGTGCGCGCGCCTGCGCGGATGCGGTGTCCACTGTTGTGGGTCTGCGCGGTGCTGGGGTGTGCTGTGCCGGGTCGCAATGCATAGGCATCATGGGGCCCCCATTTTCGGGGGGGGGGGGGGGAAGGGGGGGGGGGCGTAATGCCGCAGCCGGTCCTGCCCACCATGGGGGTGCACCACCGGTGAGTCAGCGGTCACATGCATGACCACCAGTGAGTCGGCGGCCACATGCATGCCGAGGCAGTGCGTGTGTTCCACTGTGATAGATCAAGGCAGTGCGTGTGCAACCCCAACTTGACAGCGGTGAGTACAATTCAGCGCCGCGGGGGCGGTGAAGGGCCAGCACAGGTGCTGCTCACTCACAGCACGGGGGCTCCTGCCCACCCAGGCTGGCATGCGGAGCACCTGAGACTGCGTGGCGAACACAGGGCACACGTGGACACAGGGCGGACACAGGTGAGCATTGGAACAGAACATTGGAACAGCAGCATGCTCACAGAACATTGGCGGACACAGGTGAGCATTGGAACAGCAGCATGCTGTGCTGCATGCTGTGCTGTGCTGCACAGGCACGAGCACCGAGCTCTGTGCAGGCGTCACGCCAATGTCAGCCATCCACACAGCAACAACGACAACACCAAAGATAAATAAACAAATACACAAACAGGCACAAAGCACGTGAAGAGGGCCGGGCCCGCACAAACAGGCGTTCAACAGGCGTTCAAGTTGCCGCTGATGTATGTGGCACATACTATGTGAGACCTGCACACGGCGTGTGCATGCGGTGGAGTGCACGCTGTGTGTGCGTGCGCTGTGCTGTGCTGCGGCGTTCACGCAGAGCGGCTGTTAACGCAACTCAGAGGCTGTTCACACGTGGCGGCTGCTGCTGCAGATCATTCCGGACATCGACGGCCGCGTGGTGATGAGCTCTGTGGGCACTCCGGCCACGCATGCGCGCTTCCTCCGCCGCAAGCGCGGCACGTACGGCCCGGCCAACCTGCTGACACTCACAGGCGCGCTGCCGCAGGCCGTGAAGCCCCTCGGCAACGTCTTCTGCTGCGGGGACTCGGTGTTCCCGGGGGCCGGCACGCCGGCCGTCGCGGCCAACGGCATGTGGGTTGCCAACACGCTCGTGCCGGTCGGCACGCACACCGCGATGCTCGACGACATCGGCGTCTAATCGGCCCAGCCAGTGCCGGTGCGGCGGCCGATGGCGAGTCGCACGGTGCGGTCCTGCTTGGACACGGCAGCATGCAGCGCAGGGCGGCCGTCGTGGTCCGCCCAGTTGACGAGTCAAATCGGCCGAGCCCGGAGTCGGCGCCCGCCACGTCCAGCAGCGTCTCCAGCAGCGGCACGCCTCCAGCAGCGGCAGGACTTGGCAGCGTTCGGCGGAGGTGCGCAAATGCCGCGCGCTGTGTGCTGCGGGCCGTCGCCGAAGATGGTGCCGATGGCATTGCGATGGTCGATAGTGTTGCGGCGGTTGATGGCATTGTGGCAATGCGCTTGTGGCCACACATGCATGGCGATGAGAAACATTGCAAGAAGTCGTGGATGCATTGAGATTGGTCCCAACCTGGCTGGGGCTAGGGCGTGTGCCTGCATGCACGCGGGGACGCTGAAGCGTGTGGTGCACGTCGCTTCGAGATGTGTGGCTGTGTGGTGATTGCGGGGAATCGTGGAACGGGCGTATGTGCCGGCCGGCACAGCCCCCAGCGCGCAGGGGGCTGTGTCCGATGCACATGCATGCGTTGCATGTGCACAACGGTGCATGTGATTGTGTGTACTCTGGTTGACAGCGGCAGGCGCTCGCGCCGGCTTTTGGCAATCAGCATGTGGGGGGAAGGATGTAAGTTGTGTGACCAACGGAGACAAATTGGTTGCGGTGTGGTAGTGGGGAGCGGTCATGGGGGTGAGATGGGGTATTCGCTGCGGCAGTCTCAGACGTGGCGTACAGTGTGATGAAGCTCTGCAGTTGAGTAAGCAGAGCATCATGCTGTAACGAAAACATGCCATTCATTGTGCTATTTGGTCGTGCCTCACCTGTTGGGTTGTGATGGCCGTGTTGGGTCGTGATGGCCGCAGAGGTTGCTCAATACACCAATCCTCTTTCATGTTGGCGTCACAAGGTGCTCAGCACCCTGTCAGTGGACTGCAAAACGAAAAAAATATCGGGAATCACGCCAGACCCAATCGGGCATCGGCCACAGCACCCGTACTGATAGGGGCGGACAGGAAAGAGGACACAGTTTCAGAGAGCTCGAATGAGTTGATAGGAAATGGTGGGTAGGCCGGAATGGGGTCGCACAGCAACCAAGCCCGCACATGTGACCACGGGGGCCCTCGCATGCTACGCGTGTCAGGGGAGCCATCGTGCCAGCCACCCACGATCCGCGAGACACAGTGAGCCACGCCGAGCACATACATAGCAGTCCATGCAAGCGTTGGGTTCGTCGGAGACGGGCACCTGCGAGCGCTGACAAGGGGTCAAGTAGACCTCCTTCCGGAAGGGCACTGCCGTCACCGCCGCGACATGCTCTGGCAGGAAGTCCTCCGGCAACGCCGCGAGAACAATGCCGCGCATAGCAGGGTCACCAGACACTGCGTACAGCAGGTCATCACAAAGGTACTGAAGGCCGTGTACGCCCGCACGAGACGTCATGTACAGGACCGCACCGCAGGCGAACAGGAAATGATCAATGTGGCGCCAACGGTGTTCAATCGGATCACCCACGCCATACAATACAGGCAGATCAAAGACCACGGCTCGACACAGGTCACACACAGCGCCATCGTTGCGCGTACCACAGGAGTGCGAGTAGCCCAGCGGCAGGTGTGACGAGCGCAGCTGCAGGTGCGAGTAGCCCAGCGGCAGGTGTGACAAGCGCAGCGGCAGGTGTGACAAGCCCAGCTGCAACCGCCGCGCGATAACCGCATGTGCAAAGATTGATCGCCTCCTCTCTCTCCCCCTGCCTGCCCAGGACAACTTCCTGCTGCTCCGCGGCTCTGTGCAGCTTGCCCTCACCCACCTAGTCCGTGTCGTCGCGTGGGACTCGGTCAAAGACGCGGTGCAGCGGCTGCAAGACAGGGTAATGGCGGCGGCGCGGGAGATCATGAACCACCCGCAGATGCCCACCGTCGCCGAGGAGCAACTCCGCCTACCGCTACGCCACGGCGGATTCGGCCTCATGGACGTCACGGAGCACAAGGCAGATGCAGCCTATCTGTCCAGCGCCGCGCTGGCGCATGACGCCATGCGCGATGGCCCCCCCGACTTCCGCCCATTCGCCAAGGCAACGTTGCCATAGGCCTACAAGAACAATGGACAGCGCTGCGTGCAGCAATGCCGCCGGAGGCAGACTGGGGCCCAGAGGAGCTCGACAACGTCTTCATCGCCACTGGCCTTCCTGGTATGAGCAGAAAAGTGACCAGGGCAGTAGCGCAGACACGGCACGACGCGCTGCTGCAACAGCTGGGCAGCACCCCGGGGCCCTGGTGGTGCAAAGGACCTTGCACGCATGCGCAGCTGCGCCTGTCGTGTTGCCTCACTGTTCCTGGATTCGCTCCCAACCAACCGCATGCTGACTCTGAATGATGGGGATTTTGTGCATGGGATGCGGTTCAGGGGCGGACTTTCCCCCCTGCCGCCATTAGATGGGGAAGTGATATGTGATTGCAATGCTCGGGTGAAGCCCGGCGACGTAGATCATGCCATGACATGTCGACACAATGCCGACTGCTGGACGTTGCGCCACAACATTGCCGTTACGGCTTGGCGCCGTCGAGTAAGAGCGGCAGGGGTGTCCACATCAATTGAGCCTGTGATGCGCAGCCTGGACAGACGCTACAGGGACGACAGTAGGGGGGACATCCTAGCAAATGGTCCGGACGTGGACATGTATGTACTAGATGTCAGCTTCATCCACCCATCTGGGGTGGCTGTGGTGGAGAAAGCATCGGGGAACAGGGGCACGCGGCCGCCGTACGCGAACAGTTCAAACTCAACAAGTACAAAGAGAGTGTGCATGGATCGTACAAGGTGGTGCCGGTTGTGCACGAGACATATGGCAGACTAGGGTCGCATGCCATGCAGTACCTCAAAACGCTGGCAGTGTCGTTGGTTGGGCCGTTCAACAAGAGAGCAAAGGCTCGCTGGATTGAGAACTCCTTGCGGGAGTTCAGTGCGGCGACAGTGAAAGGAAACGGTTTTGTGATCAGAAAGGCCATGTCCAGGGTAGCACGGCTCACGGGTGCGCAGTTCGTGCCAGGTGATCGCCTGGCCGGCTCGCATCTGCTGGGTAGCATGTGAGTCTAGACTCTAGTTGTACGTTCGCTTGGTGCACTGGATCGGAGCCCCTCGATGTAACAGTATATATTTATATATATAGTCACGCAGCGCCTCAGCTTTTGACGCCGGCTCCGTGCAAAGGTCATCCGTGACAGGGTGGTGAAGCGTAGGGAGCTCGGATTGCGCTTTGGCATGCATGTGTCAGGGCTTCCAACGAGCGGTGCATGCTGTTCGATCCAGGGGCCCGGCTGCACAGGCCAGCGCACTCCCGCTCTTTAAATTTATGGTGGCGATGTCTCTGCCGCGCGGCACGGACAGTAGCGTGGAATTCGAATTAATTTCGAACACCACGTTCGCCTGGTCGAGCCATGCCCGCGCACGCACACCGCCACCAGGACACTCGCGAAGTGCCTGCAGTGCTTGTCGGCGCTGTGTACACGCTGTGCACACCTCGCGGATGACACCGCGGATGACACCGCGGTAGAGAGCTCACTGTGTTGGTAGGCTGTCGAGCGACGTCTTCGTCTGCATGGTCACCTCCCATGTCCGCGCCACGGCGTGCCACGAGTGGAGATTCTGACTGATTCAGATGCTAATTTCTGTCAGTATTGATAGTCTCTTCGCCGGCTGAGCTCTGCGCTGCTCAGTTGGCACTGCGGTGAAGGCTGCCCGCGTAGCAGCGCGCGCCTGCCAGCCTTCCGAGCGCGCAGCACGCGCATAGCTCTCGCAAGTAGGTCTATATACTGCATACAACTAGGCGTTCGTAGTCTCGACGACAGGATCCCCAGCGCCTGAGCCTACTCCTTCTGTGGGTGCGCCAGCACCAGGTGCACAGCACCACTTTCTGGCTCGCGCGATCTGGCCATGGATCCGCGCAAGCGTTGGACGGCGGTCCAGCCCACTCAGCATCGAATCATCAAATCGTCCGCTGTGATTCCGCGCAAGCCGTGCCCATGCTGCGGCACACTGTTCGGGTCGCCGCAGCAGCTGCTGCAGCACTGCCGCAGGCAGCACGCTGGTCACACGTTCTCGACAGCAGACCTCGCCCAGCTGAACGGAGCCGCGTGTCACTTCTGTGCGAAAGTGTACTCGCGGCTCGGCCTGGGCGCACACGAGAAACGGTGCCCGTCGAACCTTCAACGGCGCAGCAATAGCACTGCAGGGCACCCCACAGCACAGTGCAGCCTTGGCCCCGCACAGCCTGCTCACCGCCGCACCCAGCCTCCGGCACAACCGGCGCCCGTCACTCCGCACTCGACAGCCCGTCCCCGCTCGCAGTCGGTCACGCGCTGCGGCCTGGTACCCCGCGAGGCCGCTTCGGGGCCTGCGTCAGCACCGGCTGCAGATGGGAGGGGAAGCAATGTCCGGCCACATAGCCTGCCGCCCGCCAGCCGCCTCGCGCAGCACCTCCTGGCCGTGAATGGCGAGTACCACGGGAACGGCGGGTTGGCAGGCGGCCGTCAACCTCCAGGTGACGTCCCTGCCCCGCCCCCATGTGATGCTATCATGCATGCCGCCGGCGCAGTTGCCAGCCCGACCGCCGCGACCCCCACTGCGGCACCAGATGTCATGCATGATACCGCTGCCGGCAACGGCCAGCGTGCGTGGCCAACACCGACCGAGTCCACCGGTCTGCCTGCGCCTGCCACGCTAGTCAGCCCTGCTCACGTAGGGAACCACGCCATGGTCGCCCCTGAGGGCACGCAGCCCAGCCTCAACGCCCAGCCGCGTCCGCCCGCGCCGCCATCGGGCCTGGCCGAGTCAAGCCTGTCCGGCCTGCGCATCGGCTCCGCGCCCGCCGACAGCGTCATGCAGGACGTCGGCACAGACTCCGCCGGGGTGCCGGCGGCAACCGCACCAGCCGTGGAGGAGGCTTCCTCTCCGGGCGTGGCTACGCCATACCGCGACGTCAGGGTGCCTCAAGAACTCCCCAGGTCGGTCACTGATGTCTTTGCCGCGGCCGCGGCCGACTGCCTGGAGGCCATCCACGATGCCGTCAAGCGCGAGCATGATGCGAGCAAGCAGCAGCACATCACTGAGCTATTGATGCTCCCTACCGAGCTGCTTGGGGACAACCGCGGCGGCAGCGGGCAGCGCCGGCGGGTCCTGGCGCGCATCCGTGACCTCCATAAACGCCGACGTGCTGCCGCGCCGGCTGATACTGACGCCGATGCGAAGCCCCAGCGCACTCGAACAGCGCTGCTGGCTGACCATGAGCTGGCCGGGCGCATGTATAGGCACTGCCGCAACGGCAATGACGGGCGCGCGGCCCGCTGCCTGGACAGCAGCCCGCTGGCAGCCGTTGATGCGGCCACTATAGCAGCGTTGCGGGAGCTGCACCCGTCTGCCCCCCCGCCCGTTCTGCCGCACACCGCTGACCTCCCGCCTCCCGCCGCAGTGATTGGGGAGGAACAATTCCATCAGATCGTGCTGATCCTGTCGCGGGGCACGGCAGCAGGGCCCAGTGGGTGGACAAACGAGCACATCCGCGCCGTGGCACTACATGACCCACGCATCCGCGCCGCGCTGCGCCATTTTGTCAATGACCTCCTGTCGGGGAGCATTCCCCACACGGCTCTCCTCCAAGCCAGCCGACTGATCGCCCTCGCCAAACCGGCAGGCGGCGTCAGGCCGATCGCGATTGGTGAGTCGCTGATGCGCCTGGCAGGCATCTGCGCGCTGGCGACGCTGCCGGATGCAGCCAGCCTGTTTGCCCCGCTGCAGGCCGGTGTCGGCATCTCTGGGGGTGCTGAGATCCCAGGCCATGCGCTGTATCCTGACTTTCATGACCCCGATGTTGTGACCGTCCAAGTGGACCTCCGCAATGCCTTCAATCTGTGCGATCGGACCGCCATGCTGGCAGCCGTTGCACAGCACGCCCCGGGTCTTTTGCTATTCGTGCGGATGTCATACCAACAGGCATCGGCGCTGCTTCTGCGGCGCCCGGACGGCGCACATGAAGTGCTGTGGAGCGAGACCGGCGTGCGACAGGGCGACACGATGGGGCCGTTCCTCTTCAACCTGACGTATCAGCCGATTCTGCGAGCAGCGAGCGAGGTCAGCGGCGGAGCGCTGGTCACGGCATGCCACGATGACACGTACCTGCAAGGACGGCCGCAAGATGTCGCCGCCGGCGCAGCACTGATCATGGGTAGGCACCCGTGCCAGCCGCACAAGACTAGCGTCTACTGCGAGGACACGGACACAGCTGCGCATGTCGCCGCCTTGCTCGGTGCGCGCGTCGCCCCGGACGGCATCGTGGTGTGCGGCACCCCGCTGGGTAGCGATGAGTTCGTCACAGCACATGTCTCCCGCCGCTGCGCAGCCACTCGCGCGCAGATTGCGAAGCTGACCGCACTGCCACTGTCCCCTCAGGTGAAATGGCTTGTCATGCACAACTGCCTGCAGCATAGAGAATCCCATTTGTTGCCCAGCACGCAGTGGCGGTTTCTGGAGCAGCCGCTGCACCAGGTGGAGACAGCGCTGCTGAAGGGCCTCGGCGACATTCTGGATGTGACCAGCCTATGGATGCACAGTGCCTGCAAGCCCTGCTTCCCCTCCGCCACGGCGGCATGGGCCTACGCAGGTTCACCCAACCCATCGCCGACGCTGCTCGCCTGTCGTCCGCTGCACTCGCCCATGCAGCCCTCCCAGAAGGGACAGATCGAGGCCTGCCGTTCCGTGGCGATGCGGGCGTCGCCATGCGCCACACTCTCGAAGAGTTGCGCCAGCAGTGGCCAAGCATCCCGGGGCTGTCTGAGTGCCCCGCCGAGCCCGCGGAATGGGCGGGCCTGAGCGGCGGGGGGTCTGCCATCCGCATGTCACGGCTGCAGAATGCAGTCGGCCGGGCCGACTCTGACGCCCGGACGGCTGCGCTGCTTGCAGCGCTGGATCAAGGGACGCGCAGCCCGTCGTCAGCGACACGCGAACAGAGCCTGACCAGCAAGGCGCGCTTGCATAGTTGCACAGGCTCGATGGCCTCAGCTTTCCTGAAAGCCAGGCCCGGTGCGACTGAGCTGACTGCCACAGAGTTCCGCGTGAATGTGCGCTTGCGCCTAGGTGAGTCACTGTTCACCGGCCCAGAGGCGGACGGCGACTGCGTGTGCGGCCGGGCATCGCCTGCTGATGGTTCGCATGCCCTGGTGTGCAATGCGGTGTGGCGCACGGTGGTCGACCGCCATGATGCGATCACGCAGGCAAGGCGCCGCTTCATCATGCGGGCGGGCATCTCCACGTCTCTTGAGCCCAACATCAAGAGCCTCCCGCAGTACCCGGATGTGCCGGGCGCACGGCCGCCCGCACAGCCGCCCGGCCCCTCCTGTGAGCCTGCCGGCTGTGCTGCCGCTGGTGCGCTCACTCCACCCACCCCGGTCCCCAGCGCCTCGGCCGTGCCTTCCACCCCATGTGGCACCCAGACGCTGGCGCATTCCCCGCCTGCCCCCTTGCGCCCCTCCGGACCGGCGGACAACGCTGCCCCGCTCGGCGACGCCGCCACGGCGGACGGCACCTCAGAGGGACCAGCCGCCGCGGCTGCACTCGTCGCTGCTGCCATCTCAGCCGTTGTTGCCTCGTCCGAGGTCAAGGCTGCCGCGGCCGACACGGCAGGCGCCATGGACGTAGACGTCCCCGGCGTGGCGGCTGTCGGTTACAGTGGCGCGCGAGAGCTCGGCGCGGCAGCTGCCGCCGCCGCCGCAGTGGCCGTGAAGGCGGCCGCCCCGGCCGGCGAGTGCGCGGTGCGGTGTGAGCACCTGCCACAGGTGGGCCCGGTGGCCACTAGTCCGCCGCGGCGCCTGCCCGAGGGTCGACGGGGCCGCGCGGCCGCGGCTTGCGCCCGGCCGCTACCCCCCCGCTCGCAGCGCGACCCGGAACGGGGTGATCTGCTTGTGATGTTGCCCTGCGACACCGTTGTGGCCGATGTGTGCGTGACCTGTCCGGTGGCCCCCTCCCGGGTCGTCGCCGCGGCAAACACGCCAGGCGCTGCCGCCCAGCTGATGGACGACCGGAAGCGAGACAAGTACGGCCGCTCCGGCACAGGCGCATGTCGCTTCTTGTCCCTGTCGCATGAGACGTTTGGCCGTGTGGGCACGGGTGCGTTCGCCTTCCTGAATAAGATCGCTGACTTTGCTGCGGCTTCGGGGGCCGTGTCCAGGCGAGCGTTCTTGCAGAATGACATGTGCGAACTCTCCACCACTCTGTGCCGTGGTGTGACGCGCCAGGTCCTTGCTGCGGCTCCGCTGCGTATGCGGCTGGCGGGCAGGGCGGTGGTGCCTGGCCACGATGTCCCGTCGGACGTGCTATAGGCGGCCGCTGGCCGCCTTGCTGGACCGGGTGCCGCGGCTGCAGCAGCGCAGGCCGGCCCCGCGTCTGGTCGTGTTGGCCCGCCCTGCCTTCCCGCGAGCCACCGTGGGGCGAGTGATGCGGCGCCGCCAGTGCCCTTCGCGCCCTGCCCTGAGGCCCCTGTCGGGCGGCCGGAGGGGGAGGGCTGGTACGCCTTGCACTGTGGGGGGCGTGCGCCCCCGGGCTCTCATGTGCGGGGGGCCCGGGATGGAATGCTCCAGTGGGGCAGGATGGAGTGGGGGTGCTGCTGTTGCGGGGTCGGTGGTGGCTGGTTTTGCTGGGGTGGGCAGTAGTGCGGTGGTGGTTGTTGCTGTGCGCGGTTGTGGCGCGGGCGCCGTAGTGGAGGGGTGCGGGAGTGCGCGTGCGTGTGGGTGCGTGGGTGTGGTTGTGTCGGCTGTGTCGGTTCGTTGTGGCTTTTTCGCCTGGGAGAGTGATTGCTTTTTTGCTGGTGTCTACTTTCGGGAGTTTTGGCCGTCTACTTTCCTTCTGTTGCCCTCGCTGCCGGGCTATTGCGTTCATCTCCGTGTAACACCTCGCGGGTGAACCATGGCTTGGTAATGCCATGAACCACAGAGCGGCAGCCAATGGTGGTCATTGCTGCAGCCACGAGCACGCGTCCCACCTCCAGCGCCAATGCATCCACAGTGGCTTGGTCGCAGGTCTGTGTAGCTATAGGCGCGGGTGCTTTTGCGAGCACTGTGGACTGGCTGATGAGCTACGACCGGCCAGTGTTACCCGGAGGTCAGCGCAGCAGCCCATCAGCGAGTGCCACAGCCAGGAAGCAAGCTTGTCCCAACAAGTACATGCCCCAAACCGAAAGGCATGCATGAGGAACAGCCAGTGCCCTGCGCGAGACTTGTGTACCTGTGCAATTTGTTTGGAAAGGCTAGCTGCACCACATGACCTAACTTGCATTCACATTCACGTTTTGGCCGTTGGGCTATGGTGTGATGACTGTGCGGTGGCGCTGAAGCCTCGGCGTGTGTGACTGTTGCACAGCCACTCTGCCTGCCTGAGATTGGACTGGCATGGCCACAAGACACAAGGCTGTGGCCCACCGAAATGTGCCGTTGCCTGTATTCGTGCACTAAACGGGCGTCGCGTTTGGACTGCCCTAGTCGATTTGGCGGATGCCTATCCTGTCGAAGTGTTTTAGGTGTGACCATGCGCGCCGAGGCTGCGCGCCGTCAAAGCAGCTTCGCAGGATCGCATCAGCACCAAGCTTAGCGGAACACATCTTGGATGCAACGAGTGCCTTGCTTTGGCATCGAGCGCATGAGCTTAGATTCAGCTATGAGTGCGCACAGTCGGGTCCACTGCGTATGAGAGCATCGGCGATGCGCTTACGGGACGGCATCAGTTCAAACTGCAAGGTCTATATTGATATGCGAAAATGTGTAGCCTGTAGTCATGAGGGAAGGTTTTCTGTCGCTCTAGAACGGCCGGCCGAGAATTCTGGTCTACGGCAGATCCTCAAGCTGGGGGGCGGGCGAACGGCATGTTTCCGATGTACAGGTACCATCATGGCGGCAGATACCTGTACGGCTTCATGGGTGCGCTCGCCGATACGCAGGACCGCGACAAGCCTGCGGGGTCCTCGCCATGAACAACAATACATTACTCATTACTGCGCACCTGCCACCGCTAAAGATACGGTGAGCTCAACTATAACGGCAAGCAATCTCGGGAGTTTTGCTTGGTCGAAATTTGAGCTTCAGAAGATATACCGCTGCTTACTCGTCGCGAGGCAATGCTCGGCTGTTGGGGATGTTGGCTGTATGCGATTCGCTTTGGTTAACACTGTCCCAGCGCGCGAGTAGTTGAGCCAGTGGATGTTTGAATTGTACAAGTACAGAACACTGGAGCATCGATCTTCCTATGCATTCGCATGCGGGTGATGGGCGCGCGAACATGATATGATCAAGCTGAGCGTGCCAAGAGTGCGCAGCGTCAGATCCGGACTTCCGTGGCGCACCTGCGTGAAGTCTGGGGGACGACACGTGTCATTTGTCAAGTTGGTAATCAGCTGTTGATTGGACCAGAGATGTGTTAACACGGGACCCCCGCAATGCCAGCGCCGTATTGGCCCAGCGCCACATGGCCCAGCGGGCTCCTATCGAACGGCTGCTTGTGCATCCCGCATGCGGTGACAAACGAATGAAGGCTATCTCATCCAGGGGCTGTCAGTTCTTGTCGTATCTCTGAGCGTTAGCGATGTGTCTTGTCGTGGCTTGAATGGATGCTGCAGTAGCAGTTCCACACCAGGAGCTTCACAGTCACCGTGAAATACGTAAGTGACGCTGACGAACACGTGCGTTGAGCATGATGCATATACCGTCATCAGTGCATCAATAGCGTTATGGTCTTGCGTGGCTAACCAGCCTGATGTCGCCATAATGCGCCGCGAGGTGCAGTGGCTCCACAGCTCAAATGCAGTGCGTCACCAACAAGCCAGCTGCCTCCGTCAGCCTCACTTGCTGAACTGACCTTGCGACGACGGCTGAGCGTCAAGTGACAGCATGTCGGCGGCGCAGGCATCATCGTTGTCGCTCGATGTCGGCTGGCATCACGACCAGTACTGCCTAGTCCCTCTAGTGTTACACGGAGATGAACGCAATAGCCCGGCAGCGAGGGCAACACAAGGAAAGTAGACGGCCAAAACCCTCTAGTGACAGCTAGGCGCTCGCTGACAACAGAATCAAAAACCTGACAATGCAATGATCGCGTCTCTCATGTATGGCATTGTCCGAATGTGCCCTCTGGCATCCGCAACGTGAACAGCACACACAGCCATGCTAGACCTCCACCCCCAAGCATTTGC
This sequence comes from Ulva mutabilis, assembly GCA_900538255.1. Taxonomy (NCBI): domain Eukaryota; kingdom Viridiplantae; phylum Chlorophyta; class Ulvophyceae; order Ulvales; family Ulvaceae; genus Ulva; species Ulva mutabilis. The sequence continues at coordinate 98,348 of UNSF01000153.1, forward strand.
GAACGCCTGTGCCTGCCCCATGCTATTCACCCCACTCAAATCAGGGCTCGTTCTTGCTCAACGTTCCTGCTAAACCATGTGTGTGACAGCAGCAGCGGCACTACCGTGGTCAGGCTGTTCCAGGTGACAGCCCTGTTCCGCAGGCACCCGCAAATCCTGTTGCATGCTGTGAAACTTCTCATCTCCAGCTGTACTCCAGCCCATATCATATCAGTCACGGTCCTCAGCAATCCAGCAAAGGGATTGCCAGCATCACATTGACACTGGCACATCCACCTTCTAGACCAAGCCCCTTGGTCCGCATCAATCCCCAATACCATCTCCTATCCGAGTAGTACCTATCCGTAATACCACCTTCTATGCGAATACAATCTCCTATGTGAGATATTGGGATTGGTCCGCATCAACCCGATCCCCGATACCATCTCCTGTGCAAGTAGCAGGTGGTCAGGCGTTGCAGTTGCAGTTGTGTAGCAACTCCATGCATTCAAGCCACCCACATAGGACAGAGTCACCCCACCAGTGAACAACCTCACTTTGCAGTGCGACGTCACACCTGCAGCCCACATTGCAGCTCCCATGCGTTTTTCACAGACTTTCCATCATCTGTGCAATCCCTCGCCTGTCTGACAGCTGTCCTGGTGCTGCGAGTGCCGTGAGCCCTCCAATGCCAGCCCATGCACAGCACAGCGCAGCGGGCATGCCCCAGCAGAGCAAGCCAAAGGTGCTAGAAGCTGAGGCAGAATGACATGCTGTGGACGACACGCTCTGGACGACATGCTGTGGATGGCATGCTGTGGATGGCATGCTGTGGATGACATGCTCTGAAATGCATGCTCTGAATGGCAGAGCAAGCCCAAACAGTAGTATTGCATCAAGCAACACCGGCGTCCCATGCATATGGCAGAACCAACGGCGGTAGTGCGGGGACTGGTGCGGGGACTGGTGTAGAGCGCCCCAGGTGGCCTGCACGCCGCAAGTGTTGTGAACAGGGTGTGCAACAAGCACACTCCCACAGAGATGTGTGGAGCTGCTTAGAATCTAGCAGGCTAGGCAGCCATCGCCTTTGCCCCTGTCCTTGTACAGCTGAGTCCTTTGTTTTGGGAATCTGTGACCACCGAGGCGCCTGCCACGGAGGAACCCACGCCACAGAAACGACAGCCCCCTGTAGGCAGAGCGGCGGCTCCCGTTGTTGGACGCGTAGGCCGCTGTTCTGCAGAACTCTGCTGCTGTGGTGGCTGCAGGTGCACTCGGTGTGCGTCGGTCTGTGGGTTGTGCAGAGCCGCTGTTGGCAGAGTGGCTGGGGCAACAACCCCTGTCAAGCATTTGCCGACCATGCAGGGCATTGTCTCTGTTCCACCACTGTGTGGAGCATACTCATGTAACGGCTCTCACACCGTGCAGGCCCTCCTATCTGCCTGAGCTGACCATCCACCGCCAGCACAGGCTTCCGAGCACATGTCCACCATAGCTGGCTCTCCGCAGCCGCTGGGCGGCTGCAGGTGGCCCGTATGCTGCATCACCCCACAGGATGCCATGACCATTCATCAGCCCCCCCCCCCTGGTGGCCCATCCAACAACAAATTCCATAGGAGTGTGTGGTTTGTGCAGTCAGAGGGTGCTGGAAGCACAGCTCCGCAGAAGGCAAGGCCAGGCTAGGTTGAGCAACGTCCGTTGGAAAGTGAGTCATCCTGGATGCACTGCCTGTACCAACCCTTCCCACTGTGCCCTTTCCATGACAGCCCGTGCAGAGCAGTCATTGGATCAATCATGGGACCAGGAACCTGCGGCAAATGGACGTACCTGTGACTGGACCAGAGTGACTGGTCCACAGTGGCTGCTTGGGGCGTCTGCTGGCATGGGGCATGGGGCTCGAGTAGAGTTCGAGGGCCAACAGGGGCCAATGGGCAGGAGCTGCAAGCATAGGTTGCGGATGCGTGAGAAAGCATTTGTGGGAATAGAGTGTGGTCAGGGGCATGGCCCTTGTACACAGCAGGGGTGGGGGGATGGCCATGGTGGGGATGGTGAGTTCATGGTGGTATGCCTCATGTGAAGGTGTCATGCAGTCATCTCAGCACACACCCAGCACACACCCCAGAAGCCGGCGCAGTCCCGTACAAAACTGATGAGCAGGCTGCCACAGATGTTACGTAGGCATGAGCATGCAAGCCGGCTGGAAAAGTTGCCTGTGTGAGAGTGTAGTGCTGAGTGTCCTCCCAGTCATCCCGTGAGGTGCAGCAAACGGACAGGACAGCACACGTCCAAGCAGCCTAAGAATGGGCGGACAGGACAGCACGCGTCCAAGCAGCCTAAGAATGGGCGGACAGGACAGCACACGTCCAAGCAGCCTAAGAATGGGCGGACAGGACAGCACGCGTCCAAGCAGCCTAAGAATGGGCAGCAATGCACTGATCCAGTGCGCAGTAATTTAGCTGAGAACTGAGAACATGCGTCACAACCGCATGCATGCGTTACAACCGCACACCACCTGCCTGCCTGACTGCTCTTGCCTCGGCACTGCTGGGTCCTAGATCTATCAGGACCCAGCAGTGTCCTAGATCTATCCCTGTGTAACACACCACCTGGTCAGCCCTTAGCTGACTCAGCTAAACTGAGAGACTCAGACAGGAGGGTCTGAGAGATGCAGACGCGGCCGGTCCAGGAGTAGCACACGCTGCAAGCACAGCCTGCGCACCCCCGACCCGCATGGAGGCTGCATGTCAGGGCAGGCCTGCGGGTGCTCAGGTGGGGCTGTGTGAAGTGGTGCTGGTGCTCTTCAGGAGAGAGGTAGGGCATGAGAGGGGGGGGTGGTCGTGGGTGCATGCTGGCAGATGGTGGTGTGTGGTCTGGAGGGTCGGGTGCCCGGACTCGGGGTGCATGGCTTTGGCGATGTTTTTTTATGATTTGCGTTTGAACCAATAGTGTCGCTTATGCAGTTGTGGTTGTGGTTGTGGTTGTGGTGGAGTGGAGTGCGCGGTTGTGTCGGTTCACAGTGGCTTGGGACCCTGTGCGTGTTGATACTTGCTGCTAGCTTCTTGATGTGTCCATAGGGTGCAGTTGCTTGCTTGCTGTTGTTGCCCTCATTGCCGGGCTCTTGCGTTGATCTCCGTGTAACACACACAGGCTGCCGGATTGAGTGTCAGGCTGTCACGCAGCCTGTGCCACACCTGATGTACATTTAAACGTCGCACTTGAAACACTGCATGTGGTGATCCAGGTAGCCACATTTGTCGATCGTGCCACCTGCCAGCGCAACGGCCTGGACATGCATCAGTGCGCTGCTGCATACTGCACACATGTGGCTACCAGTGGCCACAGCACGCAGCACTCCGCGGCGATGCGTTCATGCCAGGCCCATGCATATTGGTGCTTGTGCATGAGCATGTTATTCATGCATGCACTGCCCAGAGCCTCTCTGTACACGCACTCCCGTGCAAGGCAAGGACCTGAGTCTTGTCTCAAATTTGGTCTAGTTTGAACGTCCCAAAGGATGCCTGGGTGCCAAGTCGGGTGGCTCGTCACGGCGGCGGATGCTTCGAAGAGAGATCTCTGCGTACGGCATGTCAGAAGTGCTGCACTTGCCCTCGTTGCCGGGCTCTTGCGGCGACGTCCATGAAACATTGCTGCACTTAAGCTGTTCAATTGGAACTGGCACACGCAGCTGTCGCCTGGTGGCGTGGCTGCTGCACGCTATCCCACGCTTTCGTCCGTGCCACGCTGATTTCTTATTTAATCCGCAAGTACGCTTACAATACTACTACTGGAGTTCTGATTTGCACCAGCAGGAAGACCGGATGGCGAGATGGCGTGCGGCATGGTGATGGCTTGGCCGTGCTGCCACGGGCGCTGCGGAGGCCGGGGAACCGCACCACAGCCCAGAGGGCCAGGCCAGCACACAGCATGCACGCGTGACCTTCCGCATGCGTTCCAGCAGTGTCCGCTTTTGTTACATGCCACCTGTTGGTACTATGTTGAACCGCGCTGGCAGACTCGGACACTTCTTGAACCTGGAACAGCATCGCATAACTTGCGAGGTGGCCGCATCGAGCCGGGGTGACGGGGCCAATGGCCGAATAGTTTTGGCATTATGCTCGATGTCTTATCCTCTTTTTGCTCTTCTTTTCACTGGTGGTCTTCTGGCGATTGACCCCTACTCCCTTGAATGCGGAGTGCACTTCAAGTTGTGTGGAAGATCGGCCCCGAACAGATGAATCAATTGCAAAACAGTTCACTGGTTACTGTTTCTCTGCACATCCCTGCCCTATCTCTGGAGCACTCGCCAGCAATTCGGCAATGCGTTCCGCTTCAGCTTGTCGCACAGTCAGGGCTGGGACAAGCCGTAGCACCACCAGCTGAGCCAAGCTATAGACTACTTCCATGACCCTCAGGAGCTGCCCGACCAAAGCGGGCTCATGCATCAATTCCAGGTCGGAGGCGCCTGCGGCGCCGATGCCGAACGCCAGCGCTGTGAGCTGCTGAAGCGGCGCCACCGCACACACGGCATCACATGCCACCAATTAATTGCAACACCAGCTCTTCTCTCTGCACTACCCACCCTGACATGTCCACGGAGCGCAGCCAAGGGCAGTGGCTCAGTGCATACCGCAGCAACGCTGCTGCTTGTGGAGTGATGCGATTCTTGCATACGTCCAGGTGGCGCATGTTGGGAATGGCGGGCAGCGCGATCGCCAGCGTGCCTACAGCTTCCCCGAACGGCGTTCGCCATGCTCAAGGAGGTGACCAGCTGCAGCTTGGATATGCTCTGCATGCATGCATCACATGCCTGGGGGAGCTTGGTGCCGGCCAGTGACAGGTCTCACAGCTGTTCCTTGGGAGCGGTTGTGGCAAGTTCTAGCACGCGTTGCAGCTGGCCTGGTGCGACTTTGTCCAGGTGTAGAGACTGGTGGGAGGCAGTAGAGGGATGGCGGGCGCGGAGTGCCGTCAACATACCTGGTCTGTTGCCGCGGCGCTGCTGAGTCCTAGATCTATCACTGTGTAACACATACCTGCCTCAACAAACGGCCCACTGCAGTGCCCGTGTGTCGCTGCACAGCACAGCACAGCACAGCACAGCACAGCACAGCACAGCACAGTATTAGTCACAGCTGTGCAACCAACTTGGTGCAAGCAGGCCCACCAGCATGATGAGCTGCACAGTCATGGGTGGCCACAGGGCCAAACCCTTCCAGATGTTCTGTAGGCTTTGCAGATCTTATCCACCCCTTAGCAATTCCCACTGTAATGCCTGACAGTGGCCATGAGGCAGCCCAAATATTCAACACCTCTGCAGCACGCAGCATGCAGCATGCAGGTCACACAATTCTGGTGTATATACAAGTTGCTCCTTGTAAACTTGCACACACCGTGCTGTGCTGCAGAACTGCATGCTGTGCTGTGCTGTTTGTGGTGTACTCTGCCTCATGCTGTGTGGAGTGCCCACCCCTGGGTGTGCGGCCGCGGGAGTGAGGGCGGGCGGGCATCGGCTTCCACAAGTAGACTGCCTCCAGGTGCGTGTGCTGGCCATGAAATAGCGTGCTGTCATGCTGTGCTGGCCATGAAGTGGCGTGCTGGCATGCCGCATGTGCACATGCATTCACCTCAGCCACACTGACATCTGCTGCGCTCGAATGAAAATTAGACACTTTTACAATTATGTGTTTACCGCCTGGCCGACGGCACGCATGCACAGGGCTCACGTGGCCCAGTAGGCCTTGCTGGCTGACACTGCAGAATTCTGCAGTGGTTCTCTCGAACAAGTTGCAACTTGAAGACAACAGCAGTCTCTGGCAGTAGAGCACAACTTGACGTGAAGCACTCCCTAGGCCTCGAATAATTAAGTATAAATGTAGATCTACGTAGATGTAGATGCAAATGCAAATTCAATGACATTCTGGAACACAACTGGAGCACAACGATAAAATCATATATGCAACTTGATGTCTCAGAGCACCACTTGAAGCACTCCCCCACGTACACGCTGGGCGCACTCTTTCGTAGTTACCAAACAGCTAAAGCTGCCTGGGTGTTTGAGGATTAAGCTGCCTGGCACAAGCAGGCTCACAGTGTGCTGTGTTACACAGTGATAGATCTAGGACCCAGCAGCGCCGAGGCAACAGAGCAGGACCAGGCAACAGAGCAGGCTCACAGCGTGCTGTGTGCTGGCCTGGCCCACAGTGTGCTGTGTGCACTTGTTTCGTAGCCTACGACGTAGCAGCCGCAAGCAACCCCTGCCATTGCATCCCACGGCACCAGATCTTATTGTGACACCAGATCCTGTTGTGGCCGTGATGGATGCTGAGTGCCTCAGTGGCCAGGCCACACACACACACACACAGTGCCTGCAGCTGGCCCGCCAGCAGCATGTGTTACACAATGATAGATCTAGGACTCAGCAGCGATGAGGCAACAGACCAGGCAACAAGCAAACAGACAGACCGGCCACCGTAAGCACCAAGGCCACGCGCCGCACGAGCAATTGCCCGAACGAACTAGCGCCAGTGCGAAAGCAGTCACTCGCACACCACGCAGTACCACGCAGGCCACACGCACACCAAACACACTGTCAGCACTCGCCGGGCCCACAAGCGGTCGCCGTCTCGACACTAGCAGTCTGTACGGGCGCGCCAGAGCACGCTACGGCCATTGCTGAGGCCGAGAGGCACCGGTCCCAGGAGCTGCAGCCACAGCCAGCCCGGCAGCACGAGCGGTGTCCGGGGAGGGGGGCAGAGCAGAAACGGCGGACGTGCGCTAAGAGGAGGGAAGAGGGAGGGAGGAGGAGGGATGGGTGCGGGGGGGGGGGGGGGGGGGGCTGCTGGGCAAAATAGATGGAGGGGGGGGCCCGCGGGGCGAGATGGGTGGAGGGGGGGGGGGGGGGGGGCGCGATGCAAGCCTATGCGCGATGGCCTGTCAGCCCCGGCAGGCCGTCTGTGGGGACAGGAAGGCCCGGCAGCAGCGCCTGTCCGACCAGTCTAGCACGGAGGGGCGCGGCCGCGCGGGCTTGGCGCGCCAGCGCGCGGCACAATGTTGTGGACAGGTCGCGCATGGCATTGAGCAGGAAAGTACGCTTTGACACCGCGCCGTGTCCCGCGCCTACCTCCGCGACCGTCTGGAGGAAGCGGTACGCGTCCCGTCCAACCCTGCCGTACGTCTCATGCACGAGCGGGATGAACTGGGCGGCGCCTGTGCTGCAGCCGGCAGCTGCTGAGGCGTCACCTTGAACCTGTGCAGCTACCGAAGCAGCCGGTATCAGGCAAGACCGGCCGCTGCATGCAAATACAGGATAGTATACAGGCTTCTGTAGAGGGTCAACCATGCCACAGGGGCTACGTGGGAGTGCACAGGCCTCTTGCAATCCGATTTTGATCTCCTGATGTCTGTTTCAGCAGGTTTCAGCAGGCAGGCAACGGAGCACGATGACTGCCCCATATGCATGTGCATCCTGCGCAGATATACCTCTGTATTCCATGAGGTCTACCATGCCTTGTAGCACTGCGTACGAACTGTTGCAGACGGCTGCGCTGAGGTGGGTCTAGATCTAGATGCATGCCAGCCAAGTAGCTATAGCGCCATGCTGCAGAATGCTGCCATGCAGTTGGAATGGCAATTGCGATGTGCCCACATGCATCGGCGACTGCCAGTGCCTTGCAGATGAAAGGTCTCTTGTGTACTGAGGGCAGAGCAGAAATCTTGTCATCCCGACCACAAACTCCGGTAGCCACACAAAGCTCGCGAGCGTGAGAACATATGCATGCGCATATGGGCCAACACAGCACCAACCCAGCACCATGTCATAGGCGCCCCACCAGGCACAGCCCCGATCACATCGAGCAGAGGTGTGAAACAGGGCGACCCCCTTGCCAGCCTCCTCTTCTCACTGACTCTGCAGCCGGCTCTCGAAGCCGTCCAAGCCACCGCAGATCCCGCCGACGCAGCCCTCCTTGCCTATGCCGATGACTGCAGCATCCGCGGCACCGGCACACCCATCATCAAGGCCTTCGCCACCCTGGAGGAACACGCCCACCCGATCGGCCTCCGCATCGGCCGCGCGAAGAGTGCAGCCACATCCATCATTGATCGCGACGCGGCTCAGGCCGTGGCCGACGCCACAGGCGTGCCGCTGCGCCCACACGGCGTCACCTGCGCAGGCACGCCCATCGGCCACACCCCCTACGTCAAGGACTACTGCAACCGCCGCGCGACAACCGCATGTGCGAAGATTGATCACCTCCTCTCTCTCCCCCTGCCTGCCCAGGACAAGTTCCTGCTGCTCCGCGGCTCTGTGCAGCTTGCCCTCACCCACCTAGTCCGTGTCGTCGCGTGGGACTCGGTCAAAGACGCGGTGCAGCGGCTGCAAGACAGGGTAATGGCGGCGGCGCGGGAGATCATGAACCACCCGCAGATGCCCACCGTCGTCGAGGAGCAACTCCGCCTACCGCTACGCCACGGCGGATTCGGCCTCATGGACGTCACAGAGCACGAGGAAGATGCAGCCTATCTGTTCAGCGCCGCGCTGGCGCATGACGCCATGCGCGATGGCCCCCACGACTTCCGCCCATTCGCCGAAGGCGACGTTGCCACAGGCCTACAAGAAAAATGGACAGCGCTGCGTGCAGCAATGCCGCCGGAGGCAGACTGGGGGCCAGAGGAGCTCGACAACGTCTTCATCGCCACTGGCATTCCCGGTATGAGCAGAAAAGTGACCAGGGCAGTAGCGCAGACACGGCACGACGCGCTGCTGCAACAGCTGGGCAGCACCCCTGGTGGTGCAAAGGACCTTGCACGCATGCGCAGCTGCGCCTGTTGTGTTGCCTCACTGTTCCTGGATTCGCTCCCAACCAACCGCATGCTGACTCTGAATGATGGGGATTTTGTGCATGGGATGCGGTTCAGGGGCGGAATTTCCCCCCTGCCGCCATTAGATGGGGAAGTGATATGTGATTGCAATGCTCGGGTGAAGCCCGGCGACGTAGATCATGCCATGACATGTCGACACAATGCCGACTGCTGGACGTTGCGCCACAACATTGCCGTTACGGCTTGGCGCCGTCGAGTAAGAGCGGCAGGGGTGTCCACATCAATTGAGCCTGTGATGCGCAGCCTGGACAGACGCTACAGGGACGACAGTAGGGGGGACATCCTAGCAAATGGTCCGGACGTGGACGTGTATGTACTAGATGTCAGCTTCATCCACCCATCTGGGGTGGCTGTGGTGGGGAAAGCATCGGGGGCACAGGGGCACGCGGCCGCCGTACGCGAACAGTTCAAACTCAACAAGTACAAAGAGAGTGTGCAGGGATCGTACAAGGTGGTGCCGGTTGTGCACGAGACATATGGCAGACTAGGGTCGCATGCCATGCAGTACCAGGACGTCGTTGGTTGGGCCGTTCAACAAGAGAGCAAAGGCTCGCTGGATTGAGAACTCCTTGCGGGAGTTCAGTGAAAGGAAACGGCGACAGTGAAAGGAAACGGGTTTGTGATCAGCAAGACCATGTCCAGGGTAGCATGGCTCACGGGTGCGCAGTTCGTGCCAGGTGATCGCCTGGCCGGCTTGCATCTGCTGGGTAGCATGTGAGTTTAGAATCTAGTTGTACATTCGCTTGGTGCACTGGATCGGAGCCCCTCGATGTAATAATGCATGCGCATGCGACCGACTGCAGGCGTTGCAATTGCGAAGTCAGCTTATCAGTCAAGCATTCGATGATCGCAATTGTCAGTGGAAACGATTCAAGTTGATGTTCCCAGCATGCATATGCGCAGCTGCAGGCCTATGGTCCGTGCCAGCGCCTCCGTCGCTGCATGCAGGTGCACGCGTACGTATGTGGTATGATTAATATTCAATGCCTGCTGCAGCCAACACCTGGCAGAAAGGTCGTGTTGGCCCGCTGAACCTTCCCGCGAGCCACCGTGGGGGGAGTGATGCGGCGCCGCTAGTGTTCTTCGCGCCCCGCCCTGAGGCCCCTGTCGGGCGGCCGGAGGGGGAGGGCTGGTACGCCTTGCACTGTGGGGGGCGTGCGCCCCCGGGCTCTCATGTGCGGGGGGCCCGTGATGGAATGCTCCAGTGGGGCAGGATGGAGTGGGGGTGCTGCTGTAGGGGGGTCGGTGGTGGCTGATTTTGCTGGGGTGGGCAGTAGTGCGGTGGTGGTTGTTGCTGTGCGCGGTTGTGGCGCGGGTGCCGTAGTGGAGGGGTGCGGGAGTGCGCGTGCGTGTGGGTGCGTGGGTGTGGTTGTGTCGGCTGTGTCGGTTCGTTGTGGCTTTTTCGCCTGGGAGAGTGATTGCTTTTTGCTGGTGTCTACTTTCGGGGGTTTTGGCCGTCTACTTTCCTTCCGTTGCCCTCGCTGCCGGGCTATTGCGTTCATCTCCGTGTAACACCTGGCAGAAAGGACGTGGTAAGAGAAAGCATTTCATACTGCAACACACTGAATTCGCGGCACGCCATGGCCAGGCGCTACCTTCCTCAACGGCTCCGTTCGTCTGGACAACATTGGTTGGTGGGGTTGTTTGCTGACATCTGGCCAGGTGTGGGGCAGCCACACCGGTGGGCGCGCGTCCTTGGCAGATCTAGAAATCGCTGCGGCCATTGAATCCGGCAGCTATTGTCGCGCGCCGGAATCCCTTGAAGCGTGGGGGCCCGGGATTTCAATGCATACGTATACCCCATGGCCATGATGATCACTATCGAACACTTTGCATCCATGGACCCAGCTGCATGATTTCGAATCGACCCGCGTAAGATCGACGCGTAAGTTGCAGTTGTGTTCCCATCCTGTGCGCACGCCGAACCTTCCAGATGGACGCGTGTGAAGTGCACGCTCGGCACTGACCACGATATCAGTGCTGACGGCCTAGCTGCCACCACGGGAATAGAACCATTCCTAACCAAGTGACACTCAGCGGTCTCATCACGTTCCAGGTGTTCGAGCTCTCCATGGTACGGCCGGCCGGCACGGCCATTAGTATTACTCTAGATCTGCTGCAAGTGAGGATGATACAGAAAATGCTCACACGCACACGTACGTGTACTACAGATTCGGGATTGCCTAGGCCTACGCATGCATACCTAAATTTAGCGTAAGGTGGCGGAGATATCTCGATGGGCATGCAGTCGTCCAGCTTACTGGTGGATTCTGGCAGGACTGCGGCTGGCATTCTTTCATAAGCCTGCGTCATGCACAAGTATGTGTGCCATCATGATATCATATCTTGCACACTCGACAGAGTTTGCTTTCACCTCGGCCTGCGCATGGCCATGCATCTGCGCCAGGGCAACTTCTGGAACAGCAACGTGCCTTACATGTACACGGAGATCAACGCAGGAGCCCAGCAGCGAGAGCAACCACAACCAAGCGAGCAGCGTGTACGTGGGCATTCCACAAACATGTAGCCTAGAGCTAGATCAACCGTATGTCGTATTCCGCAGCCCTTGCGTGTGAGTGTGCGTATGCATTGGTGGCAGGAATCGTGTTAACGGTATGCGCCGTCTCACGACGGTCCCTCGCAGTTGCTTCGAATTCTGATCAACACCGCCCAAAGACGGCGCGCGGCGATCCTGCTGGACAGGAAGGGCAGGGCCCAAGGTGTGAACAACAGCTTGGTGCGCAACGTTGCGCGCGCGGCGGCGGCCGTGTGACACGGCTAACCTTGATGACTCAGAGTTCGGAAATCCAACGTGGCCGCAGCAGTCGTCTCTGGCGAGGGGGCTGATCTAGAGTGGTTGACGATGTCGATGCGATGGTAGCCTCCACATACATCTACGCACTGCAAAATCACGATCCGGTGGGGTCACTATAGCTGTAGTGCAGCTGCCAACCCTGGCGCCCTCATGAGTGTGTAAACGGGCGTTTTTCGGTTTTGCATGCAGAGCATGCTGAGGGTGTACATATGTGTTACACAGTGATGAATCTAGGACTCAGCAGCGCCGAGGCAATTGTTGCAACAGACCAGGCAACAAGCTTAAGCAAACAGACTGACTGAGGGTGTACATGTGCGCTATAGCCCAGGCACGAGGTCGGAGGGGTAAACTCATTAATTGCACGCTCGTCCCGCTCGGGCTGGTGGCAGCAAGCCCCATGGCCAGGCCCAAATGTGCAGCGCTGTTTCCCTTTCGATAGCCGCAGTGATCACAATACCGGCAAGTAAGCACTGCTAGAGCTGCCGGTGCTCGGGGCACGCTCATTGCGACATCGACATCGATGTCTCTCCGACGCATATGCGACGCATATACATGCGCATAGCCGTGGCCGGCCGGTGTGGCCCCCCCTGCAAAGTTGCCGCACCGTAGGCCGGTCATAACCCTGACAGATGCACCCCACACCATGGTGCGCCCATAGGTTAGCTAACGAGAGGACGTGCTGGGCCTGCATCGCACGGGCCTTTCACAACGGCCCCGCTGTCGCTGGGAACCACACGCAAACTTGGCTACCGGTTGAATCGCAGGCCAGCCCAGTCCACACTGCCTAACGCAAGTTTGCAGTGAAAATTGCAAGCAACCTGTCAGCTGGGTTATCGCGGGACCTGGTGATGGCAATCGCGGGACCTGGTGATATCGATGCATCGATATGGCAATCTCGCTCTGCGCACCTCAAGACACACTCTGGATCGCTAGCACAGGGATGAACGCAAAGGCCAGGCAACGGCAAGATAAAAGGCAGCCGTGGGACGCCAGCAGTATCGGTCGACTCGGCCCGAGGCTTTTGTGAAGGTGTGTCATCCGCCCCACTGTCTTGTGCGCAAAGCACTGCAACGCCTGGTATGCAAAGGCGTACGTATACGCGTCACCTGGTCAACATTTGGGATAATGCGTTAACGTGCTTCCACACTGTGAGACCGGAGCATGCGTGCCCACGGTGCCCATGCTCTGCATACAATCGATACATCGGTTGTACTATGAACAGTTGTAGCTTGACTCTTGCTCCATGCGTCACGCAAGGCTCGCCATTGTGGCAAGGTGGGCCGTGCTGTGCACCAATCGGCGCGCTCGTGGTTACTGCCCGCGCAGCGCGAGCGCCTGTACCGGAGCACGATTTGTGCACAGATACGGCACTATGTCGAGCATGTCACTGTATAACATAGAGCCCTTGATCACGGCGCTAGTCACTCGGGGTCTCGTCTACGCGGTTGACCTGGCATGAAGTGCGTGCCCACGAGTTGGAATTTGGCATTGGTCGTGTCGAACGAGAATTGCGGTGCATGTTCGGACATGTTCGAGTTCGATTGGTACACCGTGGCGGTGTGCTTTGTGCATGGCCTCCGACGCCCGCGCCGTCGTGACGTCGATCGATTTTAAGTTGACGATTGCCGTGCTCATAGCGTGCCATGCTCTCCACGCAGCGCAGCGGCGTACGTACCTGCCTTTGCCTGCCTTGACCAATGTGGCCCAGATCATTCCCCCTGAGCATGACACTGCGCAGGACGCGCAGCCTGATCAGCGTGCTGCGCCTCGACGACTGTTTCCTTCATACCTGCGTGTGCTGCGCGCATACTTGTGCATATGAACATGCGCTGCCGCCGTTGCATACGTTTCTTGCACCACGAGAGAAGGGTGTGTGACTGGACGCGCGCCACACGAAGCAGCCACGACGCACGCCCGGGCGTTCCGTCCTTCGGGACCGCATGAATGCCTGATATGCGGGCGATATCGGCCTGTCAGCCACAGCCGATGCAAGCATTACTAGTCCACGTCTAGAGATCAGGCGCCGTGCATGCAATCTGGTCCTACCCCTGTGCAAGCATCGCACGATAATCGTGTGAGTATTTCTTCGCCTCCTGGAGGCAGGAGCTGCATTGGTGATCGATCCAGTGATGTGCACACGTCTGACCGCTCGAACGTCTGAAGTGGTGAATTCAGGCCGAACAGGCCGAACGCGTTTGAATGGTGACGCCCCCGTGCCCAGCCTGGGTATGTACATTGCGCTGATCCCGTCCAGTAGTTTGTGCTTCAGAAGTTTGGCGTCCGTACTGGATCGCCGTGTCGATAGATAAAGCAGCGACACCCGCCCGATTTGCTTGGTTGATCACGTGCATCATGGTGTGAGAGAACTTTGGCGTGCATTCAGCAGTCTAGAGCTGCCGCCTGGCGAACATTGCTACGCCAACATGTGTTACGCCACCTGAAGCGTAAGTGATTACACGGCGCACCTTCGAATCCGAAGCTTCACGGCCCGATTCTCGTCGGCCGCTCGACTGTTGCGTGGACCTAGCCAAAGGAAGTGGGACTGGAACCGTCCCGGGTCACGTAATAGCGAGTGAGGGGGTTTCGCTAGGTTTCTCCTCCGAAAATGCTTAATTCTCCATGGAAGCGAGCCCGATGGCAGGCATTGCTAAGGCGTGATATGCGATTTATTTAAAATTTTTATGTGTTACACGAAGATGAGCGAATTTATTTAATTTATGTGCGTACACGCGCATCCATTGACCCGCATGATGCACATGCATGCGCATTCATGCACCCACAGCTAGCCACATGTGGCCACACCATTTGAGTCCAGAGTTTCGACGCGTGCATAGTTCAGGGTCCAGGGTCAAACTCGAGGCCAAGTCTCTAGGCCTAGGCTTCATGTTGCTGCATACAGCGGCAACCCAACCTGAACACGTACAAATGCCTTCAATTTCAGCCTGAAATTCGCTTGCACCACATATGCACACTGATCGAATTGAAGTCACTGACCAGTCTGAGGCTTGAGTGCTGTGCTTGCTGTGCAGATGATGTACCGTGCATCTGTAGCTGCGCTGCTCGCTGTGGCCGCCGGCGCCAGCACGGCAGCCGCCACCGGCTGTGGCTTCAAGAATGGCCCCTGCTGCAACAGCCCGAAGAACAACCCCAACATCGGGGACTGCAACAGCCCAGACCTGGCCTGCTGGGAGGGCACATGCATGGAATGCGGTATCGACGGCATGCCCGCCTGCCTCAGTGTGCTTCCCCAATTCTCCCCGCTTTGTACCTTAAGATGCTTCGATTCTCAAGATGCTTCGATCCATCAACTTGAAAGCGGCAGTGTCACTGGGTGGATACATCCAAGGGTGAACAGTGAGCGGCAACTGGAATCTGGCGTGTGTCTATGTGTTCACACACACAATACACTGTCCGTGGCTGCCTGTCCTGTTCACCGCAGGCTTCCTGTCCAATTCCGCCTCTCCACCCTGACAGCTGTGTACAGATGCTTCCCATTGGCCGAATGCACAATAACATATGGCTGCCTCTTTCCTCTGTCTCCTGCTAATCAGGAACATGCTGGTACTCGCAGCAAATGATCAGTTCTTGCTGGCATGCTGAAGCATGTTTGCGCCTTGATCAACAGCGTTGCGGTGTCCAACGCACGGATTGTGCTGCAGCCGGCGCCCCCTGTGAGGGCGGCCTGGTGCTGACCGACTCTAACTTCTGTGTCCCCGGCCCGGGCCCGGACGACGGCACCGGCGGTGCCACCGACCCTGAGCCGGAGCCGGAGCCGGAGCCGGAGCCGGAGCCGGAGCCGGAGCCGGAGCCGGAGCCGGAGCCGGAGCCGGAGCCGGAGCCGGAGCCGGAGCCGGAGCCGGAGCCGGAGCCGGAGCCGGAGCCGGAGCCGGAGCCGGAGCCGGAGCCGGAGCCGGAGCCGGAGCCGAGCGGAGCCGGAGCCGGAGCCGGAGCCGGAGCCGGAGCCGGAGCCGGAGCCGGAGCCGGAGCCGGAGCCGGAGCCGGAGCCGGAGCCGGAGCCGGAGCCGGAGCCGGAGCCGGAGCCGGAGCCGGAGCCGGAGCCGGAGCCGGAGCCGGAGCCGGAGCCGGAGCCGGAGCCGGAGCCGGAGCCGGAGCCGGAGCCGGAGCCGGAGCCGGAGCCGGAGCCGGAGCCGGAGCCGGAGCCCGAATGCGGTGGTTCTGGGCAGCCATGCTGCGACGAGCCCGCAGCGCCCTGTGGGGCCGACAGCCTGGTCTGCATCGACGCGCTGTGCCTGCCCTGCGGTGAAGCCGGCCAGCCAGTCTGCACTGAGAACGGCGTGCTGGCATGCACTGAGGGACTGGTTGACAGCGACGGCACCTGCACCGTCCCCGAGCCCGAGCCGCAGCCCGAGCCGGTGCCCGCGCCAGAGTGCGGTGGCGTGGGCCAGCCGTGCTGTGACGAGCCCGACGCGCCCTGCGGAGCACATAGCTCCACCTGCCTCGACGGCACCTGCGTTGCCTGCGGTGACGATGGCCAGCCGGTGTGTACTGAGGACGGCATCTCTCCCTGCAATATGGGCCTCATTGACAGCGACGGCATTTGTGGTGCCCCCCAGCCGGAGCCCCAGCCGGAGCCCCAGCCGGAGCCCCAGCCGGAGCCCCAGCCGGAGCCCCAGCCGGAGCCCCAGCCGGAGCCCCAGCCGGAGCCCCAGCCGGAGCCGCAGCCCGAGCCGCAGCCCGAGCCCGAGCCCGAGCCGGACTGCGGCTTTGAGAATGGTCCCTGCTGCAACATCCCCGCTGACAACCCGAACGTCGGCGACTGTAGCAGCGACTCCCTCACCTGCTGGGAGGGTATCTGCATGCTGTGCGGCGGCGTTGGCAAGCCTGCCTGCCTCAGTGCGCCCCCCTGCCATGCTGCCCCTGCTTTGCATGCTGAGTATCGCAGGGCGTCTGCACCCTGGCGAACCTATCTCTGGCCGACGTTCATGCAAGCATAGCAACCTGGTGTTGCATGCCTTTCATATGAACCGCTTTGGGGGTTACCCCTGCCTATCGTCTGTGCATCTGAGCCTGGCAATCTGTACGTATACACCGATGCATGCAGTGGGACACTGTGGTCTCTCTTCGCTGCTCGACTTGCCGCTTCGATGCTGTGTTGTGCCCCATTTTAGTCCTCATGCCGGCAACTGGATTGTACCATTAGATTCCATCATCAGCGTGGACGTGCCAAGACATCATGATGACGATGAATGCAAGCTATGTATGCATCGTGTTGTAGCGCGGAGGTTGTTTGCGAGGTTTCCCGGTACCGACGATATAAAAGCGGCACAGCTGACGATGTCCTGCTGCCTCTGCAGCTGGCGCCCCCTGCGACGACGGCCTGGTGCTGACCGGCTCTAACTTCTGCGTCACCGGCCCCGGCCCCGACGACGGCACCGGCGGCGCCACCGACCCTGAGCCCGAGCCGCAGCCCGAGCCGCAGCCCGAGCCGCAGCCCGAGCCGCAGCCCGAGCCGCAGCCCGAGCCGCAGCCCGAGCCGCAGCCCGAGCCGCAGCCCGAGCCGCAGCCCGAGCCGCAGCCCGAGCCGCAGCCCGAGCCGCAGCCCGAGCCGCAGCCCGAGCCGGCACCGGCGTGCGGCGGCGTGGGTCAGCCGTGCTGTGACGAGCCCGACGCGCCCTGCGGAGCTCACAGCTCCACCTGCCTCGACGGCACCTGCGTTTCCTGCGGTGATCTTGGCCAGCCCGTTTGCACTGAGGACGGCGTGTCGCCCTGCACTGATGGGCTGGTTGACAGCGACGGCACCTGCACGGAGCCGCAGCCGGAGCCGCAGCCGGAGCCGCAGCCGGAGCCGCAGCCGGAGCCGCAGCCGGAGCCGCAGCCGGAGCCGCAGCCGGAGCCGCAGCCGGAGCCGCAGCCGGAGCCGCAGCCGGAGCCGCAGCCGGAGCCGCAGCCCGAGCCGCAGCCCGAGCCGCAGCCCGAGCCGCAGCCCGAGCCGCAGCCCGAGCCGCAGCCGGAGCCGCAGCCGGAGCCGCAGCCCGAGCCGCAGCCCGAGCCGCAGCCCGAGCCGCAGCCCGAGCCGCAGCCCGAGCCGCAGCCCGAGCCGCAGCCCGAGCCGGACTGCGGCATGCGCAACAGCCCTGCCTGCCCCGACGGTTCCTGCGACGAGGGCCTGTCCAACTTCCGCGGCTTCTGCATCAAGTCGGTCGGCAAATTTGGCAAGTTCGGCTTCAGCGGTGAGGGCGAGGGCGAGGGCGAAGGCGAGGGCGGCAAGAGCGGCAGCAAGAGCAGCAGCAAGAGCAGCGTCAAGTTTGGATTCAAGAAGATCTTCTTCTGGTAGACGAGGTGTGATGCCAGCACCCTCGCAGCGTGCTGCGTCATGCTCTCACACCTTGTCTCACACCTTTGTCACGCTCTAACACCTGCTGAATCATCAACAGTGCTGATGATGAGGTGACGGGCCCAGTCTCCAAGCCGAACCTATCATGTACTGGTAACATTCATGTATTCTGTCGTCCACAGATACCTTGCTGTTTCTGATCACTCTGGTCAGGTCTAGCATCATGAACCCTGCTGTATGCGACGCTGTACTGAATATCTTGTTCTGCGAAGACATCGAGCCAGCTGCTGCCAAAGTGGCAGTGGCAATCAAATGCACGAAGTGTGCTGCTGTCTTCTCATCAGAACTGCCCGATGCAGGACTCCGTAACGTAACACGAGGGAGAGGAGAAGGTCAAGCCTTGGCGGCGGGCAGCGTAGCGAAGCCGCTTCTTGCGCCGGCTTGCATGG
This sequence comes from Ulva mutabilis, assembly GCA_900538255.1. NCBI lineage: Eukaryota > Viridiplantae > Chlorophyta > Ulvophyceae > Ulvales > Ulvaceae > Ulva > Ulva mutabilis. The sequence goes on from UNSF01000153.1 coordinate 116,760, forward strand.
CCGATCACTGACATTTATCCGTTTGACACTGTCTTGCGCTGAGGCGGCACCATAAATGTGTCGGTTACGACACGTTTATTAACCAACGTGTCGTTTGCAAAACGTTTATTAACCAATTTGTCGTTTGCACACGTGCGCGACCGTGTGTTACACAGTTATAGGTCTAGGACCCAGAGGCCGTGTGGCCTGTTGAGTATTCTGCAGTGCCTGCTTTCGACCAGTGAGGTGTTTGCCTGGCACCGGTGGCCGGAGGTGGCGCCGGCTGCTGCAGCTGCCATGCTTCGGAGAAATGCGTGGCATGCGTCTTGGTGGCGCCCAGAGTTATGACTATCACGCTGTCCATCAGCGGTTGTAAATTGGCAATTCCTCATGGATCGCACACGCGGTCCGAGCGCAACACGTACGACATGCATGCCTCCAACATGTAATACAGATACGTTACAGATGTATGCTCCACAAGATGCATGCCTCCAACATGTTCACAGTGTCTACGCGGAATTGCCCACTGCCGTAGGTGCCATGGACTGCATTCACATTGGCCATGCGCCTGACTGCCACATCTCTGTGTGCACTTGTTCTCTCTCCTCACAAGCCCGCAAAAAACCTGCCCCGCTGCATATTGCATGTGTGCAGCGTGCTCACCGGCCGCATCATCGATGATATATCCACCCGCACTCACTAAGCACGGCCACCTCCCCTCTCCTCTCACATGCCGGTCACCGAGCCACCCGGGCGGCAACCCCACCCGAGGGAGTCTGTGGATCATGTCAGCGAATGCCGTGTTTCTGCGCTGGCTCTTATGTTGCTTCGCAACACCGCTCCAGCACCAACGCCCCAACTCAATAGCCGCTGCCGCGCAGCGTGCGCCCATCCCGCACCGCACCAGAAGCGCGCAGCCTTGACCGCTGTGCTACCGGCAGCACGCAGCATAGATCCCGCACACGCACACGCACACGCACACGCACACGCACACGCACACGCACACGCACACGCACACGCACACGCACACGCACACGCACACGCACACGCACACGCACACGCACACACACACCGCTGTGATGTGCTGAAAAGGCATGAATGGCCCAGAAAGCGTTGGAGGGCAACAGGTGCTGCAGATGGCGGCCCGCAGACGTCAGTATGGTGCCCGTGCCATGGCAAAATTGACAGTCTGGTACGTGCCCAGGCTGCAAACCAAGTCAGGATGCAGCGTCCTAGGCCTGTATGTGTGGCTCAGTGATCATTCGCAGGCACATGTGCAGTTACACTGTGATAGATCTAGGACCCAGCAGCGCCGAGGCAACAGAGCGGTCAACCGGCAAACAGACAAACCATCACAAGCCCCAAGGCCAGACAAACCATCACAAGCCCCCAGGCCCGCCTCGCACGCTTGCGGAAGGCATGGCCGGCCGTGCAGGGAATCTCAGACAGCCCGACCCCAGCCGACGCCTGGGCATCTGACGCTGGCTCGAAGCTGCGCATGACGCAGCTCCAGAGCGCGCTCAGCCGGGCGGAGGCCGACGCGCGCTGGACCGCCACGCGCGACTATCTCGAGACCCTGAAGCACGGTCCGAATCCCCAATCGGCGGAGACGGCGTGCGCTGATCTCGCTCGCCTCCTCAGCTGCTCTGGCTCGCTGGCCTCGGCGTTCCTCACTGCCTGCCCCGGCCCGGTGACGGGCCTGACCGACCATGAATTCCAGGTGGCCGTGCTGCTGCGGCTGGGTGAGCCGCTGCTACCCGTCCTGGAGTCGGATGAGGCCTGCCCCTGCGGCCGCGTGGCTGCGTCCGGTACACACAGTGTCATATGCGGACAGCTATGGGCAAGTTCAGTCCTAAAGCACGACCTCATCACCGTGGCTTGGAGGCGGGTGCTCATGCGCGCGTCGATCGCTTCATCGCTGGAGCCGCACGTTGGCAAGCTCCCCGGGGGCATACGCGTGCTCCCCCTCCGCGGCAGCCGGCAGTCGCCACCAGCCGCGCCGCCGGCGGACTTTACGCGCCCGCCGGCTGCGCCGTCTGCGAGTGCACCGGCCGCGCCGTGTCAGCAAGACCCGCCGCCGCCGCCGCCACCGCCGCAGTCACCGCCGCCGCCGCCGCCGCCACCGGACCCCCCAGCCGATGCCGCGCCGGTCCAGCCCCCACCCCATCTCTCGCAGGCCCTCCAGGCTTCGGACGTGCCCCACACCCCTCATGGCACTCAAGCCCCGGCTCCGGCCTCCCTTACCCTTACTGCCGCTACCGCCCCCCCCGCCGCGGCCCACGCCCCGACGCGCGACGCGCCCCTCGCCTCTGACCGAGAGGCAGCGCCCCCTGCCGCACCCCCGCTGCCCCGATCGCAGCGGCCTCCGCAGCGCGGCGACCTCTTGGCATTCCTCACCACGCGCATGGCGCTGCTGGACGTGAAGGTGATGCACCCGCTTGCCAGGTCGCATGTGCGCGGTGCGTCACGTGAGGCTGGCGCGACCGCCGAGAAGGGCGCACGGCAAAAGCGCGACAAATATGGCGCCATCACAGGTGCCGCCCAGTTCATCCCGCTCGTGCATGAGACGTATGGCAGGGTTGGACGGGACGCGTACCGCTTCCTCCAGACGGTCGCGGAGGTTGCCGCGGGACACGGGCCGGTGTCAAAGCGTACTTTCCTTCTCAATGCCATGCGCGACCTGTCCACAACATTGTGCCGCGCCAAGCCCGCGCGGCCGCGCCCCTCCGTGCTAGACTGGTCGGACGGGCGCTGCTGCCGGGCCTTCCTGTCCCCACAGACGGCCTGCCGGCGCTGACAGGCCATCGCGCATAAGCTTGCGTCGCCCCCCCCCCCCCCCCCCCTCCCCCCCCCCCTCGCCCATCCCGCCCCGAGAGCCCCCCCCTCCACCCATTTCACCCTGCAGCCCCCCCACCCCCCCCCCCCCCGCACCCGATCCCTCCCTCTTCCCTTCCTCCCTCTTCCCTCCTACCAGCGCACGTCCGCCGTTTCTCCTCTGCGCCCCTCCCCGGACACCGCTCGGGCTGCCGGGCTGGCTGAGGCTATTGCTCCTGGGACCGGTGCCTCGCGGCCTCGGACATCGCCGTAGCGCGCGCTGTCGCGCCCGTGCAGACTGCTAGTGTCGCGCTGACGACCGCTTGTGAGCCCGGCGAGTGCTGGCTGTGTGTTTGGTGTGCGCGTGGCCTGCGTGGTACTGCGTGGTGTGTGCGTGTCTGCTTTCGCGCTGGCGTTAGTTCGTTCTGGCATTTGCTCGTGCGGCGCGTGGCCTTGGTGCTTGCGGTGGCCGGTCTGTCTGTTTGTTTGTTGCCTGGTCTGTTGCCTCGGCGCTGCTGAGTCCTAGATCTATCACTGTGTAACACAAGCCCCAAGGCCGCTCTCCGCACTAGCAAATGCTAGAACGGACCAGCGTCGGCACGAAAGCAAACACACATGTGCACACACAAACAACGCAGGAAGTGAGCGCAGCATCGCGCAGCATCACTGACACTGTGGCACACAGTCCACGCACACGCCAAACACATGCGCATGCACACGCACACATGCACACGCACACATGCACACGCACACATGCACACGCACACATGCACACGCACACATGCACACGCACACATGCACACGCACACATGCACACGTGTGTGGTCATCAGTGCATCCCTGTCCACACCTCAGCTGCTCGGGATTTCCATGGACCTGCACCTGCCACATCTGGCTGGGGCTATGGCTCCTGGGACCGGTGCCTCGCGGCCTCGGACATGGCCGTAGCGCGCGCTGTCGCGCCCGTGCAGACTGCTAGTGTCGCACCTGCCACATCGACGCCGGTTTGAGACACATTCCTTCTGTTGCCCTCGCTGCCGGGCTATTGCGTTCATCTCCGTGTAACACAAGTCGGTGTGGTACTCGAGGTGGACTACCACAGCTGGGCTGCACACGGTTGTACCTCAAGCATGGACTCACTATTGGTTGACGTCGTGACGTGCTGTATGCTTGCAGTCTAATGATATAGTACTGCAATCTTGACAGCACAGTCCAGTGTAGGCTGAGATTCAGTCGCTTGCTTGTTGTTGCCGTCGCTGCTGGGCTCCTCCGTGTAACACAGTCTAATGTAGTCCTGCATGGTACAATTTACTAGAGCTGGGGAAAAGGATGCTTGTGGGCGAGGATGTACAATTCAGTACGAATTGCTGTCAGCCAGTTCTACGGCTAGTACCCAGAGAGCGAGCGAGAGAGAGAGAGAGAGAGAGAGAGAGAGAGAGAGAGAGAGAGAGAGAGAGAGAGAGAGAGAGAGAGAGAGAGCAGGCCTGGCCGTTGGTCAGGTCAAGCGCATAGCGATGCCTACACAGTCCGACAGTATTCTGGACATGCCGCGAGTGAAGAGGCTGTGGGCATGACATTATTTAGCCACGGCAGTTGGCCACAACAGTGATCGATTGCTGAGAACATCGCTTGTACAGATGAGGCATCCGCATGTGTAAAATTGGCTTATTACAATTGTCTCAAATGCCGTATTTACTGCACCTGCCGAGCCAAAGGGCGGGCAGGCTTCAGGAAGCAGGACTAGGGGCAGGCGCTCACCCATCAAGCTGCACAGCAGGGCTGCAGCTGTCACCTGGCTACCGGCCGCCGGGCTGGGCAATGTGCCGCATTATGGAAAAAGGCGCCGTAAAGAACGCTGCCTGCGTTGACACAAGACGCCTGAAAAGAAGAATGGACTGAAAGAATGTAAAGAATCTGGTTATTCTGCATGGGGGTTGACTGCAAGCAGCAGAGCAGCGCCGCTGATGCGGCAATGTAGGCTCGTCGCCCATCCGGCCGCAAACACCCGTCCTGACAGCTGTCACAGCTGCTGCGGCGACAGGCATGCGCGCTCGCCCCGCGCTCAGCAGCCGCCCCCTCACAGCACGCATCACAGCACGCATCACAGCACGCGTGCACCTGGCGGACACCAACCGGGTCCGGTCGTGAAAGCAAAAATGACCCTTGCGCCGCAGACAGCACGCTGCCTGTTCAGCCCGCTCCGCGGACCGGGCCGCGCGCCGCTGCGGCGGTTACCTCCGCTCCTACCATTCTCCTCACGCTAGCGACACTCGCTAGCGCTGTCTCTCACGCTACATCTCCGCAGCCACCAACACCCTAGATTGAGCTCTTCTTGCCCTTACCCTTGCCCGTGCGGCTGCTGCGGCCCTTCTTGCCCTTACTCCCGGAGCTTCGGCCCTTCTTCCCGCTGCTGCTGCGGCTCTTCTTCTTGCCCTTGCTACCCTTGCTGCTCTTACCCTTGCGGCCCCGGCCCTTGCTGCCCTTCCTGCCACGACCCTTGCCGCTGCGGCCCTTCACCCGGCCAGAGCTCGTCCTGGGCGACGTGCATGCTGTGCCGTCGTCGGCCTTGAGCTCAAGGTACACGCCGGCAACAAAGGCGCGCACATCTCCGACGTTGTCGGTCGGGAAGCGTGCAGAGAAGAACGCCGCAAACTCATCAAAGAGCTCATCTTCGGGAGTGTTGCTGTCAGAGGAAGCGAGGACGTGCACGATTGTAATGTCCGCGTTGTGGCGGTCGCACTCGGTCGGCTTGCCCTGCACGCACGAGCCCGTTGTCACTATGCTGCCCCCTCATGCATGCCGTGATCATATGCTCAGGCGTATGTGCGGTGACTGGGATGCGGTGCGCTGTGACATTATGCCAGGACGCTGTGACATTACATGTAGTTACATGCGAGAGGTCGATTTGCATGCATGTCAGACAGGCTGGCCACGCAGCACACAGCAGGCAGCCGGAGGTGCGGCGGCGCGGTGTGCTGCCATGCAGCGGTGCCGCCGCCAGGAGGTGATCAGATCAGGTGCAGAAGCCATCCAAGTGTGGCAGATTTCGGATCGCCTGGCGGGGTTGGAAGTAGCACGAGGGGCTACTCGGCTAGGGGACGACAGGGGGGGAGAGTGCGCACCGAGGACGCCGGAACAAAGCCGTCACTGCCGTCTCCACCGCCGATTGGTGTCGGTGCCACAGGGTCCTCCACGATCGGGTCCTCAACAATAGGGTCCTCCACGATCGGATCCTCACCGATAGGGTCCTCTACGATCTCGTCCGGCACAGGGGTGTCGCCGCCGGAGATGGGGGAGTCGCCGGAGTCGCCGCCAGGGATGAGCACAGTATCGATGACGTGGATGACGCCCTCGCACGACATGAGGTCTGCCAGCGTGACGGTGCCGGCCACGCCGTCAGGCGCCGTGAAGGTGATCGTGCCGCCGGACACGCTCACCGTGATGACCTCGTTGCGGATCGTCTTGAGCTGCGCGCCGTCGGTGAGGTCGGCGGCCTTGAAGGCGCCCCGGATGACGTGGCGCGCCACCGTCTGCACGCAGCACGCAGCAAGGGTCAGGCGCGGGCAGTGCGGCGGCTGTACGTGGCACGGACGCGACACGGGTTGACAGTGGCAGGGATGCCAGGGGCAGCATGCACAGCATGCACAGCGCGCGCAGCACATGGGCCGAGGCATGGCACGCGGAGCACAGGCACAAGGTCACAGCACGGATAGCAAGCAGCAGGGTAGTGAGGAGGCTGTCAGGAGCTTGGAAAAAGGGCAAAGGCACAGGAATCAGTGCAGCCAGAATTAAAACGTTGCGCTGCAACAAAATGGCATATTTATCCATCTCAAAGTGCAGCGGCAGGTGCAGGGGATTGGTAGGGTACCTTGTAGGCGCCTGCCTTCTGGCGGAGGGCGTCGGGGAGGCCGGGGGCGGCGTCGATGGCGGCGTTGGAGGGCGCGAGCACGGTGAAAGCGCCGTCGATCTCGCTGAGCTTGGTGGTGGCCGCGGGGGAGCGCTGCACGGTTTGCCGACGGGTCAGGCATGCATGTGGAGACATGGTCCGGTTGCGTATGCATGCATTTGGACCGGTTACGTATGCATTTGGTCCGGTTGCGTATGCATAGATTGGGACCGTTGCTAATGCATGCATTGGCAGGGCACAAACGTGTGTGCATGCGCTGCTGGGGCCTTCATCTATCACAGTGCAACACAGAAGTGCATGCGGGTGTGATGGGACCCGGCAAGGACGGCGTGCTGTGCCCCGGGAAAGACTATGCCGCGGTTGCTCCACACGACACGCGACCATCACAGCAGCAGTGTATTGGGGTGTGTAGGGGCATGGCATTGGGGCACTGATGGTGTCGTGGCACGTGGAGGCAGTGGCTACTTGTGGCGGGTGGCGGTGTGTATGCATGCATGGCCTCGAGCCGACTGGCGTCATTCTTGATCATGCAGAAGCCGTTATTGAGTACCAGCTAACGGGAGGCACTGCGCGCTGGGGTATGGGCCAGAGGCGGTTGCAACTGTCTACAGGTCAAGCAGAGCTGGGCATCGATGCGGGGGAAGCTGTGGTGCGCCGCAGCTGCTCACCCACGCACAGGCGAAAAGTGAAAGACTGCCGGCAAGCAGGAATGGCGTGGATGGACAGGAGCAGGCATGACTGAGTGAGGGGTGGCGCGGGAGAAGGGCTGCAGCATGGGGAGCACACCTCAATCAGGGAGACAAACTCGGTGAGGTCGGATGAAGACTTGGCAGTGGCCAGGAGGGACGAGCAGTCGCCTGGCACGTCGGGGATGGGTGTCTCGTCAACAGGCTCATCGATGGGCTCATCAGGGAAGGGTGTTTCTTCAATGGGAGTCTCATCAACAGGTCCCTCATCGACTGGGGTCTCGTCAACAGGGCCCTCATCAACTGGGGTTTCATCCACGGGTCCCTCATCAATGGGAGTCTCATCAACAGGGCCCTCGTCCACTGGAGTCTCATCAACAGGTCCCTCATCAACTGGGCTCTCATCAACAGGGCCCTCATCAACGGGAGTCTCATCAACAGGTCCCTCATCGACTGGGGTCTCATCAACAGGTCCCTCATCGACTGGAGTCTCGTCTGCGGGTCCCTCGTCAACTGGAGTCTCATCAACAGGTCCCTCATCGACTGGAGTCTCATCACCACCACCGAGCTCCTCATCGCCGGGAATGAGCACCTCAGAGATGATGTGCACAACGCCCTTGCACGACATGAGGTCAGCAGTCACGACGGTCGCCACGGTGCCTCTGTTGGCAGCAGCAAAGGTGATGGTGCCGCCCTTGACAGACACGGTGAGCTCCTCGCCCCCGAGGGTGGTCACGGTCTGGCCATCGGACAGGTCATTAGCCTTGACAGCGCCCTCGATGACGTGGCGGCTGAGCACCTCTGTGAGCTCGCCAGCGTTGGCGATGAGGGCGGTGAGCTCCTCCTGGCTGAGGTCTGTGAAGGCCCCGTTGTTGGGCGCGAGGATGGTGATTTCTGCGTTGATGTTCGAGGCAGTGTCCAACAGCGCAGGGGCCTCCTGCACGAGGAATTTGTGTCGCTAAGCATTGCACTGATGGGACAGATGCTGCATACAGTGCCGGGAATAAAATCATCCAGAGGTAGATGTCACTAAATGCTAGTTAATGCTGTGGGTCTGATGGGATGCGTGGATGGCAGAGACGATCGCCTGCAGCTCACAGGGCAGAGGGCCAGCAGAAGTAGCAGAGGTGGACAGGCAGCAAGCATTCGAGCATGGCAGTGATGCAGGTAGATACAACATACATGCGGTGAGTCACAGAGGCGAATCAAACAGTTGTGGTGTGGAGCACAGTCTCTGTGGCATTATGTTGGTGCATGCTGCAGCAGAGAAATGCAGAACAAGACCTAAGCTGCTGGCAGGCTAAGGCTCACGATCGTGTTGGAAGAGGGAAAAGGGAATAGGCACCTTGAGGGCTCCTGCAACAGTGGACAGGCTGTCTTCAGACTCGATGACCGCCAGAGGGGACGTGCAGGCGCTGGGTCCCTCATCAACAGGCCCCTCGTCCACTGGGGTCTCATCAACAGGTCCCTCATCAATTGGGGTCTCATCAGTGGGTCCCTCATCAACTGGGATCTCATCAACAGGTCCCTCGTCCACTGGGGTCTCATCAACGGGTCCCTCATCGACTGGGGTCTGATCAACAGGTCCCTCATCGACTGGGGTCTCGTCCACAGGCTCATCGACAGGATCCTCGACGATGGGGATCTCATCCACCGGCCCCTCATCGCCAGGCTCGTCGCCGCCAGACGCGACGTCGTCGCCAGGGATGAGCACGTCAGAGACGATGTGCACAACACCCTTGCAGGACATGACATCAGCGGTCAGCACGGTGGCCACGGTGCCGCCGTTGGGAGCGGTGAAGGTGACGGTGCCGCGCTTGACGGACACGGTGAGCTCCTCACCGCCGAGGGTGGTCACGGTCTGGCCGTCCTTGAGGTCAGCAGCCTTGACTGCGCCCTCGATGACGTGGCGCTGCAGCACCTGCACAGCACCGGAGACACGGGTCACGGTCTTGGCTGCAGCACCGATTGAGCTACAGCGCTGATTGTAAGCATGAGAATAGCCCGGTGTCACCAAACAGCACCTGGTCAATGCCACAGTAGCGTTCTACTCCCCTGCGACAGCTGACAACAGATCTGTGCAGAAGCATCGACAGTTCTGCTGAAAGACAAGTGGGAAGCAGTATGAGCCAGCAGCCGAGCTGAGAGCCAGATGCAATGTATTCTCTGGAAATGCTGGAAAGAGTCCAGATACAGGGCAGGGTCATGGGCAGCAAGGCGCACAGGGCCAGAGTCGCCAAGTTGCTCCAGGGCCAAGCCGCCATTGGTGGGTGCAAGGAGAGTGAGCTCCGCATCCACATTGGCCAGGAGCTCAACGACCGAAGGGTTCTCCTGCAGGGTAGTGGAGGCCTGTGATGCGATGATTCCTGTTGCATGGGCGACGAGGCTCTGCATGGGAAGGGCAGACAGACGACGGCACGTGCAAACTGCCAGACCAACAACAGCAGCATGAAAAGCAGTTGGGAGTCAGGAATGGTGGAAACAGCGTGAGCGTGCCAGAGTGCGGCCAGCTCACTGAGAAGAGACATTAATAAGCAGTGCACGTGCTGCATTGTGTAACCAGAGACAGTAACAACAGTTTGATCAAAACCGGATGAGACACTGGACAATAAGAGCAATGCACTCCTGAGACAGTTGTACCGTCGCAGAAAGATTGGCAGCAATACAGGTGCATGAGACAGACTCACACTGCAAGTACAGGCGCAGGGAGGTCATGCAGAGGTGGGTGCCGGACCAGGATCAAAGTCTCGAGGTTGCCGAGTTCACCAGTCTCAACGACGATGTCAAGGATCGAGCCACAGTCGCCTGGGCCCTCATCGACTGGGGTCTCATCAACAGGCCCCTCGTCGACTGGGGTCTCATCAACAGGCCCCTCGTCAACTGGGGTCTCATCAACAGGCCCCTCGTCAACTGGAGTCTCATCAACAGGGCCCTCACCAACCGGAGTCTCATCAGTGGGTCCCGCGTCAACTGGGGTCTCATCAACAGGGCCCTCATCGACTGGGGTCTCGTCTGTGGGTCCCTCGTCAACTGGGGTCTCATCGACAGGGCCCTCATCGACTGGGGTCTCGTCTGTTGGTCCCTCGTCAACTGGGGTCTCATCAACAGGTCCTTCATCGACTGGAGTTTCGTCAGTGGGTCCTTCATCACCTGGCGTCTCATCAACTGGCCCCTCATCAACTGGCCCCTCATCAACTGGGGTCTCATCAGTGGGTCCCTCGTCAACTGGAGTCTCGTCAACAGGTCCCGCATCGACTGGGGTCTCATCAACGGGTCCCTCATCGGCTGGAGTCTCATCTGCGGGTCCCTCGTCAACTGGAGTCTCATCAACAGGTCCCTCATCGACTGGAGTCTCATCACCACCACCGAGCTCCTCGTCGCCGGGAATGAGCACCTCAGAGATGATGTGCACAACGCCCTTGCACGACATGAGGTCAGCAGTCACGACGGTCGCCACGGTGCCTCCGTTGGCAGCGGTGAAGGTGACGGTGCCGCCCTTGACGGACACGGTGAGCTCCTCACCACCGAGGGTGGTCACGGTCTGGCCGTCCTTGAGGTCTGCAGCCTTGACTGCGCCCTCGATGACGTGGCGGCTGAGCACCTCTGTGAGCTCGCCAGCGTTGGCAATGAGGGCGGTGAGCTCCTCCTGGCTGAGATCTGTGAAGGCCCCGTTGTTGGGCGCGAGGATGGTGATCTCTGCGTTGATGTCTGAAGCCGCAGCCTGGATTTGCGGAGCCTCCTGCAGACACCAGCGAGCCTCAGACATCATGGCATCTCTCAGCACAGAACAAGGCATGCCTGGCTTGCATGATACATGCTATGTTTCTGTATGTGGCAGCATCGCAACGGCCGGAATGCAGACTAGGTGCTGCTTGACAGTGGCAGAGTGGCTGAGCAGGTCAATTTCCTGCCTGGCCCCTGTGTCAGATGCTGGTGGGACATCTTGAGGCAGAGCAGTTCACAAGGCATGAGGCATGAGGCAAGAGCTAGAAAGCACTGTGTCTTCACATGTTCACTACGTTGCAGAAAGCGGCACTGTGCTCACTAGCACAAAAGACACGCCCGTCAGACACGCCCGTCAGACACGCCCACAAACACCCAAACACACACCCAAACACACACCCAAACACACACCCAAACACACACCCAAACACACCCACACACACCCACACACACCCACACACACCCACACACACCCACACACACCCACACACACCCACACACACCCACACACACCCACACACACCCACACACACCCACACACACCCACACACACCCACACACACCCACACACACCCACACACACACACGACCTGAGGCGTCACACGTAGCAGCTACAGTGTAAGCATGTCATCGTAACAGTGTGAGCATACATGTCACAACTGCCATAACTGCAAGCCTGGGGCACACGGTGCGGGGCAGTGGAGACGGTGCTGGGTGGGCAACGTGTGCAAGAAGACAGCGGGCAACTGGCGGATCACTGCATTCAAGTGGCAGTGCATGCAATACAAAATACAATACATGTACATCAACTCATGTCCATGGGCTCACATGCACGTCAGCTCAATGCTGGTAGGGGCCGCACTGCAAGGGCGCCTGCGAGGGTGCTCAAAGACGTCTCCCCAGCGATAACCTCCAGTGGGGAAACGCAGCCACCCGGTGCCTCGTCTGTGGGTCCCTCATCCACTGGGGTCTCGTCAACAGGTCCTTCATCAACTGGGGTCTCATCTGTGGGTCCTTCGTCAACTGGCGTCTCATCAACAGGTCCTTCATCGACTGGAGTCTCGTCAGTGGGTCCTTCATCAACCGGGGTCTCATCAACAGGTCCCTCGCCAACTGGGGTCTCATCAGTTGGGGTCTCATCAATTGGGGTCTCATCAACGGGGGTCTCATCAACAGGGCCCTCGTCAACTGGCGTTTCGTCAATTGGGGTCTCATCAACAGGTCCCTCATCAACTGGGCTCTCATCTGTGGGGCCCTCGTCAACTGGGGAGTCCTCCTCGGGCTCCTCAACGATGGGGATCTCATCCACCGGGCCCTCATCGCCAGGCTCGTCGCCGCCAGACGCGCCGTCGCCAGGGATGAGCACGTCAGAGACGATGTGCACAACGCCCTTGCACGACATGAGGTCAGCAGTCACGACGGTCGCCACGGTGCCTCCGTTGGCAGCGGTGAAGGTGATGGTGCCGCCCTTGACGGACACGGTGAGCTCCTCACCGCCGAGGGTGGTCACGGTCTGGCCGTCCTTGAGGTCAGCAGCCTTGACTGCGCCCTCGATGACGTGGCGCTGCAGAACCTGCAACAAGAGTAAGCTTAGATTAGGAGGTTAGATTAGGTAGATTGTACAGTGATGGAACGGCCGTCATGGACCCGAGTGCCCCTAGACACTGAGGGGAAGCGCGAGAGGCCGCAGCAGCAGAGGTCAGAGCAGCATTGTGCCGCAGCCTGCCCATGCACCAAGCAGGAATGGACATGATCACCCGGTGTTGCCATCCGCACTGAGTCACTACACACGACAGCCGGATCGGAGCCACGTTGTTTGTGCAAGTCAGGCTGGAAAGCAGAAAGGCACTGTGTTCGTGATCTAAAACCAACACCGAATAGAGTAGTGCAGGCTTGGAGTGCTGCATGCACAACCACCTTGCAGCACATGGGATTGCCTGTTGCAGTGGCACATTCGGACAGATGCCAGTCAAGTGTCAGGGCAAACGAGGTCAAGACAGAACGGTGAGACTTGACACGACATGCAGCTCTTCATGTGCCACAACATTCAGCATGTGCCACAACATTCAATTAGATGGGGAACTGTGGCAGTCATATATAGTTCAATGCAAATACACTGCAACTTTACTGTGCAAGATACGGAGAAGCTGGAACGCGCTGGCAAGAACATGTAGCCAAGTGAGCAGACAAGGGCGCACAGTGGCAGAGTCGCCCAGCTGCTCCAGTGCCAGGCCCTTGTTGGTGGGTGCCAGGAGGGTGAGCTCCGCGTCCACATTGCCGAGCAGGTCCACAATCGAGGGGTTCTCCTGCATGCCAGCGACAAAATCATCTCATGTCAGCACTGACACTTGCTCGCGGAGGTGCATGTGAGCCCACGGATGAGGCATGCAACAAGAAACAGTCCAAACAAAGCAGCCCAGCTTGGGATCACAGTCTGGCATGGCAGGTAGGGCAGCCCAGACAAAGAGCACATTGTGTTGGACGCGGACGAGATGCAACTCTTTGATGTGACATTGGCATGAGACTACACAGTGCAAAGCCAGGAGTGGCACGCAATGGCTACCACATTGCTATGTCGCAAGGGCGGTGTTCAAGCAGATTGTACCAGCAAACAGCCGTTCACTGCACAGTCTGAACTTTTGACAACGCAGCCAGATGGCATGAGCCTACATGTGCACGGCATACAAAGCAGAGTTGGGAGATGCACCAGGATGGCAGTCTCAAGGTTGCCAAGCTCGCCAGTCTCGATGACGATGTCGAGGATTGAGCCGCAGTCAGCAGGAACGTCGACTGGAGTCTCATCGGTTGGACCTTCGTCAACAGGTGTCTCGTCCACTGGGGTTTCATCAACAGGCCCCTCATCAACTGGTGTCTCATCAACAGGGCCCTCGTCAACTGGAGTCTCATCAACAGGGCCCTCATCAACTGGGGTCTCATCAACAGGTCCCTCATCGACTGGGGTCTCGTCGGTGGGTCCTTCATCAACTGGGGTCTCATCAACAGGTCCTTCATCCACTGGGGTCTCATCAACAGGTCCCTCGTCAACCGGAGTCTCATCAACAGGGCCCTCATCGACTGGGGTCTCATCACCAGGCTCTCCGCCACCAATGAGCTCCTCATCACCAGGGATGAGCACCTCAGAGATTATGTGCACAACGCCCTTGCAGGACATGAGGTCAGCGGTCACAACGGTCGCCACGGTGCCTCCGTTGGCAGCAGCAAAGGTGATGGTGCCGCCCTTGACAGACACGGTGAGCTCCTCACCACCGAGGGTGGTCACGGTCTGGCCGTCCTTGAGGTCAGCAGCCTTGACTGCGCCCTCGATGACATGCCGGCTGAGCACCTCTGTGAGCTCGCCTGGGTTGGCAACCAGTGCATTGAGCTCCTCATCACTGATATCCTGGAAGGCTCCATTGTTCGGGGCAAGGATGGTCAGCTCAGCATTGATGTCGGAAGCAGCTGCGGAGATGTCACTGGCAGCCTGCATACACCCGCCAAGTCCCCCAATCTGTTGGTGGTGCAAAGTTTCAATCAGGTCACGACAGGTTCGACCAGTTGTCATGTCAAGGACACCACCACCAGGCAGTCTTGTGCTGCGTGTTAGCAAAGGACACCAAAGACACTGCCGCCCGTGAAGTGGACATGCTTGACAGACTTGCTGCACCATGACAGAAATAGTTCTAGTTGCTTTCGGCAAACTCTGTATTGTGTGAACAAAACCTGTGGCCCAGTTAGCACTGACTTGTAACACGGAATGCAGTGTGCTGAACTGTAGCTCAGGAATACACAGCATCGTGACACTGTTGCATGTAATATCAACCTCATTTGTGTCCATCATGTGCCAAACAAGTTGAGAGGCATCACACCGAGATAGCGCCAGCGAGAGAAGAAAGGGAATTCTCTGCCCCAATTACGTCAAGCAAGGATCCGCAGATGGCAGGTGTCTCGTCAGTGGGTCCCTCGTCAACCGGGGTCTCGTCAACAGGTCCCTCATCGACTGGGGTCTCATCAGTGGGTCCCTCATCAACGGGAGTCTCGTCAACAGGTCCCTCATCGACTGGGGTCTCATCAGTGGGTCCCTCATCAACGGGGGTCTCGTCAACAGGTCCCTCATCGACTGGGGTCTCATCAGTGGGTCCCTCGTCAACTGGAGTCTCGTCAACAGGTCCCTCATCGACTGGGGTCTCATCAGTGGGTCCTTCATCAACTGGAGTCTCGTCAACAGGTCCCTCATCGACTGGGGTCTCATCAGTGGGTCCTTCATCAACTGGAGTCTCGTCAACAGGTCCCTCATCGACTGGGGTCTCATCAGTGGGTCCTTCATCAACTGGAGTCTCGTCAACAGGTCCCTCATCGACTGGGGTCTCATCGGTGGGTCCCTCATCAATGGGGGTCTCGTCAACAGGTCCCTCATCGACTGGGGTCTCATCAGTGGGTCCCTCGTCAACTGGAGTCTCGTCAACAGGTCCCTCATCGATTGGAGTCCCATCAACAGGTCCCTCATCGACTGGGGTACCATCACCACCGCCGAGCTCCTCGTCGCCAGGAATGAGCACCTCAGAGATGATGTGCACAACGCCCTTGCACGACATGAGGTCCGCAGTCACGACGGTCGCCACGGTGCCGCCATTTGCAGCAGCAAAGGTGACAGTGCCATCCGCCACGGACACGGTGAGCTCCTCGCCGCCGAGGGTGGTCACCTTCTGGCCATCGGAGAGGTCGGCCGCCTTGACAGCGCCCTCGATGATGTGGCGGTTGAGCACCTCTGTGAGTTCGCCTGGCTTGGACAGCAGGGCAGCGAGCTCCTCCTTGCTGAGGTCAGCAAAGGCACCGTTGTTGGGAGCGAGGATGGTGAGCTCAGCATCGATGTCAGATGCAGAGGAAGAGATATCCTTGGCAGCCTGCAAGGTACACAGGAGCGTCACAGGCTGAGTGCTTGACTGTGTTGCTATTAAGAGTGTTACACGGAGATGGACGCGAGAGCCCGGCAGCGAGGGCAACAGCAGGAAAGCAGACAACTATTGAACTATTAAGAGTGTAAGACAATGAAGCGGCACATGATGATGTGCTGGTGATATTTGTTGATTGATGCAGATGAAAGTGCATGGAGTGGCAACAGACAGCTGAGGGAGGCGCCACATATGGCCCAGCCACTAGATCGCTGGTGCTGGCGAAGCAGACCATCAGGCGCTGGATTCTGTGCCTGTCAGTGCCATGCTTACGCAAGCTCGTCATCTACTGATAAGGACATGTTTGGACATTGGTCCGGGGCAGAATGCCGTGTCAGAGCTCCTTGCCAGCAGGGTACAATGCATGAATCGGTGAAGGAATGAAGGAAACCTCCAGCAGAGATGCACACCGCAACAGCGCCAGCAACGGTTGTGAGCGAGCCCTCCCCCTTGATGACGTCCAACAGCGATGTGCACCCAGCAGGAGTCTCGTCGGTAGGTCCCTCATCAACTGGAGTCTCGTCAGTGGGTCCCTCGTCAACTGGGGTCTCATCAGTGGGGCCCTCGTCAACTGGGGTCTCGTCAACAGGGCCCTCATCAACTGGGGTCTCATCTGTGGGTCCCTCATCGACTGGAGTCTCATCAGCAGGTCCCTCGTCAACTGGGGTCTCATCAGTCGGTCCCTCATCAACTGGGGCCTCGTCGGTAGGTCCCTCATCAACTGGGGTCTCATCGGTGGGTCCCTCATCGACTGGAGTCTCATCAGCAGGTCCCTCGTCAACTGGGGTCTCATCAGTCGGTCCCTCATCAACTGGGGCCTCGTCGGTGGGTCCCTCATCAACTGGGGTCTCGTCGGTAGGTCCCTCATCAACTGGGGTCTCGTCGGTAGGTCCCTCATCAACTGGGGTCTCATCAACAGGTCCCTCGTCAACTGGGGTCTCGTCGGTAGGTCCCTCATCAACTGGGGTCTCGTCGGTAGGTCCCTCATCAACTGGGGTCTCGTCGGTAGGTCCCTCATCAACTGGGGTCTCGTCGGTAGGTCCCTCATCAACTGGGGTCTCATCAACAGGTCCCTCGTCAACTGGGGTCTCGTCGGTAGGTCCCTCATCAACTGGGGTCTCGTCGGTGGGTCCCTCATCGCCGGGCTCATCACCGCCGGAAACATCGTCATCGCCAGGGATAAGCACGCCCGACACGATGTGGACCACACCCTTGCAGGACATGAGGTCAGCAGTCATGACTGTCGCAGAGGCGCCGTCTGCGGCGCTGAAGGTGATGGTGCCGCCGGCCACGGACACAGTGAGCTCGACGCCGCCGGTGGTGGTCACCTTCTGGCCGTCCTTGAGGTCTGCAGCCTTGAAGGTGCCCTTGATGACAAGCGCGGCCAGGACCTGGAAACATGTGCAAACATCCATAAACGGTGCAGTAACATAGTGAGTAAGTTACGCAATGTAACAGAAACAAGGCCTGCGTGCCTGTACTGCTGATCGGAGCACCGGACGTGTCGCTGTGCTGCTGTATTTAGCCTCAGAAGGATCCCGCAAAGAAGAGCTTGAGCTTGAAGCGGCATGCACTGTCAGCTGGCAGAAAAGTGTGGACGGGAGAGGCGGATGCGGTGGATGGAAGTATAACACAATCACTCCCGACAGTCATGCATCCGCGCACTGGGCGGTAAGGATGCAGCAGAAAGGGCAACTTCTCTGCATGGCAGTTGTTCACAAAGCAGGCAAGACAGCATAGTTGGGTGGTGGCTAGATAGCATAGTTTTAGACAGAGTGGTGGGGTGGGGGCGCACTTGGTCAGCGTTGACCTGCTCTAGAGCGAGGCCGCTGTTGGTTGGTGCCAGCACGGTGATCTCCGCATCGATGTTGGACAGCTCCCCGACCACTGGCTGGCTGCCCTGCACACGGGCACAGCAGTCTGCAGCGAGTGCAATCTTTGGGAGAGGAGGGGGGTGGGAGTTGAAATAGATATGCAGTTGTCTCGAGGACGGCGCGCCCAGGAATGCTTTTGAGATTTTGACCGTACGTGTGGTGAAATATAATTCAGGGGGTTCCGCAGAGGATGCAAGAAACAACAGCTAATAGACGTGAAGTAGCAAGACGGCTTAAAAGGACAGAGGATGAGGCGTGTCTATGTGCAACAGAGCATCAGCTGCGAGGTGCAGCCTTGGCCGTGGCGCCCACGAAGTGGCCAACAGCCACAACACAGGAATTGGTGACAGTCAGGCAAGCAGGATTGAGGCGCACCAGCACGACGGTCTCGAGGTTGCCGAGCTCACCAGTCTCCACGATGATGTCAAACGGCGACCCGCAGTCCGCCGGCGGCTCCACAGGGGGCTCCGCGGGGGGCTCCACAGGGGGCTCCACGGGGGGCTCCACAGGGGGCTCCACAGGGGGCTCCACGGGGGGCTCCACGGGAGGCTCCACGGGGGGTTCAACAGGAGGTTCCACAGGGGGCTCAACAGGGGGCTCCACAGGGGGCTCAACAGGAGGCTCCAAGGGGGGCTCGACCGGGGGCTCGACCGGGGGCTCGCCAGCGGTGAGGACACCAGAAGTGATGTGCACCACACCCTTGCAAGACATGATGTCAGCAGTCACGACCGTGGCAGTGGCGGAGCCGTCTGCGGTGCTGAAGGTGATGGTGCCGCCGGCGACGGACACAGTGAGCTCGACGCCGCCGGTGGTGGTCACCTTCTGGCCATCGGTGAGGTCTGCAGCCTTGAAGGCGCCCTTGATGACAAGCGCAGCCAGGACCTGTACGCACGCATGCATGTCGTAGTTGTGCAGGTGGGCGCTGGTATCATCTTGTTCGTCAAAGAAGGACTGCAGGAATGTTCACGGTCCAGCTTGCACTCGCTCCATCCGCACATGACCCAACACATGCAAGCAGAAATGGATGGCAATGTCAGGGATGAGCTCTGCGGACGGTGCAATCGCAAATGGGCAGGAAGCTGGTGCTGATGGCAGCAGACGTGGCCCGGCAGCACTGGTGACCGGGCCATCAAGAACAAGCTGAAGCAATCACAAGGGCATCGACGCAGGAGCCCAGCAGCATTGGCAACAACAAGCATGCAAGCGACCGCATCCCAGCAAGCGTACGGCAGCAAGCAGCAACATGCACAGATACCTGAACTGCGAGCATTCATGTGCATGTCAAGTACAGCAGGGCAGCGCAGTCATTTTGGCAGCGCCAGGCAAGACAGTGAGCTGGCGAGGCGGGCGGGGCGGGGGCGCACTTGGTCAGCGTTGACCTGCTCCAGAGCGAGGCCGCTGTTGGTTGGCGCCAGCACGGTGATCTCCGCGTCGACGTTGGACAGCTCCCCGACCACTGGCTGGCTGCCCTGCACACACAGAGGGCTCTGTGGCTTGCGGCTGTTTCAGCCAGAGGGGCTGGTGGTAGTGGAAGCTTTGGCAAGCAGTGACAACATGTTGAAACACAGCTAGCGAGAGAACAGCTACCGCAACGGCAGCTAGCGAGATGACAACCATACTCGCTAAGAGCTGATATATCAACAGCCAGGTACAGCACAGGCATGCATATTGACACTGTTGCTGCGGACACCCGGATATGCGTGATGGATAAAATTAGGTGGGACATGTGAACACAAGTGTGACGTAATTCACAGCTGACTCCTGCTGCTGCGTCGCTGACGCAACTGTGAGAGGACCGTCACGAATATGCTGCGGCGACATGCAGGTATCTGGGGCAACATTACATGCAGCGGCTGAAACAGGAGGCTCAAGGCGTCAGGGGGTTCAAGGCATCAGCCAAGGGCAGGGGCACAGGGGGCACACCAGCACGACGGTCTCGAGGTTGCCGAGCTCACCAGTCTCCACAATGATGTCAAATGGCGACCCGCAGTCCGCAGGGGGCTCCACGGGGGGCTCAACTGGGGGCTCGACTGGGGTTTCAACTGGGGGCTTGACTGGGGGCTCAACTGGGGGCTCAACTGGGGGTTCGACAGGGGGATCCACAGGGGGCTCAACAGGAGGCTCAACAGGAGGCTCAACTGGGGGCTCAACTGGGGGCTCAACTGGGGGCTCGCCAGCGGTGAGGACACCAGAAGTAATGTGCACCACACCCTTGCAAGACATGATGTCAGCAGTCACGACCGTGGCAGAGGCGGAGCCGTCTGCGGTGCTGAAGGTGATGGTGCCGCCGGCGACGGACACAGTGAGCTCGACGCCGCCGGTGGTGGTCACCTTCTGGCCATCGGTGAGGTCTGCAGCCTTGAAGGCGCCCTTGATGACAAGCGCAGCCAGGACCTGTACGCACGCATGCAGATGAGTGTCAGTCATACGTTGAGGTGATGCTAGTGTTTGGCACTGGCAGAAGTCTGATCTGGCAAAGCGGAGCAAGCGCGTTTTGTTGTGCTCAACTGCACGACTGCACATGTACAAACCGACCGCGGCAAGACTGCTCTGAGTCGGCGAGGTGTAGGTGCAGGTGGGCAAGCATCACAGTGGGCAAGCATGCCAGTGGAACAGGCGTGGCATGGGTGCAGCTGCAGGTACGAGGACGAGTTGGTACACATAAGAGAACTGCTAGTCAGGAGAACTGAGACGCCAGAAACTGCTCAAGAAAAGAGAGATGCGATGCGGTGGAGCAGCGAAGCACAGGCAGACAGGAGAGTCTCGTAGCAGGGGTGGGGGCGCACTTGGTCAGCGTCGACCTGCTCCAGGGCGAGGCCGCCGTTGGTTGGTGCCAGCACGGTGATCTCCGCATCGATGTTGGACAGCTCCCCGACCACTGGCTGGCTGCCCTGCACGTCAGTGCAGGTGTGTGTGGTGTGTGGCTGTTGCGGGGCCGGTGGGGTGGCTGGAGTTGGGTTGTGGCGTTTCCGCATGAAGCCGCAAAGCGAGTACAGGCATCACTAGCACGAAGCAGAATGGGTATGTATGAGGGCAGGGCGTTTTGCGTAGTCTCGGTGTGTATTGCAAAGCTGTGAGACAGAGCATTTACTGCAAAGCATGCGAGATCGAGCATTTATTGCAGAGCATGCGAGGCAGAGCAGCTGAGGCCGGCACTTCGAGGCCGACGTTGGCAGCTGTGGCAGCGGCTGATGCGGCAGCTGTGGCAGCGGCCGCATCAGCCTGTTCACCAGGGCCGCGCAGGCACCTGTGGCACCACCACATGCCGGAGAGGTCGGCTGGGCTGGGCCGGGCTGCAGCCAGTGGCAGGGGCACAGGGGCGCACCAGCACGACGGTCTCGAGGTTGCCGAGCTCGCCAGTCTCCACAATGATGTCAAACGGCGACCCGCAGTCCACAGGGGGCTCCACGGGGGGCTCAACGGGGGGCTCCACAGGGGGCTCCACGGGGGGCTCCGCGGGGGGCTCCACGGGGGGCTCGACAGGGGGCTCGACAGGGGGCTCGACAGGGGGCTCGACAGGGGGCTCGACAGGGGGCTCAATGGGTGGTTCCACTGGGGTGTCAATGGGGGGGGAGTGCCATAGTAGCCACCGTCCTCGTCATCGTCCCCTTCATCGTCATCATCCCCTTCATCATCGTCGTCGCCGTTCTTGCCCCCCTTCTTGCCCTCCTTCTTGCCGCCCTCATCATCAACCCCCTCATCATCACCCCCCTCATCATCGTCGTCGTCGTCATCATCATCGTCGTCGTCATCGCCGCCCTCATAGCCATCGCCATCGCCGCTGGGCACCTCCACGGGCTCGTCGACCGGGGGGAACTGGCCTTCCCCGCCGCCCTCAAACACACCGTCGTCGCCCTCGCCGCCGATTGGCACAGGCTCCGGCACCGGCTCCGGCACAGACCCGTCTACACCTCCGGTGCCGTCGTCGCCGTCATCAGTATCGTCGTCGCCGCCGTCATAGCCGCCGGAGTCGTCGCCGTCGTCGCCGCCTTTGCCGCTGCCCTTGCCGCTGAAGTCGTCACCGTCGTAACCGCCGGCGACATCGTCGTCGCCGTCGTCGCCGTCGTCTCCTTCATCACCTTTGAACTTCTTGGCAAAGGCACCCTTGCGGGTGAACTTACCACCCTCACCCTCGCCACCTTTCCCCTTGCCCCACCAGCCCTTCTGGAAGCCAAATGTGGACAGCGTGCGGCCGCCCAGGCCTGCAAAGAGTTACACCAATGTGATACACGTGGTGTTGTGTTTTACATTGTTCTGCTTGTGACAGACTGATGCAATTCAAAAGTTTGCATATGGGATCCAGTCTGGCCTGCCGGTGGGATGACTCAAAGCAGTCACACGC
Organism: Ulva mutabilis; assembly: GCA_900538255.1. Classification (NCBI taxonomy): domain Eukaryota; kingdom Viridiplantae; phylum Chlorophyta; class Ulvophyceae; order Ulvales; family Ulvaceae; genus Ulva; species Ulva mutabilis. Next base: position 139,033 of record UNSF01000153.1, read on the forward strand.
ATGTATGCAATGCATATGTCACTGCAACCTATCTGGGCCGCAGCTCAGAATCTAGACCCTTGCTGCAGGAAACATCATGATGAGGCTGCATGAAGACAATAATGGTGAATGCTTCACAATCAACAAGTGATGTCAGTGGAGGTGCATGTTGGAGGTAAATCTACCGCTGCGAAAGCGACCAACGGGCATGGCCAGGTTGCATGGCTTGTGGAGGACGAATTGTTTGATTGCATATGATCTGACCTCAGTTCGTGCTCATCCGCGCCAACGCGATAGGGGATGCGCGGTGGGCGTGGACACGAGAGCGTGCCACTGGCTCACCAAGACAATGGGAACTAGTGGTTGTTATTCATCAGCAGTGGCACTCACTTAGTCAAGCTGACACGGCGCCGCAATGCGTGTGGCCACCGCGTGTGTTCATAGGGAAGCTGCGCCTGTGTACACCAAGCCATGACTGCGCGGACCGACTGTACCACATATCTCGCGACGCGACTGATGAGATGAAGCATGACCACATCATGACGAAGGTATTCAAATCTTCCAGGCTGCTGTACCAAGCGCATGTGGCCCTGCAAATCGCCCGAACCACGGTCGCGCTGTCGACGTCGAGACAATCGAGGCGGCGAGCCAGATGAGATTCCGCGGAATCTCACGCGGGATTCGGCATCGCATGCATATCCGATATCGATGCTGCGCCACCACGGGTTCCGGTGAAATTCACGTGTGCATGCACGCGAGGCAAACGTGAGACAGGCACCAGCTTGCGCTAGCTCTGTCCGCATGCGGCACCACTAGCATTGAGCAGATGATGGAACGATTGCACACGAGAGTGACAGTACACAGTCCGTGGCTACTTGCGCATGTGTACAGGCTGCGAGCTGCAGGGAATATGATAAAACAGGCTCGATTCGTACGTTCATGCATGCGACGCTGTGGCGACAGGCATCCTGTACACTGGCCCAACGTAAGCACGGCTCAGATACAGGTGCTCTCGACCAGGCCTAGGGCGACGGAGCGCTACTGAAATCGGCTGCTTGCAGGGAGCCAGGCATTGATTTGAGGATCAGTGCTATAGCTAGCGACGTGCGCAACTGCTTGAAAGAATCGCGGCGCGACGGGCGTGGGTTGACCGCAGGACACGTGTGCGCCGGCTCCGAGACTTCATAGTATTGTGGCCAGCTGCAGCGCTGCGGCGCACCAACTCCACCCGAGTACAAGGCAACTGTTATATGTATACGATGCTTGCACTGACGTAGCGGTTGAGATCGGCACAGGCGCGCCCGGGGGAACTGAATGCAGGGGCAGTAGAGCTCGCGGACGCTGGTATGACCATGCACATGCACAGTGCTGCAACGTGAGCCCGACGCGCACCCGTGTGTCCCTGGGCCTGCGCCAGTAGCGCTGCGAATGCCAAGAGGGCCAATAGCAGGACCCTCATGGCTATGTTTGTTAATGTATCTGGAGCGAATCAGCTGCTGCGGTAGCTACGTATACACGCCCAGTTGGCTCGGTACCTATGCTGCAGCGGCGATCGGTGAGCCTCGGTCAGATCTCTTCTGACAGCGAGAGCCGTAAACAATCCGTGTCTCTACGGAGAGGTCTATCCTCAACACCGTCCTTGGGAGGTGGCGGTCCCTTATCTGTTGCTGACCGCGCCCGGTCGAGCTGCCCCTTTGGCAGTGGCGCAGGTCTTGGCACGCGAGACGCTCGCGTTATCTGATGATCGAATCGGTCGGTTTTGGGCCCCGGTTTTCACTCGAGGCCGATGAGTAAATCGAGGTTTTGGGTGCGCAGGCTCCCTCCGTGCCCTGGGGACAGCTGCATTCAGGCCCACACAGCTGGCATTTTGAGTCAGTCCTCCTGACAGCAGGCAACCAATCTTATCGCATGCATGTGAGCAAAGGCACGGTCTGTCCAGGTAGTGGCGCCAGTATGGCAACTGTCAGGCTGGGCTATTTCTAGTGCAAGCAGGAACGTTTGTCATCTGCCAATGTCCACACCATAAGGATCACAACATGCTCAGGGGATGCCAGTACTACATCAGCACTGCAGTAATGAGCGGGAGGAAATACCACATGTAGTGATCTTGTGCTCCCAATGTCAGCAGATGGTGAACATGTGTTTCTGCTATCGGGCGGCAACCCTGGCATGTTGAACTGTTCGGTGTGGTGTACTGTCCAGCCATCAATGTGTGTGGCCCAGTTGGGCCCAAAGCAGCCCGAGGCATCTGTGCTGTACCATCTGTTCTGTACGTGTTTGAGGCTGCAGCTGTTAGGACTGATTATCAAGACAGTGACAGAGGACGTGACTACTCAATGGCATGGTCAAAGCCCTGATACCTGATACCTCAAGTTTTATGTCAGTGGTGGTAGTGGCTGATCCCAGTCAGGTGATTTGTGGCGATAAAACTGCTACAGCATGCACTAATGGAGGCTCATGCTAGACAGAGAAGGCACCCAGTAACTGCTGGTGCCGATGATACACAGTGGCCCACACAGCCGAGGTGTGTGCTTTGGTTGTTTTGTTTCCTGAATTTCCCCCTAGGCGCTGGTGAAGCCTTCATCTATCACAGTGTAAATGTAAATGTCAATTGAATTACTTGCCGTAGCCGATTAGGCCATTGACATCTCCGGCGAACCGGGACCCAGGAGTGTAACACAGCCGAGGGTGTGCTCTCCCTCAATGTAACACAGTGGCATGTATCTCGATGTAACGTAGTGGCCCACGTGGTGAACACCACAATCAGCTCTGACAGCGAACAGCTGCGGATAGCTGACGAAGCAGATTGATTACGTGAATTCATGTTTCAGCGAGGTGTATCACCACCACAGCTGGTTTCACCCTTCTGAGAATGAAGGTTACAATGATCAACTCAACAGCAGGCTGCGCAGCAAACAGTCACTTCAGTGGAAGCGACACAGGGGGTGTGCCACAGTCTCCATCTGACCATCCGACCACAAGCGCCGCAGACAGCAATAGTAGGAAGCAGCGCTGTATCTTCCGATTTATACGAGCTTTATAGGGAAGCCTGAGTGACTACTTGTACGGTGGACAGGGGAAACTGTTTCTTGCCACTGTGCAGTGTCTTCAGTGTGTGATTCAGTTCCCTTGAGGTGGGTTTTGGTATACATGAAGCGCTGCCGTTGTATTGTATATTTTAAAAGCAAGCGATGCAACTATCCCACAGTCTTGCACCAACACCTCCGCACCACATGACATGCTACTCGCTGCAACACCACATGTTGTGTTTGATTACATTGTGTTTCCATCCCTGAGTACATGAGGACATTCAACCCTGCGGACGTGAATGGCATGGCTGCAATCGCCTATCCTCAGCAGAGGTCGGCTCCGGATCGGTGCAGTTCCAACTGGTGTTTTGCTTTGTGAAATTGGGGCCGCTAAACAGGAACACCAGCCACATACCATGCCTCCAGACGAGGCAAGCGAACAATGCAGCTCAAAGGTACATGCCGCTGCAGAATAGTCACCAGTGAACATTGTTCTTCCTTACCAGCTATGAACAGGAGGACAGGTGGATGGTGTAGCCAGTGCTAGCCCCCCTGGACCAACACAGTATCTCTCACACTGCAGGTCACACATGTGTGCGTGTCGGCTTTCGCGCTGGCGTTAGTTCGTTCTGGCATTTGCTCGTGCGGCGCGTGGCCTTGGTGCTTGCGGTGGCCGGTCTGTCTGTTTGTTTGTTGCCTGGTCTGTTGCCTCGGCGCTGCTGAGTCCTAGATCTATCACTGTGTAACACACATGGGTGCGTGCAGGCAAGACTGCTGCACAGCGGCTGCAGGAGCAAATTCAGTAACAAGACTGCACTGGTCTGCCTGATGTGAATTCAGAAATAATGGGGGCATTCACAGTTGGCAGTGACAACAGATTCATTGGCATAAACTTGTGCGAAATATTTCACATCAAGATCACTGCTTGTCAAACTGGGCCCGGAACACCTAGATACCGCGGAGCACAGTGGAGACACATCAGACGATCTGCTGCCCAGCTGATGCCCCATGGTGCCACTGCAATGCTGCTGTAGTCTCACACGTTGGAAGCTGCGCTGAGGTAGGGAAGCTGATCCAGATGCCAAGCAGCCATCCCGGCCGTTGCCGTAGTCAACCGAGTCAGTAAGCCAGCCTGTGGCACACGAAGCGCTAGGAACCCGCAGCGCGAAGACATGGCCGCTGTCATATCCCTGCACCGGTGACCTCGGCGGAGGTGCCACGTCGCATCAGTGCACACGACGCATGGATTTGCAACAAACTTTGAGTAGGTGATGCATGAGACCGGAAATGTGCAGATCGCGGATGCACATTCGAGCGGGGTTAGCTGCTGTTGTGGACCATGCAAAATTAGTCGAGAGGTTCAGGGCGCAATCTGCTGGGTACGAAACAGCACGTATTACGCTTACAGATATAATATAAACATGATTTATCAGGGAGACACGTCGCATAGCCTTCCGACATTCACGAGCGCGCGCATCATGATTCATCGTTGCAGACGCAGTCCATGCATACATGCTCTGTTCTCACAACACAGCACCCGCCATGTTTATAAATTTGACGCCTGGGCCCACGTACTTATGTGCATGAACATCATGAACAGAACAGAAATACATGTACATTTACTGCATGCTGTTGATGGCATTCTTTGTCTTCACACGCAGACGCACATTGACAGGCAGGCTGACAGTGGCACTTAGCCTGGACACTTCTAGCCACAGCGATGAAGGGTATACCTGGGTACCGTAGGGTCGCCCAGAGGATTCAGGCCAACACACACGCTCTCTGCCAGATTGACAGAATCACGCCATACAAGACCAGAATAAACGTGCCTAATGTACTGGTGCCAACCATGTCAGTACCATGAAACATGCACAGACATTGCACGCCTGGCCAAGGGCATCGCCTGTGCCACCAAAAATACAAAGCAGCACCAGTGGGTACAGGACACACCATTGCATACATCCCATTTGAGTCACCAGAGGGGCATCTCCTTCCATGTAATCCAGGCAGCCCACCATCACTCTGGGCATGCTTGTTATCGCTGTTAGACTGGCTCGGATTATTTCCTCCCCTTGGCCTCGCCCAGACTTTTCTGCAGGCATCATCAACGTGCACTTCTGGCTTGTGCATGCTCACATGCACCCACCTTCAAATTGTTCACAGCAGGTGATGCATGCCATGGGTTGGAATCAGCATCATGCGGGACAGCAACTGCACCTGTCACACTGACACGGTGCCTATAGCCTCAGCCTCAGCGTGTCGCAAACGACATATATTTGAGACAATTACGAACAGCCCGAGCCAGCAGAGACACCGACACAAGCATATGCTGGTAGAGAGGAGCATTCTGTTACCCAGCAACGGACAGCAGTGGTCATGGAACCTAGCCGAATGGGCCGAAGTTCGTCGACGTGGATTCATGAACGACACCAGGTGATGAAGTGGTGATGCATTGGATGTGGACTATGCGCGTGAAGATGAGTTGCCATTGGTCGTAAACCCAAACCATCTGGCCAGATGTTAACCATCAACCATGACCCCAGCCCAGAGGCCATGTTGCCACACGCTGCCCAGTAAACCTATATTCTAGAAATATTCCGTTATGCAGATAGTTATTTCAGACTCGTATGTGACTTTGGCCGTCAGGAGTGTGCCCAGGCAGGCTTCCTGACTCATGTGCCAATTCAAAATTTCACAACAGGAACTTTGCTGGCAACGGTGGCACATGATACCAGCGTGAGAGACAGCGTCAGAGGAAATCTACAAAGCTACTGTGCGTGACACGTAGTATCCTAGAGGAACTGCACTGCAGTGCATGAAGTGTTCAGGTTTCTCTGTGACGTGCTTGACCATAGCGCCTTCGAGGCCAGCGCTATAGCCCCGTTTAACAGCTAGTCACACGCAGAAGAACAGTTTGAAACACTGCGGGCTCTTTGAAGTACACTGGCTGCGACAAGGATGGACAAAACGGGACACACCCGCAACCATCTGATGGCGAGCGTTGGATGCTTCGTCCGCACGATCATAGAGCGCCAGTCACACAGCAGTCCATATATTCAAGTAGTAGCGGTTTGCCGACGGACTGGGTAGACATGCAGCGGGCCAGGAATCCGATGTCTACAGCGGAGGTAGGACGCACATAACGAGTCCCTTCAGGATGAGCTGCGTATGCCCCCGTCAAGCGTATGCACGGATTAAACAACATGGTTTCGCATGGAAACAATGCAAGCAGTTCATGGCGCGGCATGGTCATTTGTTGAACGAAGGCGTCCATACGCCTGACTGCTGCAAGCAGCGTCTATCGGGAGTGGGAATGTTCTGCGCTGATCTACCAGATATCTTACTGTTGCGTATGTGACCCTGGCTGGTTTCCGTGCTGGCTGTCGGTGATGCCGGAGCAGGATCACCATGTTGCCCGGAGCAGGGTGTTGCCCAGGAGCAGGATCACCATGCCGCTCGGCATCACCACGTTCCGGTGCCCCGTCGGCTGGGTGCACCCGCTGCGCAGCATGCGCAGCGCACGCAGCGCGTGCACGGCGGCTGCGTGCTACGCCTGCAGGCGCGATGACAGGTGCAGCGCCGCCGCAGGCCAGCGTGGCTGGCAGGCCCCAGGCGCTTACGACCTCGAACTCGCGGGACGCGATGGCCCAGATGGAGAGGGAGGAGATTGAAGCGTAGGTATGGGTGAGGTTATACGCGGCCGCGAGCATGCCCATGACGGCGCTGATGATTGAGATCCAGGCCTCGCGGAAGGGGGGCGTCTGCAGCAGGCCGAACCAGATGCATGGGGTCCGGCATGAACCAGCCGACGCAGGAGAAGTAGTCGCCCGTTATCTGCGTCCCGTTCGAAGCGGTGATGCCTTCATATGGACAGCACAACCCAAAGGTCAGGAACTGTGAAGTTCGTGTCACCATGCGCAGCGAGACCGCTTGACGCAGAGTAACCGCTCGACAGCACTGAATACAAAGAAATGTGAGCAGTTCATGCAATACGGCAGTACGCGCAATGAGTGTACCTTGCACACATCTGTGCCCGAACGGCGGTGCAGCATGCCTGTGATGACTAGTATGTATGATTACATTATGCTTGGCTAGGGCAAGCATAGGACATGGTGCAGCAATGCCATATGCATAGCACGCAGGTGAGCAATGCATTGCAACGGTCTGGCATACATTCGTGTGCACTTGCTCCAGCTGGAGCTCAGCTATTGCTGTGGGTATACGTACCGGTGCTGCTTGTGCACTGTGTTGTGCAGTGTGTGCGTTACAAGTTATTGCTAAGGGTCGGTCATGCCATTAAAATGCAATAATACTAGCACGTGCGAGTGTTTCAGGATTTGTGACACGGTGCGTGGTCACAGAGTGTCGTTATAACATAATATATATGTGGTAGCCCTGCCATGGCGCCAGTAGCACATCCGACGCACTACCTCACAACTCAGCAGCCGGGCGGACTCGTTGGGTGTGTGTGCGTGTGGTGATGTGTTTGCCTCCCGTGGCTCTGCTTGCCCATGTCAAAGTGCAATTCTGAGTGCACCACAGTCACAGTATTGCATCAACTGGCGTCTATCACTGTGTAACACATCAACTGGCGTGCTGCCTCTGGTATAAGACAGCCCTGGTGGTCTCCTGGCTCCACCAAGCTTTGGACACAAGTTGCTTTGGACACAAGATGCAGACAAAAAGCATATTGTGGCTTCATCATGCTGCCGAGAGCCTCGACAATGTCCATTTCCATGTTTAGAACACAACTGCTGCAGCTGCCTGTGTTACACAGTGATAGAATTAGGGCTCAGCAGCGCCAAGGCAACAGACCAGGCAGCAAGCAAACAGACAGACCGGCCACCAAAAGCACCAAGGCTACGCGCCGCACGAGCAAATGCCAAAACGAACTAGCGCCAGCTTGAAAGCAGACACTCGCGCACCGCGCAGTACCATGCAGCCCACGCGCACACCAAACACACAGTCAGCACGCGCCGGACCCACAGGCGGTCGCGGACTTGACACTAGCAGTCTGCATGGTCGCGCCGGCGCGCGCTACGGCCATCTGTGAGGCCGGGAGGCACCGGTCCGAGGAGCTGCAGCCACAGCCAGCCCGGCAGCACGAGCGGTGTCCGGGAAGGGGGGCAGAGGAGAAACGGCGGACGTGCGCTGGGAGCAGGGAAGAGGGAGGGAGGAGGAGGGACGGGTACGCGGGGGGGGGGGGGGGTGGGGGGGCGCAGGGCGAAATGGGTGGAGGAGGGGGGGGGGGGGCACGTCGCAAGCCTATGCGCGATGGTCTGTCAGTGCCGGCAGGCCGTCCGTGGGGACAGGAAGGCCCGGCAGCAGCGCCTTTCCGACCAGTCTAGCACGGAGGGGCGCGGCCGCGCGGGCTTGGCGCGCCAGCGCGCGGCACAATGTGGACAGGTCGCGCATGGCATTGAGCAAGAAGGTACGCTTTGACACCGCGCCGTGTCCCGCGGCTACCTCCGCGACCGTCTGGAGGAAGCGGTACGCGTCCCGTCCAACCCTGCCATACGTCTCATGCACGAGCGGGATGAACTGGGCGGCACCTGTGACGGCGCCATATCTGTCGCGCTTTTGCCGTTCGCCCTTCTCGGCGGTCGCGCCAGCCTCACGTGATGCACCGCGCACATGCGACTTGGCAAGCGGGTGCATCACCTTCACGTCCAGCAGTGCCATGCGCGTGGTCAGGAACGCCAGGAGGTCGCCGCGCTGCGGAGGCCGCTGCGATCGGGGCGGCGGGGGTGCGGCAGGGGCCGCTGCCTCCTGGTCAGGGGCGGCGGGCGCGTCGTGCGTCGGGGCGTGGGCCGCAGCGGGGGGGGCGGTAGCGGCAGTGGGTGTGGGGGAGGCCGGAGCCCGGGCTTGGGTGCCATGAGGGGTGTGGGGTACGTCCGAAGCCTGGGGGGCCTGCGAGAGATGGGGTGGGGGTTGGACCGGCGCAGCATCGGCTGGAGGGTCCGGTGGCGGAGGCGGTGGCGGCGGCGGCGGCGGCGGCGGCGGCGGCGGTGGCCGCGGCGGTGGCGGCGGGCCTCGCTGACACGGCGCGGCCGGTGCACTCACAGACGGCGCAGCCGGCGGGCGTGTGAAGTCTGCCGGCGGCGCGGCTGGTGCGGCTGCCGGCTGCCGCGGAGGGGGAGCACGTGTATGCCGCCGGGAAGCTTGTCAACGTGCGGCTTCAGCAATGAAGCGAGCGACGCGCGCATGAGCACCCACCTTCAAGCCAGCTGCCTGTGACGTCTTAAGGTTGCTGCAACATCCAGTTGACCCAACAGCAATCCCAAGCGACAGACACATGGTGAAGAGGCAGTATACATGGTGGAGAGGTACTGTTCAGTCAGGCATAGTCTGCAGAGCAACAGCAGGAGAGCAGCACCGTTGAGTGGGAACTCGATGACATTCTCTAGCGGGCTAGTCACGGCGGCACCAATCCTCCCATGCAGCGTATGCGACACTGCCATCGAAGGTGAAGCTGCCCTCCGCTGTTGGAGGCACAGTTGAGCAGCTGTCGCCCTGCAGAATCGGCAGCTCCGCTCCAGAGAGTGCACGTGCAGATGAGGGCAGGGTATGCACATGGGCAGGGAACTCTTGTGCGATCGTCTGGGCGTCGCATGAGCCAGCCTGCGGGTGCACATTAAAGCATAGTGAAGAGTTGAGGACCAGAGTGAGAAACGCAAAGTACGCCAGCGGGATGCCCTCGACCATGCTCTCGTTGCTGAAGTGCACTCTCAGCTCTCTAATCGGGTGTTCGGTTCGCCAGCGGGGCCGGTACATGCCTTCCAGGCCCTGCAACATGTGCACCCGCAGACTGCTCCAGCGGCAGACCAGACATGAATACAGCAAGGACAGACTAGCCCAATCTCGACATTCTTTGGATCATGCCTATGCTACTGCAAGTGCAATGCGCATTCTTTCTGGTCGATCTACGCTGAAGTGGCTGCAGCTGGCACATGTTGCAGCAGTCTGGTGGGGCTAACACTGAACATATCCAACAGCAGTCATAGGCAGAACGCACTGGATACCCATGTTGAGATCAGTCACAGAGAGAACGAATACCCAGATGCCTCCGCCATTCTGGAGCCCTTTGACGCCTGAGTACAGTGCAATCAAAATGAGGAATGTTGCTGACAGGGCCGCTGCCACCACGGAAACTCTCTCTCCAGAGCTCAATAAGTCAAGAACGAAGATGAGGTCAGTGATTTGATCTACATAGTTGTGTCACTCATGTCACACGCCTCCGGCTCTTCATGAATCGCGCCCTGTAGTGTATACGTATAGACAAGGCATGCAACACCAACGTCTGCCTATCACAGCCATATGAGGGATGGTGATTAGCATGGTGCACTGCAGCGCGCTACAGTGAGCCTGGTCGAGCGGCGTAATGCAAGTAGGTCATGCATTGCGACACTGTGGGTTGGGCACTGCTGTCTACATGCATGAGATTCTATGTGACATTTTTGATTATGTACGGGCCTGGAAACTAAAATCATGTAGCTGATGCTGCATGTATCCCCGGACAATTATAAGATGCGGCCATGCATGCATGCGTTGCATGCGTGTTGCGTGCATTGCTAGCACCTGCAAGCCACGTGGACATTGCCAGTCCCGTTATCCAGACTCATGTTGTTCTCAATCTAGTGATGGAAAAAAAGCAGGTTGAGACAGTTGCACCCTCGAGGACTACATTAGGGGCCCTACGCTCAAGCTCGTGATCGCCGTTGACTGCTGAGCTACACATGATCGGTCTGATGAGGCCCTTGGCACCGGCCGAAACTAGTCACGGGAGCCTGTGTTAGTTCTGTAACCAACAGCATCCAGTGTACCTTCTACCTCCTTGACAGTACACGCATTGCGACATCCCTCGACCGTCACGCACGGGTAGTACAGGCCCGCGCACCCACATACACCAGCGATACTGCTTGAAGTAATAGAACGCCGAGCAAAACCTCGACAACAGAACGCCTGCAACCGACGGCCTCGGAACCCACCTCCTCCTCAGACAAGTTCCCGGCTACCTTGAGCCCTACAGAGGACAGACAACGACGACCACTACCGGCACCTCACCCGCTCCGCCAGCACGGCCAGCTGGAACTCCTCCTGCCACATCAGGCTCACGCACAGCTACGAGCGTGCAGCCATCCACCCTGCAACTTCCTATCCCTATCCCACGCCTGAGTACGCTGCCGGGACCACCTTCTTTGTCCATGGCAAACTTGCCGGACATGAGCTTCCTCTACAGCGCCGCGCAAGCTCTGCACGCCCCCCCAGCCTTGCCTCCACCAGAGCTGCCCGCAAGCAGCCCCCTGCAGCACATGCTTGTTGCTGGCCATGGCGCACCACCGGAGACCTCCAACCCCACGAATCCGCCTCCCACGGAAGCCCCGTTGCCACCACCGCCGTCCACACCCCCACGCAGACACGCGCGCATGCCGACGGGCATTCAGCGTCCGACCTCATTACCCCCCGGGCCCCCCGGACCCGCCCGGCCCACCACCCTGCACCCGGCCTCGACTGGCGGCGCGCTAGTCGCCGCAGCCACCCAGCCCTCCTCTGCCTGCCCCGGTGGGCGCAGCCCTCGTACCACAGCAACTGCTGGCACCAGCCTGCGCCACCACCCTCCCACCCGGTCCACCCCGGCTGCCACCCCCTCCCCCACTCGCCCCACACTCCTGCCTGCCTCCCGCCGTGGCCGCACCCGCTGCTGCCATGACAGTGCCGCTGCTGATCCCGGCACCCCTGCCGCCGCAGCTCCCCCCTCTCCCCCAGCCCATACCACCTGTGACCCCCGACATGCTCGCACTGGTGGCACAACTGGTGGCACAACGATCTGCTTCATGGGCACTCCAGCCAGCCACAAGCCGGCCCCTCGACCGCCGTTCCAGCTGCTCCTGAGCCTGGCGACTACTCGATGTTCGCCACACCTGCGGCGTCACCGCCGCCCACACCCCGAACGGCGACGTCGCGCGACCTGCGCCGGCTGATGTCGACCTCCCTGCGCAGCGACTCCATCGCGGACCTTAAAGTGCGGGACATCTTCAGGGGCCTCTCACCGGACATGCCGACCTCCGCTCTCGGACGTGTCTACCACGGCACGACTGACTGGTCCACTGACACAGCCGCGGAGCTCCGCATGGCCTGCCAAGGTCTCGACCAGGCCACTGGCCGCCTGATCGGTGGGCTGCCGCTGCGTGAATCGGACCTCCCCCACGACACGCTGCTCCGGTTCTGCCGCCGCATGTGCGAACACTGTTCCGAGCTAGTCGACTTCCCCCTACCAGCCTTCCCAGCGCTTACACTGTCCGCCACACTGCAGTGGGTCGACACCGTGGCGCGCCACGCATTTGGCGCGCCGGCCCGGACATGACCAGACCACACGGGCCACTGCGGGGGTTCCGGTCCTGCCCCGCAGTTGCCGCTGCAGTTTCCTCGCATGCTCATCACAAGGACACCCGTTCTGGCGGCATCCGCACTGCACACGACGCTGCTGCCACCAGCCTCTGGTCGTACATCATGGGCATTCCTACGCAGCGCTGGCTGCGGCGCCTCCGTGCCTTCCTCCCCCTGCTCGCCCCCCACTACAGCAGTGGCGGCGTGTACGTCCTCGTCAGCCCGTGCACGCGGAAGTTCTATTTCGGCAAGACGAACAATTTCAGGCGTCGCCTCTCAGAACACCTGCACGCGAGTTCGCGCACGACCACCCGCTCAAACGCGCCGGTGCACCGCCTGATGAAGTGGTGCAGGTGCGTCTGCATTTGACATGCTCCCGCTGGTGTATGCGTACGAGCACGATGAGACATCGACACGCTGGAGCGCATCCTCATCCGCCGCCTGCAACCCATGCTGACCCATGTGCATTGCCATGTATCGAGCCTCTGTGTTCTTCCACCTTGTGGAGCATACATCTGTAGCGTATCTCGATGCTGAATGTGTCGTTCACCCGCCGGTGCAACCATCGCCGCCCGGGACCGCTCTCCCCCCGCACACGCAGCCTGCCTGCTGCACAGCTGCCTACTACCTTCCTCACCGCATCACGGCACTCCCACGACCTGCTGCATCTGCTCTACACACGAGCTACCGGCACAACAAGCATGTTGGTCAGATGCTCTCCGGGTCCATGGCACCTGGTCAATCGCTGTGCGCTCTTGCGGGACTACGGGCTCTCCGCAGTCGTGATCACCTCAGCCGCCGCCAAGGTCCGCGGCCAACTGCATCACCTGGCTACACACCTACCCACAGCGCGCCGCATCCTCTTTGCGGTCATCATCGACGGAAGCCCACTCAGAATGCTGTCCTGTGGAAACTCGAGCTGCTCCTCCACGCTGACGCCACTCAGCCTCAACTTGCGGCACTGCCCCCCCCGCCACCTGATCAAAGTGCACACCCTGCACCCGGCACCACCGCCCGGCCTCTTCCCCCATGATCGCATCCCACCCAGGATGTATGCTGCAGCTGGCAGGCGCATGCGAGCTCACCTCCAGGCGCGATTCGGGTTCAACCTGAGCACCATCCAAATCCAACTGTCTGCGGCTACGTTCATCCCGATACGCCACATACGCCACCGCATCCTTCGCGCTCTACGCTGTGGCGGAACGCATCTCGCGTTTGCCCGCCACTTCATCAACACGATGCGGGTCAAGTTCGCGCGCACTGCCCTGGTGAAGGTAGCCGCACGTCGAGTCTGTGAGGCACTGGTGGGCATGCGCGCGCCCCCAGAGTGCACATGCATGGACATGGACCTTCCCCAAGGCCCCCACGGCCATGTTTTCTTCCGTGCCTGTGACCCCTCCAGCCCTGCCCCTGCCTTCTCCTTCTCCGCGCAGACTCGCCCCGAGCTCAGCTCTGATGCAGCCGCACGCCGCCTGCTGTGTACCATCGCCGACATCATGCGCCAGCTCTCAGTGTGATTCACATGGCCGGCGAGAGCGACCATCGCCGCCATATTGTCGCACAGACAGCTCCTGCGATTCCAACCAGAGCCACAGCCGGGCTGCCTGACCTCACCGGCGCTGCAAGCAGACTCCGACAAGCTCGTCGCGCTCCGCCTGGTCCCAGCCCCGCTGGACCGCAACAGCAAAGCCATATGGCTCGAGTGCCCGTCACACTACGCCTCCCGCCTGCATGTTCTGTTCATCGGCGACCCACAGCACTACATGGCCGTCCCCGGCACAGCCCAGCGGTCCCTCTCTGACCTCCGCTCCCGCTTCACCACAGCCTCCCTCGGCGCGCTTGCACTGTGGTCTGACTCCGGTGCCCTCCCCGCCCCATATGCTTTCCCCAAAAACAAGGCCCCGCATGTCAAATCCCGCCAACTTTTGACATGCCACAGATCGCCAGTCTGCGACGCACTCCAGACTGCTGGCCTGGTGTGGATGCACATCGTGCGCCACCTGTGCTCGATTCCAAACCACTTCAACCGCGTCAGCACCCAGGAGCTGAAGAGCCGCCTAGCTGCGGCGCAGCTCCGCCTGCAGCCCCTACATGGCAGCCGCCGCGGGTTTGCCTTCGACATGAAGAACATGTTCACCGAACTCCTGCACGACGCCATCTGCGACGCTGCGACGCTGGGCCTCGCTCTGTACGCTGCCAACGGCGGCGACGCCGCATGGCATGTCCACCTCCGCAGGCGTACGGTACTGCCATGCACTGGCTCTGGCGCCAAGCCCGCCGGCAACACGCATGTCACCCCGTCCCAGCTCCTCCCTGCCCTACAGTTCGAGCGGCACAACACCCTCATCACCGTGGGCGACCAGGTGCTCCAGCAGCCGCGCGGCGCTAACATGGGTGGCTACATCAGCCCCGCCATGGCGATGCTGGTCTGCATTGCCGCTGAACTGCGCATGCACGCCCGTCTCGGCCCCCAGCTAACGCGCTACTTTGCCGGTTTCCGGTACGTCGACGACGGCGTCATCGTTGTTTGCCCAGAGACGCACGCGACGTATGCGGCCATCAAAGCAGCCGTCTATGCAGCACACCCAACTGGTATGGTCTGCGAGGAGACCGCCGATGGCAATGTCATTGACATTCTCGAACATCGCGTCGTCATTGACCAACAGCACATCACCTGCTCTTTCGCCCCAAGAATTTCCCTGCGCTGCTGATGAACACAGCCCTGCCGCGGTTGACGCACTCCCCGCGCGTGGTGCGGACTGGCCGGGTGTACCTTCGCGCCTGGATCATGGGCGCATGGCCTCCGTGACAACACATCCACCACACTCAACGGCCTCCTCCACGCCGTGGGCTTCTTGGCTGTTTGGAGCAAGGCCGAGCACCTATGGTACAGCGCCACAGCCACGCGACGGGCCATCCTTGCCTACCAAACAGGCCTGCTTGAGGACGGGTTCCACCAGGGTAGGGATGCATTCCTGCGACTTCTCACAGCTGCCACATGATGGCCGGGTCTGGGCTTCACCCCTTTGCCTGCCTCTCCGATTTGTTCGTCGTTTGTACATAGTATGGATTCTCGCTGGCCGGTGTGCCCGGGAATCGTGTGCATTGTGCCAAGCTGAGGCCACTGTATGCTGGCTCCGACTCCTTCCAGCACCCTCGGCTCATGTCTGAGCTGTGGGTTGGGCACTGCTGTCTACATGCATGAGATTCTATGTGACATTGTCGATTATGTACGGGCCTGGACACTAAAATTATGTAGCTGATGCTGCATGTATCCCCGGATAATATGCGGCCATGCATGCATGCGTTGCATGCGTGCTGCGTGCATTGCTTGCACCTGCAAGCCACGTGGACATTGCCGTCCCGTTATCCAGACTCATGTTGTTCTCAATCTAGTGATGGAAAAAAGCAGGTTGAGACAGTTGCATCCTCGAGGACTACATTAGGGGCCCTACGCTCAAGCTCGTGATCGCCGTTGACTGCTGAGCTACACATGATCCGTCTGATGAGGCCCTTGGCACCGGCCGAAACTAGTCACGGGAGCCTGTGTTAGTTCTGTAACCAACAGCATCCAGTGTACCTTCTACCTCCTTGACAGTACACGCATTGCGACATCCCTCGACCGTCACGCACGGGTAGTACAGGCCCGCGCACCCACATACACCAGCGATACTGCTTGAAGTAATAGAACGCCGAGCAAAACCTCGACAACAGAACGCCTGCAATCGCGGCGAGAGTGGGTCAGCTGTGTCTGGCGCAGCTCAAGCGCGCGTTAGGCCTGTGTCGAACTCGCAACGCGATTGGTTTCAGAAGGCGCGCGGCTCCTTTTGCTGCCAGCAAACTTCAATCTCTGTAAAGATTAGTTGATTCTATTAGGCTTGCCCTCCAAAACGATGTGTGCACGGTGTATTCGGTGACGGTACGCACTAACTAATGTGGCTACATGGAACCCGGGGGGTAGGCTGTAGCTGTACCATCAACAGCATTCGAACATGCTGGTTTAAACCAGCTGCAGTGCTGCACAACAGGACATGCATCTCATGAATTATGCATGCCATATTCGTGTGCACTGCAGTGGGTTCCGCCTGCACCACGGTGGTCCTTGTTCGCCAGTTCCACACCTCGAATATGAGGAAGAACTCCGTAGCGCCATAGCACCGTGCGCTTTTTGCAATGCGGTGGTGTTACTCAGCAGGTCGTCTCAGCGCATGTGCAGGCCCTAGATCCCTGTGCTTTTGCCAGAGTCCTTGCGTTTCTGGTGGCAGATCTGTGGTTGCAGAAGATGCTTCTGTATGTGTATGTTAATTCCAGAAAGACGCAATGCTTCAGGCACCACAATCAAGCTCCACCAGCGAGTGCCGATCCCGCATCCATGCCATCCGACATGCATGCAATCATCGACAACTGCCATGCGCCCACAAGCACAGCCGCTGCAGCCACTCATTGTAGATGCACCTCCTCCAACTCTTGGGCAGCCTCCCGCTCAGCCACGCCGTCCGGCGTTGTTGCAGCACCGCCGTCCACATCTTCCTTGCTACCTCTTGCGCACCAGGCACAGTTCGAAAGCGTTCCAATTCCGACACTCAAGTCGTGCACCCCTTCCCCCGCAGCTCCCCACATTCAGTGCCAGCATAACGCATGCATCCCTCTGGAGCTGCACCACTAGTGCACCTGAGCCACTAGTACATGCATGGCCAATGCATCGTGGCAGGCGCAGCACGCGCAGCAGCAAGCGGTAAGTCAAGGTCGCACCTGGTGCCGACGGCGAGCACGTGATCGCGCGAGACTGCACCGCAAAGATCGCACGCATGAGGCCAACGTGGGCAGCCATCATCGCCCAGGTCACCGCAATCCGCACCTGCGAGCTGCGCCAGATGTAGCGCCCGCCACGCTCTGGCCCGGCGAGCGCGGCCGTTACACCAAGCAGGATCAGCACGTTGCTGCCGACGCCGAGGATGATGGCTGCATGTGGGCCCCAGCGTGGCGCAGCGCGCAGCGTGAGCTGCGAGGTGACCCGCAGCGGTGGTACACACCACAGCATCTACACCACAGCGCTGCATTTCACGGCCTCAGTCTGGCCCGCCTGGCCTTGAACATGTTGCAGTGGCCTTGAACATGTTGTAATGGCGTTCTCACCAGTTTCCGTCGGTGCGTCAGTGCACGAGACCCGAAGCAAGGAGCGGCGCACCGCTGCCATCGATACAACCCGGGCATTCATGCATAGAACACCGATGAACGGGCGACCTTGCAACACCATACCAGTGTAGCTTTGACGCGCCCCAGGGCCATGGCCAATTGAAGCACACTGACGTTTGAACGCATACACACTTGCCATGCAGCACACAACACATACAGCACACACAGCACACAAGGCGCACAGCACGTAGCAAGCACAGAATACATCAGGCACAGCACGCAGCACGCACAACACACAGCACACACCTGTGCAAGTGTGCAGAGACACTGCCGGAGGGAGGCAGCGCCGGAGACGAGGAAGGCGCGCAGGCCGGCAAGGGCGAGCACGGCGGCAAAGGTAACTTTGCCGCCTCACATGCATCTCTACTTCCCCACGTGGGGAAGTAGAGATGCATGCATATGTGAGGTGCGACCATGGCCTGTGTGGTGGTGCAGAGGCACCACAGGTGCAGCGTGGACAGCACGTCGACGGTGAAGCAGGCAGCAATAAGCGCGACCTGCGGGCAGCAGGCATGTGTCATACGCAGAGCAGCGCAGCCCAACACCACGCGCAAAAGCAAGCGAGGATGCTGATGGCAGCTTGGCGAACGGCATGCAGAGATGCACCAAACCGAGACGGCATGCGTGTGAAGCATCAGGACGAGCGCGGGAGCGTGGGTGGGTGTGGGGCCATTGCATGGCATGCATGGGGATGAGTGTGGCGATGGTGATTGAGATGTGGCAGCCATCCGGCAGGCTGCAGTCTTATGACCTTGTGAACACAAAGGCGACCGGGTGGACAAGGGGCACAGGAACGTAAATAAATGAACGTGTGTGTCTACATAAATTCAGCGGAACGAAGCCCTTAGGCACTGTGGGATCTAAGCACTACCGTAGCTGTGCGCAGGGGATCGCGCTGTCACATACCTGGCTGCGTCGCCCCCCCCCCCCCCCCCCTCGCCCATCCCGCCCCGAGAGCCCCCCCCTCCACCCATTTCACCCTGCAGCCCCCCCACCCCCCCCCCCCCCCGCACCCGATCCCTCCCTCTTCCCTCCCTCCCTCTTCCCTCCTCCCAGCGCACGTCCGCCGTTTCTCCTCTGCGCCCCTCCCCGGACACCGCTTGGGCTGCCGAGCTGGCTGAGGCTACGGATCCTGGAACCGGTGCCTCGCGGCCTCGGACATGGCCGTAGCGCACGCTGTCGCGCCCGTGCAGACTGCTAGTGTCGAGTCGATGACCGCTTGTGGACCCGGCGAGTGCTAGCTGTGTGTTTGGTGTGCGCATGGCCTGCGTCGTACTGCGTGGTGTGTGCGTGTCGGCTTTCGCGCTGGCGTTAGTTCGTTCTGGCATTTGCTCGTGCGGCGCGTGGCCTTGGTGCTTGCGGTGGCCGGTCTGTTTATCTGCATGTTGCCTGGTCTGTTGCCTCGGCGCTGCTGAGTCCTAGATCTATCACTGTGTAACACATACCTGGCTGGTGTACAGGCTCCGCTGTGACAGTGCGCTCTCCGTGTTGGACTATAGCACGTGAGACTTTAGCCGAAGAAGAGTGATTACACTGTGATCTGTAGAGCCTATATAAGCGTTCAATTAACGTCTCATACGGATACGATCAGAATCATTGTCTGATGCACGCAATCTGCATGCATTGCTCGTGCATATGGTAAGCCATCGGTGCATGGCGTCCCATAGCCACTCCGGAACAGCACCGTGCCTCCACTCCATGCATGGTCTCCGTATTCCTATGCATGGCTGGATCAAGACAGCAATCAACATGCATTGCTCGTGCATATGGTAAGCCATCGGTGCATGGCTCCCATAGCCACTCCGGATCAGCACCGTGCATCCACTCCATGCATGGTCTCCGTAGTCCTGTGCATGGCTGGATCACGACAGTCTAGCCTACCTGACGTCTAGCCTACCTGAGTCATGGCTTGTTCTTCTGTCGCCCTTCTGTCGCCCACCGAGCCTGCCACCTCCCCGCATCCGCCTGAGCAGCCAACGCCACAGCTTTCCGCCCACCGCCTCCAGCCCGCCACCGAGCCCGACCATGCCACCGACAGCCCCGCCCAGCCCGCGCCAACACGCCCTCCACCTGCCCCCCCGCTGCCCGGCCCGCCTGCCGCCCAGCCCGCCCAGAGCCAGCGCCCCCCGGCCGCCGCCCCTGCCACGCCAGGTGCCGGCAACACCCGCAGCGCTGGTGGCGGCCGAGCGGCGAGTGGCCTAGGTAAAAGGACGAGGCAGCCGAAGAAGCGTCACGCCGGTCTGCGAGCTGCCAACGCATGCGCCAGCTCGAGCCAGCCCGAGCCCGGGACCGGTCGAACCACTTCGTTCATCCGGCGCGCTGTGCCGTCGTCGCTGCATTGGCAATTCAGCAGCGTCGTCGCGCCAGTGCTCGAGCAGATCGTTGCTGCGTCGGCGGCGGCCAGAGGCGGCAATGCGCTGGACCAGGTGCTCACCCCCTTCGCAACCCTCCTCCGCCTGCCCGCGACACTGCTTGCAGAGCCGCGCGGCGGCCGCCATGAGGCCAAGCGGAACAAGCGCATGATGTCCCGCATGGACATGTTTGCGCGAGGGGTGCTGGAGGATGAGCCCGAGGTGGAGACGCCGACCAGCGCGCCCCGGCGGAAGCAGATGGCGGAAGAGGCCCGCCTAGCAGAGCGGGTTCAGCGTGCGGCAGAAGCGGGGAGCATCAGCATCGCCGCCCGCCGCCTGGAGGACGCAACGCCTGCGGACACCAAGAACCCCCAGGTGCTCGCACAGCTCCACGCCCTCCACCCCCCTGCAGCGGCCCCCATGCCACTGGAGTGCGATGTGCCCGCCCTCTCGATCGACGGCCGGACGCTCCTCAGTGTCCTCGGTCGTGTGTCAACGCACTACCGCGGGCGTGCTGGGGGGCCTTCCGGCTGGTCGTTCGAGATGATCGCCGCGGTCGCACAGGGGACGGAAGGGGGGTTCAAGGCCACGCTTGATTTTGTCAATATAATATTGTCAGGGTTGCTGCCGCGTGAGTGCGGCCTGCTAGACTCGTCCCTGCTTGCGCTGCACAAGCCCAAGGGCGGTATCAGACCGATCGCAATCGGCGAGGTTTGGTACCGCCTGGCGGCCATGTGCGCAATTGAAGCGGTGGGGAGAGAGGCAGGGCGAAAGCTCGCACCGCTGCAAGTGGGCGTGGGTGTTGAGTGCGGTACTGAGGCGGTCGTACACGGTGTTGTGGCCGCCTTGGAGCGTGACCCGGAGAACATTGTGTTGACGGTAGACATGAAAAATGCTTTCAATGAGGTTGACCGTAATGCAGTGTTCCAGGCCACAAAAGAGCATGTCCCGGAGCTGCTGCCGCTGGTACAGTGGGGGTACGGGGGTGCCTCTAAGCTACATGTGATAGGTGCTGCCGCGGGGACCGTGATTGAGTGGCAGACGGGAGTGCGGCAGGGCGGCCCTCTAGGCCCACTGCTTTTCGCGTTAGCGTTTCACACAGTGTTGCTTAGTCTCGCGGAAACAGTGCCAGAGGCGCCGTCTGTGTCGTTCCTCGACGACTTGACTGCGGTGGGCCATGGGCCGCCACTGCGGAAAGCCATTGGCCGCCTGCTCGGCGATGGCCCGGACAGTGCAAAGTCCATCAGCCTGAGAGCGGTCGCGCACAAGTCGGGGGTGACCAGCCCGCACGAGGCGATGCACGCGGAGTGCCGCGCCATCGAGCGGGACACGGGCGTGCCCCACCGCGTCGACGGCATTGTCGTGGTCGGCACGCCCCTGGGTACTGAGGACTTTGTGCGCGACTGCCTCGCCGCCAGCGCCACCAAGGTCGTGGGGTTGGTGGACAAGCTCATGAGCTTGCCGCTGGCCAAGCAGACGCAGTACCAGGTGCTACGACAGTCCCTCTCTGTGCGTCTTGTGCATCACCAGCGCACCACGCGTTGGGAGCTGCTGGAGCCTGCCACGCGTGCGGCGGAGGGTGCGGTCATCGACGCGGTGGCCGGCCTGTTCCATTTGCCGCGCGGCGAGGGCCCGGAAGGGTCCCGTACCCTGCCGAGCCTAGAGCGGCGCCAGCAGCTGCTGCCCATGCGCCACGCGGGCTTCGGGCTGCGCTCCACCTCCCCCGCCGAGGCGGACGCCGCGCTGCTCGCAGGTGTGGGGGCGGCGCACAAGGTCCTGGCCGACGGGCCCGCCGTGTTCAACCGGCTCGACGGGCCCGCGGGCCCTGACCTGCAGCGGCGCTGGGAGCTCGTGCGCACCGAGTGCAAGGGCATCGCGGCAGGGCTCGAGGGGGACGGCCCCCTCGCCCTCAGCGATGAGGGTGTGCGCAAGCTGCTCCCGCACGTGCAGCACCGTGCCGCCCGGTCCGTTGCCGACGCCGCCGGCAAGGCCCTGATGGACGAGCAGGACACGCGCACAGACGCCGGCAAGCACGGCGCCGCGCGCCTGCTGAGCGCCGGCGGCGCCGCCTGCAGCGGCTGGCTGCTCTGCCTGCCCGGCAACCTCACGACGCTGGGCGACCACACCTTCGCCACGGCCGGCCGCCACCGCCTCGGGCTTCGCGTTCACTGCCCGGTGGAGATGCCGCCGTGCAGCTGCCCCAGCGAGTGCGCTGGGCGGCCAGACCATGCCATGGCCTGCAAGCAGGTCGCAAAAAACACTCAGATGCGCCACGATAACTTACGTGATGTACTGCGCCATTGTGTTTCAGCGGCCGGCTTGAGTAGCAGCTCTGAGCCGCCGTACCGCCACCTCCGGGGGGCCCGCGCGACGAGTGGTGCTGAGGGCCTGCACAGGGCAGACATGCTGGCCATCCATGTGAAGGGCGAGCATGTTATGGTTGACGTGACCATCGTACACACGGGTGTGAAGCATGTGTATCCCAAGGCGGCTTACACGCCTGGCCATACGGCCAAGCTTGCTGAGCAGGGCAAGGAGCGTGATTGGCTGGCGTTTGTGGAGGCTCCGCAGTATGAGTTCTTTCCTTTTGCGATGGAGTCGTATGGGCGGCTGGGCCAGAAAGCGATTGAGTATGTGAAAAGGCTTGGGGACACCGCTGCCATGTCCGGGCGGATCTCCAAGTCGGTGTTTGTCATGAACACGTACAAGAAATTGTCTTGTGCGTTGCAGAGGGGGAATGCCAACATGTATGCTCAGTTGCTGTCGGCCATTGCGCGTGTGACCGGCAAGCACTTCATGCCGGGCCTGGACGTGCCGGTGGAGCAGTTCTGAGTGTGTTGTGAGCCATGCTGTGAGCAGCACTAGTGAATAGCGTGTGAAAATGTGTCAAGGGAACTTTAGCGCAATACAGAAGCTGCTGTGTTTCTGTCTGTGTACGGCGCTTGGCCATGGGGATCGATTTTTGGTGCATTGCCATGAATCGAGCCTCTGTGTTCTTCCACCTTGTGGAGCATACATCTGTAACGTATCTCCTGTTCTTCTGTGGCAACTGGTGGATGGATGCAAGAATGCACCGGGGTGCTTGGACTGTGTGTCTGCATGCAGCCGAAGCTCCGGTCGGCAAGCACCGCACCTTGTCGAGGTCACTCAAGTCAGGCGACCCGAAGCATCACTACATGCTTAGTTCGCTGTTTGGCAGCGTTGCAGCACGAACCGGTGCAGAACGTCAACGCCTGAGCAGATGATGGCACAAGGATGTTCGCGACAGCGTGTGGCTGCATTTGGCCATCTGAGGACACTGACAGCGCTTGCAGACAGCGGCTTCAGCTGGGTGGATTACGTAGAATGTAATCGCACTTATGGTGGGAGCGGCGACGGTGGACCGAAGGACTCTGGCCTTCGGTGTCTACGGGGGTCTGCAGCGCTGCTGCGAGCCGGAGGCTGTGTAGAGATTGGATATTTTTAGGCTAGTGCGAGCAGCGGCTCGCCACGCAGAGTAAGTGTTCGTTGCTAGTGCTTCGCAGCTTTCAGCTAAGATCCTAGCACAATACCTAGTAATCCATGGCGGGTCACAGGAAAGATGGTCACCGGTTCGAGGAGCTGCGCTGCGTCCGAGTCCAAGCCTACAAAAGAGACTGAAGCTGGCTTTCTACCTCTTAGATGCGATGTGGCTGCATGTGGAGGCTGGTCGGCTTCTCGAGCGAACGCGCTACCACCTTCTGGCTGGGCGCAATCAGGTGTGCAATTGCGACGCATCATTTTTCATTTCTTACCTCGGCACAGGAGCAATCTGTTTTGGAGAAATAATTATCGTCCTCGTGTTCACTATAACTATGGTGCCAGCACTTTCGGGACATCCTTACAGGACGCCGGAAGGGCACCATAGGGACTCTGAAAGGATAGTGGAGCGACTGCTAGAGGACGGTATGATGACTGTCCGAGAGGACGTGGAGTTGACGAGGGACAGAGCAAGGACAGCTGCGGGACCTGTGCCAGATGGGCTGAGGATCCTTGGGGGACACAGGTTGCATAACAGGGATGTCACGGAACAGTCATGGGACATCCCGATGATGGAGTGTGACGTCACCAGGGCATCACGAAGACTTGTTACATCTACGATTGAGGACTCTAAGTCAGTCATGCATGAATCCTTACGGAGTCCTAGGGGACGAGGTCAGCTTAGGGACATCCTAAATGCAAGAAAGGCCTGGAGGCCCAATCGACCGCAGCACCCCGGGCGCCACGATGGTCGATCGTGCCCAATCGACCGCAGCACCCCAGGCGCCACGATGGTCGATCGTGCCCAATCGACCAAGGCACCCCGGGCGCCACTTTGGTCGATCGTGCCCAATCGACCGCAGCACCCCGGGCGCCACGATGGTCAATCGTGCCCAATTGACCGCAGCACCCCGGGCGCCACGATGGTCGATCGTGCCCAATCGACCAAGGCACCCCGGGCGCCACTTTGGTCGATCGTGCCCAATCGACCGCAGCACCCCGGGCGCCACGATGGTCGATCGTGCCCAATCGACCGCAGCACCCCGGGCGCCACGATGGTCGATCGTGCCCAATCGACCAAGGCACCCCGGGCGCCACTTTGGTCGATCGTGCCCAATCGACCGCAGCACCCCGGGCGCCACTTTGGTCGATCGTGCCCAATCGACCGCAGCACCCCGGGCGCCACGATGGTCGATCGTGCCCAATCGACCACAGCACCCCCAGCGCCACTTTGGTCGATCGTGCCCAATCGACCACAGCACCCCGGGCGCCACTTTGGTCGATCGTGCCCAATCGACCAAGGCACCCCGGGCGCCACTTTGGTCGATCGTGCCCAATCGACCGCAGCACCCCGGGCGCCACTTTGGTCGATCGTGCCCAATCGACCACATAGCCCCCATGGAGCCACGAGGACCGCTGCAGACCGCTGCACGGCCTCTCACATGCCCCTTGCCTTAGCCCTCCCCCCCCTGACCTACCCCTGCCCCCTGCCCCCTGCCCCCTTGCTGCACATAACCCTCATCTGCTCTCCTAACATGCTGTTCACAGCCACGCCAATGCTGCGACGTCAACAGTGCTGCCGTTGGCGGCTGAAAGCAAGCCTGCAGGCCTTGTGTGCGCCGCAATGGCTCCAGGACTCCTACTTAATAGCCTCTTCCAGCGCTGCCGCAATCTCGCGTTCAAGGTTGGCTAACTCTTCCTGCAAGATAATGTGTGTGAGGCGACTGTACTAGCTTGCACCTGTTCCCGATGACTTGTACACCACAGTAATTGTGATTCACATCACAACAGACCAGATCCCAACACAGATGCAAGGTACATGTTGCGAGAGGGATCTTACCTGAGTAGCGAGTAGCTTCTGCCATATCCCGGCGTATGGCCCTGATGTTTCAGGGGGCCCGTCAGCTGCAGGTCCGAGCAAGTTCTTCAGCTTAGTCACTGTGTCCTGCAGTTTTGAGGCACGCGCCCATGTGGCCTGTACAACAACGTGCTGTTGATGTTGGATATTGTCCGCTGTATTCCGGTCTGACCTGGCAGGTGGTGGTGGATGGCAGGCTTGGGTACAGTTGGAGGAGTATCAAAAGCAGCCACAAAAGTAAGTCAGGACGTACTTTTGGGGCTGGATAAACTGCAGCTTGGTCTGAGGGCCTGGTAATTGAGGCCTGTACGGCTGTCGAACATGCGGGAGCTGACAGGCTGTTTGCCACAGCTTGGCTCTGCTCAACATCGTCGGTAACATTCAGCCTGCGGCGGACGGCGTTTCCCTACACATGACACTGGGTTGGCAACGCTACAAGTGATTTGGTGTTCGACCTGAATGCATACAACCTGTAGGCGCACGACGCTGTACCAGCCACTTACCTGTCAGGTTCAGTGCATTGGCAACTTCAGCGTGCGATACTAGCAAATGGATGGAAGCGTGCCTGATCAGCCTCATCCACATCCTGTGACGTTTCGGATGCTTTCGCGGGTGACTCAGCCACATCTTCTGCGGCCTCGGCTGCAGTCTGTCCTGCCACCTGCGGCGCCTTCTTCAATGCCTTGCGCTTCACAGGTCTCTGTTCTGAATCTTCCAACAGGTCAGCAGGAACCGCATAAATCCCATCCATGGCCCACTCTTCGCACGTGCGGGGGGCTGCAGTTGGATCATCTGGATTCGGGACTTGCAGGTCACATACATTGACGTGTCTAGGCACAGAGCCGCGCAAAGCAGCAAGCAGGACATCGCTACGGCTTACTGCGGCTTGCATAGGTAATCAGATTCAGCAACGTCCATTGTACACGCTTTGACACTCTACACGCATACCCCAAGTACCAGCCAATCGTAGCACACTGCACGGGCAGCATACCAACTTTGTAGTGAAGGCCCTCAACAGGGTTTATACTGGGCGGCAAAAATTGCCGCCCAATGCCCAATGGGCGCCTGATCGAGCTCAGCCGCCCAGAATCCGCCCGTGGGCGGCTCCTCTTGCTCGAGGCAACGGGGCCCTGCAAGCGGCACGCGTTCCGTTTGAACTCAAAGCGCTACGGCCTCGCTCCCGGCTAGCGGGCCTGCGGTCGCGCTCAGACTCCCAGATACAAGCAGCTGAGCATGTTTGTGACCCTTGTGTTGTGGCAGCATGTCGGACGACGAGGGGGCAGGGCCGTCTCAGCCTGCAAAGCGCGGTCGCCCTGCAGACCCGATTCTAGAGCACTTCACAGTCGTTGCAGATTACGGCAAGAGCATTAGGGACTTGAAGTGTAACTTTTGTTCGAAAGTGTTATCGAAATGCAAGACAGTGCGTGCCAGAGCACACCTCGCGTGCGTTGCGGGCCACGGCGTCGACAAGTGTACGCAAGTTAGTCCCCAGGTCAAGGCCGCTGCTGCTGCAGCTTTGAACAGCAAAAGCGGTAATCATAACTCGTCCTTTGTCAGTGCTGGCGCTGGTCTGACGCGCACGCTCGAAGCGTGTGTCAAGAAGGCCAACTCAAAGCTTGCAGACGCAGCCATTGCCGACTTCTTCTTTCAAAACAGCATTGCGTTCAATGTTGCCAACACAAAGAGCTTTCAGGAGATGATTAAGGTGTTGACTGCGCAGCCAGCTTACGCCCATAACTCTTTTGGGCGCCGCCCAGAAAGCCCAGATCAGCCTGAAACGCCCAGAAACGCCTGACGCCCAGTACAAACCCTGGCCCTCAACAGCTTAGCTTCGAGGCGGGTAGGAGGCATCTCTTGCCCAGTGCTGATACCGTACTCCTTATCTATGGCGCTGTTAACACTTGATGCACGTTTGCGCACATCAGCATACCTGCGTCGGACCCAGAATCAATACAAGCATGGCTCCGAACAGTTGCCCCGCACGACAGGTGAGATAGACGGCGCGTACGTAATACCATGCTCCTTTGCAGCTACCTTCCACATGCTCGTCCAGGCTTTGGATAGATTCCGGCAGAGCTCGATGGCGTTCCTTGCACCCTGCTGTTCAGCGGCTGACATGGTGGAGCCGGCAAAGAAGTCTTTGTGGTCCTGCGGAACATGCACACCATGTTCTGGGGCAATGCATCTATGGTGACTCGCATCAAGCACGAACACATTATGTGGGCCCTGCACGGCTACAATCGACCAAGACACCCCGGACGCCACGATGGTCGATTGTACCCAATCGACCACGACCCGCCGGACGCCACCAGGCTCACCTGTGACACATGAAGCTGCACCACACACAGCCGCTGTCGTGCCTACCATCTGAAACGACGATCGTGGCATGGCAATGCAAGCGCCGAATGGGATGCATGGCAGAACAGAATGACCTGGACCGCTAGCCCCCGTGCTCGATGTTAATACCACTCCACATCTGCGAGACCAGTGCGCTGGAAAAAGTACATCGACCACTGCATCAGCAAAACCGAGCTGTGGTAGTCACTTCATCCGGCCGATCGAGATACTGACGCAATGTCCGGATGGGATTCGGTGGCAAGAAAACGGCTGTATCAGCTGGACGTGCGGCGTGCACGTTTAGGAACATAGACAGCACGGTGATTGTCGGTTCGTTGCAGCGTACGTGCGGGAGGAGGGCAAGCGCACCGTCTCAGCCAACATGTCGAACGCCTCAACAACCGACTGTAGCATGATGTCCCCTGGCTTGCTTGCCCTCACGAACTTCACGAAGAGGTCTTTTACAATCTTCGCATCATTACAGCGATCCAGCGACGCCTTCATACCTTCTGGGATGTCCTTCAAGATGCTCTGTATCTTGTCGGTCGACCGCAGGAATCGTGGCTTCCACGTAACCCATGGCGACACAGACGCCTTCCGCCCACTCACGGTTGAAATCATACGCACAGTGTCCTTAGAAACAGCGGTTGCGGTGGCAGTGAGCACCGGGGATTGCTCCTGGGCCAGCGTGCAGGTGAAGGGCGGTAACCATACCGCCTGCTTCCCCACAGCCGCTGCGGCAGTTGACATAGCGACATCCATAAGCGAATTGAAGTCAGCATACTGTAATTCGATGTAATATGTGGGATTAGGCCTGCTTGTCACCCGCAGCGTCGCGCTGCTGAAGGGCCGCTTCGCACCACACGCCGAAAAGATAGTGTCTGCCACAGCCCTCCCCCATGGTGTGTTAGAATAAGCAGACTTCCATTCAAACGGTCGAGCATCGCCGGCACTGCAACAAGCGCCGGCTAGTTGACAAGCCGTGCAGTTGTTACTTGGCGTTACCGCGGGCCGGCTGTTGGGGCCCAGTCGTATAATAAGGGCAGCAGAATTCACACAATACGCAATTTGATAGTAGACGATATCGTACTGCAGCATGATCGTGGTCTCGTCCGTCGGCTGGCCCATCTTGCACAACGTACTCCTGTGGCGACGACGGTAGACCCTGGCAAAATCGAGTCGAACAAAACTTAGTTATGCGAGATATATCAATAGGCATGATAGAAGACTGGGCGTAGAAGACTGTACATGCTCCACCCTCAAAGGAAGCGTTCACACGCGGGTGTGGGCAGAGGGTGTCGTTTCGACCACCCCCGTCAAGTCGGGGGTGTGTCTACAGGAAGTGTGCAGTGCGTGACGCTCTGCTGCCCGGTGGCTTTCCGGATGCGCTCCGACATAGCTTGCGCGGACCCGTCATCAACCTTTATATAGGCTTTAACTTCATCCCACCAGTCGTGACACGATGACAGGCGAGCCCAATAAGAAGGTCCGTCGCAGGGCTCAAGAGATCGATGATCACTTCGCCCAGTATGGGATGCGCCGTGTGCCTACGGAAACCAAAGACTCTAGGTCTTTGTTCAAGTGTGATCACTGTCTAGTTTTTTTCAATAATGTCGCTCATGCGGAGCGCCATTTTAGAGTCACTGCTTGTCCTAAGCGGGCTGCGGCGTGGAGATCAGCTGCTGCACGGTCCGTTGATTCGCCTCTGCTCAATCACTGTGCGGTAGTTGATGATGGCTTGCGCTTCCCTCGCGAGGCAAGTGCTGATGCGATCCTGGACGGCATTGGAGCAAGAGAGCTCGCGGGCACTACACAAGACCCGCGAGATATCGGGGGACCCATGCCCCAAGATCCCCCGCCTCCACCATCACCCCTCGCTCCACCAGCACCCCTGCCACCACCACCAGCACCCCTCCCTCCACCAGTACCCCTCCCTCCACCGGAATCAGATCCACACGATTACCTCGTCCCGGTCGGAGACCCCGCAATCCCACAGGCACCGGTAAGCTGATACTGCCCTGTCACTGTGCACATGTGTATATCGCATGATGGTGTCAGCCGCGCATACCGCTCCTTCAACATATGCAATCCAGCAATAAGTTGTAGGTACACCTCATCGCTGCGGCTGCGCTTCCCGTCGAGGTAGACCCCCAGTACGATGGGCTTGATCAACTCGGCGACGAAGATGGGGAGGAATGGCATGACGCCCTGGAGCCAGATGATGAACAACCAGACGAGGAGGAGGAGGAGGAGGAGGAGGAGGAGCCCGTGAAGGCGCCCAGGCGAGACACCGGTGCCTATCTCAACTTCCGCCTGGAACATTCCATCGTGGCCGGGCATTCGGTCAAGGTACGTGAGGTTGCTGTGTGGCTGGCAAGGCTGGCATCAGAGCATCGTATCACGAATTCGGCCATGGACTCATTCTGCCAGATGGTGCATTTCCTGCTGTTACCAGAGGGAAACCTGTTCCCCAAATCGTACCACATGCTCTGCTGTGCCCTCGCTGTCGAAGATAGCCACGACTATGAGCGGCACATCTGTGACGCTTGTTGGGAACTCTTCCCGGACATCCCGGGTGACTCACACGCGGTCCATGCGGATGAGGTCTGCCAGCGGCCGGGTTGCAACAACCCCCGATTCAAGCGTGGCCCGGGAGGTCATGTCTCCCCCAAGCGTAGCGCATTTTACTACGGGAATGAGGGCACCTTTGTGGACCTCGTCTGCAAGCCAGATATGCTTCCAGCCATCTTGAGTCACCGCAAGGAGGCTTTCAAGGATCTAGAGTCCTTTTGGAACTCGCCCGCCGGCCGCGAGCTGAACGCCCGGTGTGGAAACAAATTCGACGAGACGTCTATAGAAGCTGACGAGTTTGCAGTGCTCGTGAGCTTAGGTGCGTCGCCTTTGCATGCGTGTCCTCCTCCTGATCTTCAGACGAGTGCCTGTCGTGATACTTGCCTGCAACCGTGTCCTCAGGCGCGCGGTGACTCCCGGTGCAGGGGCAGACGGTGGTCAGCTCTTTGTTAATAAGCAGCATGGCGCCCTCATCTGGGGCATCCGGCTCCAGGAGCTGCACGACGGGATGGCCGCGAAGAATGACACCTGGGCTCCCCTGGGCGTTGTGGAGGGGCCGACCGAGCCCAACCGTCTGGACAGCGTCTTGGAGTCTCTGGAGGACTTCTTCCTCGCACACGACCCCGGTGCGGTATACACTCCTGTCTGGTGCACTGCCCATTAGTGTGCCAACTGCGAATCGGTAATCAGGCGCTGAACTGTGTGTACACTTGCCTGCACATGCGTGCCGGTGCTTGCCTGTCGCCCTCACACGCACCTCCCACCATGTGAGGGAGCCTCTGCAGGCAGGGACGGAACCACCCCGATCATTGTGGAGATCTGGGAGGACCCTGCTGATCCAAACAGCAATAAGAGGCTAGTGAAGCTGTGGCTGGTCTGTGGCTGGGCAGAGGGAGACATCCCTGTGCTCGAGAAGCTGGCAAACGCCGTTGGTCATGGGGCCAAGTCAGCTTGTGTGCGTTGCGCTTTCCTTGGTGCAACCGTGAAGGATGCCAACACGGTCCGGTGCGTCACCCCCGTCTGGCCATTGACAGGCACGATACCATAGGCCGGTGTGACTCACTGCAGGGATAGGCTCCACTTCGATTAGTAGGGAGAACACTCAGGCAATATCCATGGCTATGCAAATAACACTTGATCAGCTGTAAACATAGTGATACACAGCTGTTCTATAATCGCATTACAAATCCCTTGATACGGCTTCGCCTCTTGTCCCGCGCGCGATCTCGCAACGCGATGCCCGTGGTTGCAGGCTCTGCCTGGCAGCCTCTGGGAGTGGTCTACTACTGGTGGTCCGTGTGCAGGTGGGAAAGCTACTGCCACATCACTCAATCCGTGCCTGCTTACGCGGGTGGCGGCTCCTGCCAGCCTCCTCAGCACAGACGCAGGGCGGGCAGCCCGCCCTGCCACGATGCCACCTGGCTACATGTCCTTTGACACAGGTGAGCAGGCTGCAGAGATGAATGGACTCCCCCACGACTGTCACCCCAGAGGGCACGTGGACAGGAGATGGTGTGTTGAAGTGGTCAGGCTCGGAGATCATGTCCAGGGCGGAAAAAGGCTGCCGAGATCGAGTCCCAGGTTCGGCGAGCTACCAACAGCACTGTGATGCGCCAAGGCTATGCGCCCAAGGCGGGTTGTGTCTGCCTTGCATAGGC
>UNSF01000164.1:0-155527 GCA_900538255.1 Ulva mutabilis
AAAGCACCAAGGACGCCATCGTGACTCGAGAGGGACGTCATCTAGCGATCACAATCCCGTCCTCGGGAGACAAGGGCGCCAAGATGACGTAACTGCATCCGGATGACCCACAGGTGGAACATCTTGATGCCGTCACTGCCACCGCCACTGAGACGGCTTACATGCCGATGACGTCCTGGGTGGTGCGCGGAGCTGGTGACGTAACCCGGACGTAATCGGTGACGTCCTGCTCGGGTGAGCAGGAGATGCCCTGGCTAGAGCACATATAGGACGTTTAAGTAGACTTTGTGTCGGAGAAATACCACTACTGGCCGTGGAATGTTGTGAGTGTGGCACATCACAACAGAGACCTCGAAACAACGGAAGGCTACGATTTTTGACATGGATTGGATAGCCAATGATGGAGTTTGCAATAGGTCAATATGGACGTGAGATCAACCTCATGGAATGGTCCATATGCTCCATATGCTCACATGGTCCACACACAACGTTGCCAGCAGGAGAGGTGGAAACACTGTATGTCTGTTATGCACTGCATGTGTACGCGAGGGCGACATGAAGCACTTGTAGCGAAAAGGCAGGTGCCCATGCCACCTTCACCGGAGCGGTGGGTGTCCGAATAGGCCTATTCGGACTCCCACCTCTGGGTGTCCGAATAGGCCTATTCGGACTCCCAACTCTGGGTTTCCGAATAGGCCTATTTGGACACCCACCTCTCCGGTAACCGCTGCACCAGGCACGAGTGTCCCCCTTATTGGGTAGACATACCTAGAATACGATGTCGAGGTGTCTATCAAGGATACCTATGGCAGCAAAGGACACTTGATTGTGCAGTCGTCGGCAACGTGTGCATTCGGTCCACATGCACCTAGCATGCTGCAAGGCATCAGGAGCACAGCGCTGCTACACAAAACACCAACGATGTTTTTAGATGGTAATGTGAGTCACTTGCCCGCTACTGGGAGGGCGGGGTTACAACGTGGCGGACGATCTCGAAGGAGTGGCAACAACAGGAGCTCCTTGCCCGCATACGTCCGGCGGGACTCATTGGACTAGGCATAATGTCGAACAAGAGAATCAAAGCTTAAAAATAGGCCGACTATGGAGCCGGCCCGTCGCTCGCATGGACAGGCGGCATCATGGTACCTAATAACGCGCAAACAACGCGTGCCGGACACACATCGAGCGTGCTAGAAGGCACCAATAGCATAGCACTGCTATACAAATACTACAGATGTACTTAGATGGGATTTACCTGCCCGCTAAAGCTGGATGGCGGGGTTACAACGCAGCGGACGATCTCCGAAGGAGTGGCAACAACCGAAGCTCCCAGTCCGCAAACGTCCGGCTTGACTCACTGGACCTGCTTAAGGTCATACAGGAGAGTCAAAGCTCAAAGATAGACTGGCTGTGGAGGCCGGCCAGTTGTTTGCATGACCGGTGGCATCATGGTAGCCACCATCGGGCAAATACGCGTGCCAATACCGAACAAGCAGTAGCGCAACGTGGTCTCAACTTTCAGTACCGAATATAAGAGATGGTAAGATGGTATCCACGTAAGATATCAGCGATGGTATCAGCAGCGTCAATTGATGTGCAGCGCACTGAATCGTCGGCGAGCGAGGCTGCGCCGGCGCGGACAGGTCATGTAAACAAAAACATATGTTGGATTTGAAGCACTGTCTATATTCTTCATGTTGCACCTGCACATTCATCCGGGGCGTTTGTAGCGATTTGAACGACGTGTACGCGTGCAAAGCCACTACCGCGACAATCCGGGTGGGCGACCACGTTTGAGGTGAACTCCCGTGTTCACTGGGGCCACATGGTGCTACACATGCATTATGCAAAAGCGCGACAAATATGGCGCCATCACAGGTGCCGCCCAGTTCATCCCGCTCGTGCATGAGACGTATGGCAGGTTGGACGGGACGCGTACCGCTTCCTCCAGCGTCGCGGAGGTTGCCGCGGACACGGGGCGGTGTCAAAGCGTACTTTTCCTTCTCAATGCCATGCGCGACCTGTCCACAACATTGTGCCGCGCGCTGGCGCGCCAAGCCCGCGCGGCCGCGCCCCTCCTGCTAGACTGGTCGGACGGGGCGCTGCTTGCCGGGCCTTCCTGTCCCCACAGACGGGCCTGCCGGCGCTGACAGGCCATCGCGCATAAGCTTTGCGTCGCCCCCCCCCCCCCCCCCCCCCTCGCCCATCCCGCCCCGAGAGCCCCCCCCCTCCACCCATTTCACCCTGCAGCCCCCCACCCCCCCCCCCCCCCCCCCCGCACCCGACCCCTTCCTCTTCCCTCCCCTCCCTCTTCCCTCCTCCCCAGCGCACGTCCGCCGTTTCTCCTCTGCGCCCCTCCCGGACACCGCTCGGGGCTGCCGGGCTGGCTGAGGCTATTGCTCCTGGGACCGTGCCTCTAGGCCTCGGACATCGCCGTAGGCGCCCGCTGTCGCGCCCGTGCAGACTGCTTGTGTCGCGCTGACGACGCTTGTGCGCCCGGCGAGTGCTGGCTGTGTGTTTGGTGTGCGCGTGGCCTGCGTGGTACTGCGTGGTGTGTGCGTGTCTGCTTTCGCGCTGGCGTTAGTTCGTTCTGGCGTTTGCTTGTGCGGCGCGTGGCCTTGGTGCTTGCGGTGGCCGGTCTGTCTGTTTGTTTGTTGCCTGGTCTGTTGCCTCGGCGCTGCTGAGTCCTAGATCTATCACTGTGTAACACATGCATTATGTCTGCGTATTGTCTGGTCTGTTGCCTTGGCGCTGCTGGGTCCTAGATCTGTCACCGTGTTACACGGAGATGAACGCAAGAGCCCGGCCGCGAGGGCAACAGCAGCTTGCTCTCCGCGCGGCAGCTCACGGGAAGGCAGGGCGGGCCAATCTGTCACCGTGTAAAACATGCATTATGTGTTACAAAGTGATAGATCCAGGACTCAGCAGCGCTGAAGCAACGGACTAGGAAACAGGCAAACAGACAGGCACGCCACCGCAAGCACCAAGGCCACATGCATTATGTGGCATACTTTATGCCGCACTTTTGATATGACAAGCAAGCATATGACACAATGCAGGCCAACGCAGAGCAGAGCTGAGCAGACATTGCGTTGTTGCACATTGTGCAGTGTATTGCACTAGGCGATTATATTTGTATGTATTGCAGACGTTGTAGTGTAGGTACATGTAATATTCGCGGCGGGCTGTGATAACCGCTATGATCATAGCACCTGATCAGCACTGCAGCAGAGTGACAAGAGAGTGCATGCAGCATGCTCATCTATTTACTTGCATGGTCCACACAAGCAGGGCAGAGCGCCAGGAGCGCCGGGAGCGCGTAGCTATCTAGGAGGCATGCTCAACTGCACGTGCGGATGAGCCTCACCAGCACAGTGGACTGCCATGACAGTGCATGAAGCATGCTCAACTGCAAGTGCGCAGGAGCTACACCGGCACAGTGGACTGCCATGACAGTGCATGAAGCATGCTCAACTGCAAGTGCGCAGGCGCTACACCGGCACAGTGGACTGCCATGACAGTGCATGAAGCATGCTCAACTGCAAGTGCGCAGGAGCTACACCGGCACAGTGGACTGCCATGACAGTGCATGAAGCATGCTCAACTGCTAGTGCGCATGAGCTACGCCGGCACAGTGGACTGCCATGACAGTGCATGAAGCATGCTCAACTGCAAGTGCGCAGGAGCTACACCGGCACAGTGGACTGCCATGACAGTGCATGAAGCATGCTCAACTGCTAGTGCGCATGAGCTACGCCGGCACAGTGGACTGCCATGACAGTGCATGAAGCATGCTGACCTGCAAGCGCGCATGAGCTACGCCGGCACAGTGGACTGCCATGACAGTGCATGAAGCATGCTCAACTGCAAGTGCGCAGGCGCTACACCGGCACAGTGGACTGCCATGACAGTGCATGAAGCATGCTCAACTGCTAGTGCGCATGAGCTACGCCGGCACAGTGGACTGCCATGACAGTGCATGAAGCATGCTCAACTGCTAGTGCGCATGAGCTACGCCGGCACAGTGGACTGCCATGACAGTGCATGAAGCATGCTGACCTGCAAGCGCGCATGAGCTACGCCGGCACAGTGGACTGCCATGACAGTGCATGAAGCATGCTCAACTGCTAGTGCGCATGAGCTACGCCGGCACAGTGGACTGCCATGACAGTGCATGAAGCATGCTCAACTGCTAGTGCGCATGAGCTACGCCGGCACAGTGGACTGCCATGACAGTGCATGAAGCATGCTCAACTGCAAGTGCGCAGGAGCTACGCCGGCACAGTGGACTGCCATGACAGTGCATGAAGCATGCTCAACTGCAAGTGCGCAGGAGCTACACCGGCACAGTGGACTGCCATGACAGTGCATGAAGCATGCTCAACTGCTAGTGCGCATGAGCTACGCCGGCACAGTGGACTGCCATGACAGTGCATGAAGCATGCTCAACTGCAAGTGCGCAGGGGCTACACCGGCACAGTGGACTGCCATGACAGTGCATGAAGCATGCTCAAGTGCTAGTGCGCATGAGCTACGCCGGCACAGTGGACTGCCATGACAGTGCATGAAGCATGCTCAACTGCAAGTGCGCAGGAGCTACACCGGCACAGTGGACTGCCATGACAGTGCATGAAGCATGCTCAACTGCTAGTGCGCATGAGCTACGCCGGCACAGTGGACTGCCATGACAGTGCATGAAGCATGCTGACCTGCAAGCGCGCATGAGCTACGCCGGCACAGTGGACTGCCATGACAGTGCATGAAGCATGCTCAACTGCAAGTGCGCAGGCGCTACACCGGCACAGTGGACTGCCATGACAGTGCATGAAGCATGTTCAACTGCTAGTGCGCATGAGCTACGCCGGCACAGTGGACTGCCATGACAGTGCATGAAGCATGCTGACCTGCAAGCGCGCATGAGCTACGCCGGCACAGTGGACTGCCATGACAGTGCATGAAGCATGCTCAACTGCAAGTGCGCAGGCGCTCCACCGGCACAGTGGACTGCCATGACAGTGCATGAAGCATGCTCAACTGCTAGTGCGCATGAGCTACGCCGGCACAGTGGACTGCCATGACAGTGCATGAAGCATGCTCAACTGCTAGTGCGCATGAGCTACGCCGGCACAGTGGACTGCCATGACAGTGCATGAAGCATGCTCAACTGCTAGTGCGCATGAGCTACGCCGGCACAGTGGACTGCCATGACAGTGCATGAAGCATGCTGACCTGCAAGCGCGCATGAGCTACGCCGGCACAGTGGACTGCCATGACAGTGCATGAAGCATGCTCAACTGCTAGTGCGCATGAGCTACGCCGGCACAGTGGACTGCCATGACAGTGCATGAAGCATGCTCAACTGCTAGTGCGCATGAGCTACGCCGGCACAGTGGACTGCCATGACAGTGCATGAAGCATGCTCAACTGCAAGTGCGCAGGAGCTACGCCGGCACAGTGGACTGCCATGACAGTGCATGAAGCGTGCTCAACTGCAAGTGCGCAGGCGCTACACCGGCACAGTGGACTGCCATGACAGTGCATGAAGCATGCTCAACTGCATGTTCGCATGGGCCACACTGGCATAGCTGAGTGCTATGTGAATCAACGTGTGCATTGGCCACACCGGCACAGCAGACTGCCGTGGATTTCTGTTGACGTATAGTTGAGCTTGTTTCGGCTCTATCTGTTCCACTCCCTGCTAGCGTGCGAGCCCCGATCCAAGCAGATGGACAGATGATCAACATCATCCTGGCGGTTGGGTGGCGTGGCGTGGCTGTGCAGTGGGTGAGAGCTTTTGTAGCCTGCTGATGAAAACTAAGAATGTGCAAAATTTTTTGATGAGGTTACCCTCTATGGTCAGGGCTAACATGGCCCATAGCTAGTAGGTGATGGCGTACGTGGTGGTGCTTGTCGAGGGTCCCCTCCAGTATCCGCGGCGTCTAGAGCCCCACCCGGTCCACGCTGCAATTCGCACCAGTAACACTGGAGAAGTTTAAGTAATGTTTAAATGTTGCATATTTTTGCGGCGCAGATCTGCGAAGTCTAGCTCCCGAGCTGGTAGCTGAACCAGAGCACGATATCCGCATGCGACAAGTTGGGGATTCACGGTTTCACTCTGTAAACGTCGCAAAAACAAAATACACACAAGTGCTTGGTTTCTGAGGATCCCTGGATGCCCTAGGCTCATACTGTTTGGGACAAGCTGTTCATTGGCATTGATCTCCTTTTGCGTGCGACGGCGCTTCGTGGCATCCCCGCATTCCATTTTGTTATGAGTGCTATGGGAAAATTTAATCAACAAGCGTGTCCTGAGGGCCGATCAAGATACACTAGTGGGGCTTGCGTACTCCACCGCCGACAGCGGCTTCCAGAGGGCCGCTTGTAGACACGCACGCGACTTGGCGCGGGTCGCACTGTTCGCAAAGCCAGCTTCGTCCTGTCTACACGAATTGAAACAAAGTGAAGTCAATACGCCAGTATTACAGTTGATCCACTCTGTTCTACGTCTAGGCATAGCAGAGCTGTACTGAAGTCAGCTTGGAGGTGCCCAACGTTAACGCAACTCAAGATGGTACATCCAACCAATGCGGCCATGATCACGCTGCGGTACGATCAAACATCGAGTAAATCGTGCATTGTATCACAGCTGAAGTGGTGAGTGGAGCTCTGTGTTACATCGTCTGACCTGGCTTGACGTCGACTAACAACTCCACGGCTGCGTGCCTTGACGCCTCCCCACGGTTCGTGCTGAAATGCTGGCACAGCCACACCATCGATATGGTCAGCTAGACGATATGTGCATTCGAATATGGTGCTCTGGAGGGCTATGAAAGACACCACTATCGCGCCCTGTGGTGCTTAGCAGCCCCACGCTATGGCTAAAGTCCCAGCAGTCCGATCTCGATGCTATCCTGGACCTTTGATTCTCGCTATTGTGGCTTTGTACCGATTTCGAGTCTGAATGTGGTGTGCACGTTGGAATAGCTGATCAAGCCCGCAATTGCCCTTTCTCTGCCCGCCCTTGGATGATCATGACGTCGACCCTGTCGAGACCACCGGCACAATAATAATCGCAGTATGCGTGAACACAGTAGATGCCAGTGCTGTCCAGTCTGGCGCACCTCGACCTCTTCGAGTGGTGCGGGCGTTTGTGACTTAGCAGAGACGCATGCTGTTGTCAACCGACCAGATTTTGTGCAGAATATGTTGAAGAACATCCCTGAGGCTGTAAGGGACAAGCAGGATTATTTTTGCGACACCAAGGCTGTGAAAGACGGATTCGCTGAGCTCGTGAGCTTGATACCGGATTCACTTATCATGCTGGGGGCCGTCGAAGCGTTCGAGTTCTGAGCCGCGATGGTGTGATACCTCTTCAACTTGCTCATCCCGTCCAGAAGGCATTCTGATAAAGTGCATCTGAGAACATACCCGGCTTGAGCTTGTGACTGTCTTGCAGCTGCTATCTCTTCAATTGTAATAGCGCGCTTGAATCTATCTATCTATCTATCTCAGTAAAAGTAATAGCGCGCGAACATCTAACATGTGTCTATTATGTGTCCATCTATCGCAAATGTTCTCTAACCTTCGAGACCAGTGTCTTCTATTCCAAGTCCTTCTTGACATTGTTGTGTTTCTTTGCTGCGCAACAAGCATTTTACGTACTCTCGTCTCCGCGGTGGCACAGCGACGCACCAGATTTTAATTGTTTCGCCTCAGGCTATTGTTCCGAGTCGACTCTGTGTCATGATATCAAGGACGCTGCACGCGCACT
This sequence comes from Ulva mutabilis, assembly GCA_900538255.1. NCBI lineage: Eukaryota > Viridiplantae > Chlorophyta > Ulvophyceae > Ulvales > Ulvaceae > Ulva > Ulva mutabilis. The sequence goes on from UNSF01000164.1 coordinate 7,772, forward strand.
GTTTGTTTTTAACGATGTACACGTCATTGCCACATCAGCTTGGCATGATGATCTCATGACCGCGCGCGGGAGACCTCGGCTCAATTTTGTTTCCCCAATATTTCATGCATCATGCATTTCGTGCTGACGCTACGTTCCCTCGCACGTGCTACCGTGTTACACAGATTTGAACGCAAGAGCCCGGCAGCGAGGGCAACAGCAGGAAAGTGCTACCGTGTCTGGGGCCCGCAAAGCTCCTCCGAAGGTAGATCCGAGTGTGACGATACAAGCTGTACGCGGCAGCACAGTCTTCTGGAAGCCTTCAGAAGGTCCTCGAGGAGGCAGAGATGCTTCTCTGACCTTCCGCGCACATGCCTGTGCCGAGGTTGCTGTGTTATGTGGTCACCAACACTGCTACGTGAGCATGCTCGAGAGAGCATGGCTGACGTGAGCATAGACCCTTCTAGAAAGGGGTGTTGGCGTGTGTGGGGATTAGCACATTGCAAATGGGCTAAAGGCAGGAGTCGCACACAGGCCGGAACACTATATAAGCGCTATGGTGTGCTGGCTGGACCTTAGAGGGTTTACACAGTACAGCTTGACACAACCCAGGTACAATCGGAGTACCGTCACAGTGGTATCGGTGATTGAGAGCTTACTTTCCATTACACTACAGTGTTCACAAGCTTGTCTAGGTCGTTCCCCAAGGTTAAACCATGGCTCCTCGAACCGCTAGAAAGCTTACGGCACAGGGCAGCGCCCCAGCCAACATAGCACAGGCCAGCGCGCCTGCTGCAAACGAAAGACCCACGAACGATACAGTTCCGAGAGTTGGGCAAGCGAGTGCTCCGACCGTAGTGCAAACTACTAACGTGGGCAACACGCACACACAAAACCAAAACGCCGGCCAAAGCAGCGCTATGGCCGCGCGTGACGTCAATCATCCGGTTGACACCGAGATGACAGACGTGGACACGCGGGTTGCAAACCCAAGTGTCCCGGAATCAGGGACAGTGCATCCCACAGTCACGACCACCGAGGTCCGGGGCGTGACGCAAGGAATAAACCACCTTGCAGTCGACGGGCCTGATCGAACAGGCACCGTTGGCACGCAACAGGCGCAAAATCCGCCAGCGCCATCGCCAGCCGCGCCCGTGGTTGCCGCTGCGGCAACTTTCTCTGCGCAGGACGTCCAATTGATCGTCAATCAGGCAGTATCTACGGCGGTCGAGGCCGCGGTGACCCAAACGCGGACCACCCTGCTATCGGCACTGGAAAGGACTACACAGGTACCTACTCCCGCCAGAATGTCTGATAAATTGGGCGTGCGTGACCTGAAATTGCCTGAGTTCAAAGCCAGTCACAACGAACGGTCGAATTTCATAGAACCTGATTTTTACCTGCCGTTGTTGACGTGGACGAAGGAAGTTCTGGTGTTGCTCGGTGCTAGCGGTTTGCCCCAGCGTCAGCAAGCGTTTAGCATCGTTAATGCATTAGCGGGAGCTGCGCGTCGATCATTCCTTAGGACGTATCCAGACCTGAATCTCGAATCCAGCACGCCAGATGACGTGATGCGCAAGCTTATCGCGCTCGTGCCTGACCACAAGGCTATGTTCACACAGAACGCTCTAGACATGTCCTTTGCGTCCAAAACTCTGCGTGATGACATTGAGACATTCGGTATGCTCGTCCAGCATGGCGAGATGCCAGCCGATGGTTCCCATTTTTGGTACAAACATCTGGTTCAGAAAATTCTGTCCGTACGCTCAGACCTGCTGACGTTGTCGCAGAACTATCTCAACACGAGCCTTGAGTACCGTCCGACAGAGTCGTTCGGTGCGCTGATCACGAGGGCAATAGAAATTGTCTGCAAACTTGATCAGGAGGGGGTCCTCGTGCAGGTACTGCGTCACGAAAAACGCACAAAAGCTTCGGATATGTCTGACACCAGTGCGCCAAAAAAGCGAAAGACAGACTCAGCCGGGTCCGAGTCGAAACGCGGGAACAAGCACGGTGACATGTCATACGCAGCGCTTGCCAAACGGTTCGACCGATGTGGCAAGTGCGCCTACCATATTGCAGACCCGCATGAGCGTTCCCGCCATGAGGCGTCATGCACAGGCGAGAAGGACAAGAACGGCAACGACATGTTCGCTGCTCGCATGGGCAAAGTGCGATCCTTGGTCAAGAAAGGCCAGGCAGATAGAGTGAACAAATTCCCTAGCCGGAACGCCTCTGAGTCAGGAGGGAAAGCCCATAAGAAAGTGTCGTTTGCCAAGTGAGGGCACGGCGCTGGGTCCCTCTCTACCCTTGTCGCTACTCTAGGCAGTGTTGGAGACATTGCTCCCCATGAGTACGACAGTGTAGACGAGTTTCTGAGCTGTGCGGTAGAGAAAAGGTGTAACGTATTGGAAGTTGATCGCCCAGATCAGGTTGCGAGAGTGTTGACACACTACCATACGTGCAAGTCGAATTCACCCATGCGTACGGCAGCGTACTTTGCTTTGCCCAAGGCGGCACTGCCAACAGCGGCGACTAAGGGCATGCATGAGATGTACACTCTACAGTCGCGCGCTGACGACGCAGTATCTGAGCACGTGGTGTTTTACGACTCGCCAGCGTTGAAACGCGGGCCACATAAGTTGCACGATCTGCCACCAGGGCTACAGCAGTTTCATACAGCACCATTATTGCATGAGAAAGACAGTGATGGTGAATCTGTGAACAACGATCTGACGTTCGTGTTCTCTGCGTCGATAGCTGGTGTGCACTACACAGCGCTCGGGGACTCCGGCGCGAAGCACAGTTTTGTGAGCAAAAGTTTTGCACAGCGACACAAACTGACTATTCACAAGAACAGTGTACCAATCGTTATGGCCGATGGTAGACAAACTGCCACCTCTGGTTATGTGCACTGCAAGTTGAAAATCCAGGCATATCAATCAGATGTCATGCTGCATGTTGTTGAAATGGTGCCAGGGGTAGATGTGATCCTTGGAGATGATTGGTTCATCACTGAGGGTGCCTGTATTGACTACGGCAACTCGGATGCCAGAGCATACGTGCCAGCGAGCATGTGGCTTAGGCGAAAACGCCCACGCATTCTTCCCCATCAGAGTGCTGCTGTCGATGACTCGACACCGCACGCGGGTGCGCCAGACACAGCAGCGCCTGGAAAGATATCTCTGTTGTCACACGTACAAGCTGCCAGAATACTGTCGCGTCCTAGCATGGATCGGGCAACTCCATTCCTGGTCATGTGCCGCGATAAGAAGGAAGAATCCGCAGAGACATCAGAAACACGCGAACAGAAAGTGCACGCTCTGCTTGACGAATTCGCAGAAGTGTTTGATGCGCCAACTGTTGGTGAGCGGCAGGATGATACTCCTGAGGGCATTCGGTTGCAGCCCGATGCTACACCGCCCAACAGGCCAGCGTTCCGCTTATCCATGAAAGAACGTAAGGAGGTAGAAAAGCAAGTCCAAGAGTTGTTGGATGCTAGACGCATTGTGCCGTCAACCTCAGCATTTGGTGCACCAGTGCTGTTCGTTCCAAAGCCGGACGGTTCGCTGCGCATGTGTATAGACTACCGCGCACTCAATAAGTTGACACTTAAGAATAAGTACCCACTTCCTCGAATTGATGATCTGCTGGATAATTTGAGCGGTGCAAAGTACTTCACCTCCCTCGATTTGACATCGGGATACCACCAGATCGGCCTGCACCCCTCAGATTGGGAGAAAACGGCATTCAACACACATGTGGGGAAATATGAATGGCGAGTGTTACCATTCGGGCTTTGCAATGCTCCGGCGCTCTTTCAAGCGAAAATGAACAAACTGTTCTCCGGGCAGCTGAACCGGTTTGTGTGCGTCTACCTCGACGACATACTAATTTATTCGCGAACAGAAAAAGAGCATCTGCAACATTTGCGGATAGTGCTGGAAGTGCTGAAACAGAGTCAGTACAAAGCCAAACTGTCTAAGTGTGAGTTTTTCAAACCGGAATTGAAATTCCTGGGTCACATCGTGTCCACGGAGGGGATTAAGCCTGATCCAGCGAAGGTACAAGTGGTCAATGACTGGCCGCAGCCTCGATCTGTGTATGAAGTGCGCAGCTTCCTGGGCCTGGCAAATTACTTCCGGCGATTCATTCGTAATTATGCGAAAATAGCCAGCCCTCTGACAGATCTACTCAAGGGCATTACGGCAACTGACCGGAAGGGAAAGCTGCTGCAGTGGGGCAAGCTCTCAGCAGAGGCTGCTCGCAACGTGCAAGAGGCGTTCACACATAAGTGGACCTCTGCGTGCGCACAAGCGTTTTCAGATCTGAAAGATGCTTTGATAAGTGCACCTGTACTAGCACTGCCAGACTTTTCCGAGTCGTTCACTGTTGTGTGTGATGCTTGTACAGCTGCACCGGCTGTGGGTGGCATGCTGCTCCAGAATCGGCACCCAGTCGCTTTCTATTCTAAGAAGCTGTCTGGGCGTGAAGCAAACTACTCTGCTTCCGACATTGAAATGCTTGCCGTTATCTATGCACTGCGAGAGTGGCGGTGTTACTTGGAGTTGGCAGACAGGCCATTTGTGATCGAGACGGATCATCAGCCTAATACATACGTTGATCAGTGTACCAACCCGCATACTCTGAAGCGCAGAGCGAGGTGGTTGTATGAGTCGTCAGCGTACGACTACGTATGGAAATATAGGCCAGGCGCGTCTAATGTCGCGGATCCGATATCGCGTGCACCGCAACACTTTGCAATAATGCAAGCTGGTGGTAAATGTGTGCGTACGCTTGACAGTGTAACGGCCCACCATCAGAGGAATTCTGTCGCTCTCTTCTACGCTGGTGTCCTGCGTGAGCCACGCACTGCTAAGGGGGGGAGACGGCGCAAGAAACAGAAACTCAATCGAGAAACTGTTGTGAATGTCCATCCTTCGGCACAAGCTGTCAAAGGCTATGTGGTTCACAATCTACTTGCCCGTTGCCGACAAGGTTGCGAACAGATGCAGCGATCAGACCAGAAACGCTTTGACAGACTAAAACTGGTAAAACACCAGGACGGATTGTACTGGACGAAGAATGATCGCCTGTACATCCCCGACGTTGAAACGTTGAGAACAGAGTGCATAGAATCAGTGCATTCCCACCCGCAGTATGGTCACTACGGGGTGGCTCGTACGATCAAGAAGGTGAGAGAGGTTTTCCACTGGGAGCGCGTGTCAGTAGACGTGGCGAAATTCGTAAAGACTTGCGATTCGTGCCAGCACGTCAAGGCGTCGCACCAGTTGCCACAGGGCGAATTACACCCTCTCCCTATCCCAGGTCGACGATGGGAATCAGTGTCTTTAGACCTGATAACTGACTTGCCTGTAACTGAGCGGGGTTACAATACTATCGTGGTCTTCGTTGATCGCTTGTCGAAGATGGTGCACCTGGCGCCATGCACAAAGAATGTCACTGCCACAGATCTGGTCCACCTGTTTGAAGATACAGTGTGGAAGCTGCATGGAATTCCCAGCAGCATAGTGACAGACCGGGACGTGCGCTTTGCGTCGTTTTGGGAGCTCATGTGCGAGCACTTCGGCATTGAGCACAACAAGTCCTCAGGCAAGCACCCCCAGTCTGACGGGCAAACAGAAAACGCCAATGGTGTGTTAGAGGATACACTCAGGCATTTCGTTGACAACTCGCAGAAAAACTGGGACACGCTGTTGCCAGTGGCAGAGTTCGCCATGAACAATGCACACAATTCGACCATCGACAACACGCCGTTCATGCTGAACTACGGGCAGCATCCCGACACTCCCATCTCGCAAGTTTTGCGCAAAGAGAATGCGAGAGTGAACAAGTTCGTCGGCAGGTGGTCTGAGCAACTACAAGTTGCCAAGAGGTGCATAGAGGCAGCACAGCAAAGGCAAAAGGCCTCGGCTAATCGCCGCAGGAGACCGGCAGAGTTGCTAGAGGTGGGAGACCGAGTGCTGGTCCACATCAAACACTTCAAGCTAAAGCAAGGCTTCAAGTTGAAGCTAGCGCCCCGGTACTTGGGCCCTTTTCCGATTACAGAAGTGATTGGTCAGCATAGGCTCAGCTTTCGTGTTGAGTTGCCAAGCCCGTTGCATCGCATGCACAATGTATTCCATGTCTCGTCACTGAGGAAGTACCATGGCGATGGTCCTTATCAGCCCCCAGTAATTCCAGAGGTAGAGGACTCTGAATTGTTCTTTGAGGTTGATCACATCTCTGATACTAGGGATGTGCCTAGACGGCAATACCATGTGCATTGGGTAGGCGGCGGCCAAGGCTGGCATGATGCCATGCTTCTACATGGTTGCGACCATCACATCCGGGACTTTTGGTCGAGCCGCAACCAAGAGCCACCGACAGACGCTTTCCCCTTGTCGCTAGACGAGCTGACTGACTTGCTTGAGGGCAAGCAAGAGGCTTAGGGGGGGAGCTCTGTGACGATACAAGCTGTACGCGGCAGCACAGTCTTCTGGAAGCCTTCAGAAGGTCCTCGAGGAGGCAGAGATGCTTCTCTGACCTTCCGCGCACATGACTGTGCCGAGGTTGCTGTGTTATGTGGTCACCAACACTGCTACGTGAGCATGCTCGAGAGAGCATGGCTGACGTGAGCATAGACCCTTCTAGAAAGGGGTGTTGGCGTTTGTGGGGATTAGCACATTGCAAATGGGCTAAAGGCAGGAGTCGCACACAGGCAGGAACACTATATAAGCGCTATGGTGTGCTGGCTGGACCTTAGAGGGTTTACACAGTACAGCTTGACACAACCCAGGTACAATCGGAGTACCATCACACCGAGTCTTGTATATGTATCTGTCGCATGTGCACTGATATAGACTGGCGATGCGCAAGTATCAGAGGTCGTACTCCGGGATCACGAGCGTGCGTGAACTATGTCCTGCCCGTGCACTGTCCTCCACAAACGAATCAATGTCAACAGGATTAGGTGCCATTTAATTCTATCTTAGTACGACTTGGCGTTTCGGTGGCGTCGCGTTCCTAGTCACACGCAGGCCAAACGAAACACATGTTAGAACGGTGCAGTGCCAATGATCCGACCATTGCCACCGATGTATGCGCATGTTACAGGACCTGGTGCTTGGCATCTGATATGTACCTGCCACAGGTCTACCCCTGAACACTACCTAATTTCCCAGAAGCTTTACAAACTGTCTTAAACATGTGCCCACCATTCCATTCACCGGTTGCCGCAAGGGTTAGGGTCACCGACCGCAGGTCAATCACCCAGCAACCGGCAAAGCAGCGGTTGCCCGATTGTGGTCGCACTGGTGGGGTCCCGACGAGGGCACTTAGCTCAATACGCGGCTGGGTGGGGCCGCGTCGAGCATTGTGGCGACAAGTGCATGGAGTCCGAATAGGCCTATTCGGACACTCGTCCCGACGAGGGCACTTAGCTCAATACGCGGCTAGGTGGGGCCGCGTCGAGCAGTGTGGCGACAAGTGCATGGAGTCCGAATAGGCCTATTCGGACACTCGTCCCGACGAGGGCACTTAGCTCAATACGCGGCTGGGTGGGGCCGCGTCGAGCATTGTGGCGACAAGTGCATGGAGTCCGAATAGGCCTATTCGGACACTCGTCCCGACGAGGGCACTGAGCTCAATTCGGCCCACATCTCGCATGATCGATTGGCACCGCCAAGTATAGGTGGCATGCCGTACTTCAGTCAGCCCACCGGTGTTGTGCAGTACCTCGAGTCATTCTTTACGGAGCATAACATGTCCGCTGCCAATCGAACGGCCGTTGAGGAGGGTGTCACCTTGTGCAAAAACCTAGGCAACGCATGGCGGGCTATGATGCACGAAGCTCTAAAATAGGACATTACTGTCGTGATCCAGCCATGCACAGGACTACGGAGACCATGCATGGTGGCATACACATGACTACGGAGACCATGTATGCATGGATGCACGGTGCTGATCCGGAGTGGCTATGGGACGCCATGCACCGATGGCTTACCATATGCACGAGCAATGCATGCTAGATTGCGTGCCGCAGACAATGATTCTGATCGTATCCGTATGAGACGTTTGGTTGAACGCTTATATAGGCTCTACTGATCAAAGTGTAATCACTCTACTCTGCCAAAGACTCACGTGCTATAATCCAAGACTGAGAGCGTACTGTCACAGCGGAGGCCTGTACACCAGCCAGGTATGTGACAGCGCGACCCCCTGCGCATGGCTACGCCATGCTTAGATCCCACAGTGCCTACGGGCTACGGTCTACTGAATTACGACTTGGTATCGGTGATGTTTGTGGGTATTCTAGCGATGGTTGTATGCTTGCGATAGAGTCCAGGGGTCTACGGCTACGGCTGAGCGTCCCGATGAGCGATTCACACCGCTCTAGCGTTTAGCTGTAGAGTCCGTAGAGAGACTAGAGTACACAGATGCATAACGCTACGGCTGGACTGCATTCTGTCAGGGTACTGGTCTCGCAGAAAGGCCTACGGGTCTGCGTGTCCTGCGACGCACGATGGTCGTGTTGCAGGATGCCACCACGCCGAGAAGTCCCAGTGGCATCTCGCCAGGGATCTATCGGCTCTGACGGCGAGGATGGAGAAGAAGTTCGTCCTCGCCATCACACACGTTCCACAGCGCGCCGCGAGCAGGCCGCGGAGGACCAGTTCGTGACCTACGGGGAAGAACAGCGCGTTGGGACCTACGGGTATCCCAATGCAGGTCCTCTGCAGGTGGCATTGCCGGGAAATGCTGATCCTACGGGGGAAGCAGGAGCTCAGGCCGCGGCGCAAGGAACACAGCCAGCACATCTCGCAGCGCCAGCTGCGTGGATGACCCAACAGATACCGCCTCCGATACCGCAGCCTTCGCAGGCTGCGATGTCATCAGGAGTACCTGCTACGGCTGGATCAATTGACGTAAGCACGCTAGCGCAAGCGCTGTCGCTTGCCATGCCCAGGCCAGTACCGGGGAAATCTCTAGTAGAGAAGAACAGATTTCCGGTGTGGCACTATAAGACTGATCACTTCCGAGTATTTAAGAAGGAGGTAGAGAGCTGGGCGAAGATGGTGGGTGAGAGTAGCCTGCTAGTCAATGATCCGCTTGCTCAGAGCAGCCAGGCTCATGAGCAAGTCATGCACTGGTTGTTCACCACACTGCCAAAGGAGGATAGAGACTTCGTGGCAGACTGTAGTTTCGTCCATGAGGTCTGGTCGTTGCTGCATGCTAAGTATATGCCATCAGTGGAGGTAGAAATACAGAAGCTGTATCACCAGCTCAGCAGTGCCCAGCAGGCTGGCAAGCCGCTGGAGAAGCATGTGAATGAGGTGGTGGGCATAGTAAACCAGATGAGAGGACTGGGTGAGACTGTGTCTGATCAGTTGTACAGATCACGGTTGCTGGCAGTAGACAAAGAGTACAGCCTGTTGCAGCCCATGCTGCAGGCCATGCCAGTGCAGCAGATAGTGTCTACGCTGTTGACACATGCCCAGACAAACAGCAAGCAGGGTCCGTCGCGATTCCCACGGGACGATCGCGGTGGACAACAGCGCCATGGGGGACGTGGGTACCGAGGTGGACGCTACGGTGGTCGCCAAGGTTCACCCCCACAGGTAGCAGCTGTGGGAGCAGGGGCAGCAGGGGGAGCAGAAAAGAGGAAATGCTTCAACTGTGATAAGCCTGGACATGTGCAAAAGGATTGTCCATTGCTCTCCGCAGAGGTCAAACAATTCCTGCAGAAGCAAGCAGCTGCAGGGCGAGGCCGTGGCAGAGGCCGCGGTGGCCCTCAGGTAGCTGTAGTTGACCTAGATAAGCTGCGAGCTCACTGTGCTGATGGGCCGTCTCCCAACATGCCGTACACTTTCCTAATAGATAGTGGCTCAGACATAAACATATGCTTTGACTATGATATGTTTTGCGAGATCAAGCCACCAGATATGCCGCAGTGTCAGCCTCTTGACCAGGGCGGGCTAGACATGTATGGTGTGGGCACGATCAGAGCTAATCTGGGAGAGTATGTGAGTGCACAGGGCACTATCACACCAGTAGACATAGAGTTGACCAACGTCTACTGGGTGCCGGCCAGTCCTATCAACATCCTTTCAACAAAGGAGTTGAAAAAGTCTGAGATCTACTTGCATACGGGCAAGCATGCAAACCGGGTAGTGATGCCTGGGTTTCATGACCAGAGCTATGGGTTCCACAGGAACTGTGAGCAGGGTGAGGATGAGGATGGAAAACCTACTCTGACATGGTTCTGTGGGAAAGACAGGCCGATATGGCAAATGCGACCGGTAGATAGAGGAGCAGCCTGGACAAGTGCGAATAACTTGTTTCATAGGAATGGGAAATGGGTACGTGAGCAGCAGCAAGTTGCTGCGGTGACCGGTGTACCGAATGAACAAGGTTATTCCTTTCAGGTTGATCCATCATTCCTAGTGCATATCGCCTTTCACCATGCTGGCAATCGGGTACTCCAGTTGATGAGAGACAACCCACAACTGTATGACCTGAAGATGCTGAAACCTACGGGGGTAGCGCTTCAGTGTCATGGTTGCCACGTGGCTGAACAGAGAAGCGGCGATAGAGCACAGCACGGGGGCAAGGTGACGGAGAATGCCACCTATGCTGGGGAAGTGTTGCATGCTGATCTAGCAGGGCAGATCAAGCCAGTAGGAATCGGGGGTATGAACTACATCCTGGTAGTGGTGGATGAGTACTCCCGGTACTCCCATGTGATTCCGTTGAAGTCCAAGAGTGGGGCTGCGGAAATGATATGCCTGCTGATTGAGCGAATCCGCACTCAGATCGTGTATGATAGAGAGGTTGGGGTGCGGAGGCTGCACACTGACCAGGGTGGTGAGTTCAGCTCTAACCAGCTGGCTCAGTACCTCGCGTGGCGTGGCATTGAGCACACGTACACTGCCACGGGCCAGCATGAGTCCAATGGAATGGTGGAGAGAAAGATCGGTGTGCTAAACAGGAGTGTGAGGGCAAGCCTGCTGCAAGCAGCTGTGCCTGCATTTCTGTGGCCAGAGGCGTATATGTGTGTGAACCATGCGCATAACCTGACGCCTAGCACAGCTCTAGAGGGTGTTAGGCGGAAGGAGGCCAAGCAGAAACTGGAGGAGAGACATGTGCAGACCAGTCGTGACCCGTGGTCAACGAATGAGGCTGTGAGAGCTGCACAGTTGCAGACGAGGAGGGCTCAGGCTCAGCAGATGAGTCTGCAGGCTCTGGCTGATGAGGGTATGGCCAGGGGCGATGGGAAGTTTGTCGCCCAGTGTGTGAAGAATGTTGATGTCAGACAGATTGTGCCATATCTGTTATGGTTCAGGAATGTGAGTGAGGACACGTTCCATCTGGTGGTGGCCCAGGTGAAGCCTTTCGGGTGTCCGATGTATGTATATGCTCGGAGAGAGGACTTCAGACACCTGGATGAGAGAGGAGTGCTCGGTTTCTACATGGGACCGGGTGCTGGTCCTCACATGGATAGAGCTTACGTGAAGCGAGGGAATGGGGGAGCAGTGCGTATGTATAGGCATACGGCTTCTCCACCAGCTCTGCTGAGAGAGTTCGCGAAACGTTTCCACATGTCGGAGCAAGCTACGGTGGATCCGGTCATGTTGGAGAACTACGAGCTGGGAGAATTCGAGATCATGCCCGATGAGCATACTCGTGTAGTACCTGACGTTGGTTTCTTGCCCAACATGCAGAAATGGTTGAGATCAACTAGTGTTAGGGCAGTGCGACCACCAGCCAGTCGTGATCACATGATGCCAGGGAGGGGCAGAAATGTGGATTGGGCTGAGGGGGAGCATCCAGCGCTGGGGCACACACACTGGGAACCAGGCAGGCAGTTGCATCGGCGCTATGTGCCGGATGATGAGTTGCCTGAGGGTGAGCCGCCGTTTTCACCACGTGTTTTAGGCTCTGAGCTGATAGCCAGGCATGAGCGGTGGCACACGCCTGAGATCAGTGAGGCAGTGGTGACAGCGCGTTGCGCTTACACGGCCGAGGATTGTGTGAACAGGGTACCGCACTGGGAGTATGATGCGGTTCAGCAACCATCCGGTCCGCACAATGCTGAGATGCGACCGAGAGATGTGATCCCTACGCGGGATAGAGCTGTGCTGGATTTGAGTGGCTGCCGCATTGAGCCACAGGGTAGTGAGAATGATGAGTCTGAGGGGGAGGAACAGCCAGGGGCTGCCAGTGACTCTGCTGAGTCATTCTCAGGGGCATCTGAGCCCTCAGGATCTCGGTCTCGATCGCGCTCGCGTTCACCGCAGCGAGTCCAACGGTCGATGGGCAAGGCGCCGAGTGAGCCACCCCCACCTGCGAAATCTGAAGACCACGGGATGTACAACCGATGGCAAGGGTCAGCGTGTCAGGACGTGCAGTACGCTGGGAGCATGATGAGCCACGGCATATGCCACAGCGTGTTGATAGTCAGGGGCAAGGCAAGCTACGGCATGTGCCTAGTGGAAGAGAGGCAGGCGGAGCTGGCTCAGGGGGAGAGTTAGCACCAAGTGCCGCAGGAGGCAGCGGAGAACATCTGGATCCACCACAAGAGGTGAGGGTTCGATGGGTTCCAAAACCTTTCAAATTGATTCGCAAACCTTAAGACCTGCTGTCCATGCTGTGGGAGTGAATGAAAGTGAGAATGCTGCTGTTGAGCGCATTTCCCCGGATGATGCACGTGAGCATGATGATGCTGGGAGCTCCACAGTAGTCCATATGGAGAGTGACGTCGGTGATCTGGCGGATGGAGTGTTTGCTACGGCTGACAGTGTGACTCCTGATGCAGAGAACACGACGGGGCAGGAGGTGATTCCGAGCAGTGGCAAGACTGCTAGCCGCAGTGAGTCCCGGTGTGCAGCTGCTGCGAGGAAGAAGGTCAAAGCTGTGCTGGACGATCCAACGGTGAAGCAAGCCATGAGAGGCTGCCATCGTGAGCAGTGGATCATAGCAATGCTTGATGAGTTGACCTCCTTAAGGGAACACGATGTGTTCGAGTTAGTCAGGTGCCCAGCAGGAGTGAAGCCTGTGACAGGCAAGTGGGGTACTTAAGATTAAGCGAGGAGCACAGGGTGAGATTGAGCGATTCAAAGCTAGATATGTAGCCAGGGGATTTACGCAAGTTGAGGGCGTAGATTTCTTTGAGACATGGGCACCTGTGGGCAGTTATGCTACCTTCAGGGCTCTGTTGTCCTGTCTGTGCTGTAGAGGATCTGGAGACGAGACACATAGACATTAAATGTGCTTTCCTGAATGGTGTTCTGGAGGAGGAAGTGTATGTGGCACAACCTCCTGTACTGGATGATGGGTCTGGTATGGTGTGGCGTCTGAAAAAGGCGTTGTATGGTCTGAAGCAAGCTGCCAAGGAGTGGCATAAAGCGCTTGCAGAGCTCTTGTCGAGAATGGGCTTTGTGAGATCAGCCAGTGACCCCGCACTGTTTATTTGCAAAATAGGACGATGTCTTATTTTCCTATGGGTCGATGATCTGTTGATCTTCGGTCGTAAGGAGCAGATGGATGATGCCATCAGCAGGATCCTTGAGGCATTTGAGGGTCGTGACCTGGGGGAGCTGGGATATGTGCTGGGTATGGAGGTCATACGTGATCGGCTTGCTCGCACTATCACCATAACGCACAGAAAGAACATCAGGGACATGCTGGAAAGGTTCAGTATGAGTGAGTGCAGAAAGGCACCAACGCCGTTGGTACCAAAGCAGAAAGTGTTTAGTCTGAAGGATGATCCTAGCCAGGAGAAGGCTACTGTCGTAGAGCATAAGAGGTTTATGCAAGCCGTAGGAAGCATCCAGTATGTGGCTGCTGTGTCGCGTCCTGATATTTCCTTTCCGCCAATGTCCTGGCCAGGCATATGGCTGGGAGTGCGAAGTGTCATTGGGCTGCTGTCCCAGCATGTACTGAGATACCTGCGAGGGACCATAGATCTTGGCTTGACTTTTAGTGGCTCCAACGAGGGAAGTGAGGTGTTGGAAGCATTTACGGATGCTGACTTCGCCAATGGTGCTTGCTTGAAGAGCGTGTCAGGCGTGATAGTCCGGATGCATGGGAACTGTGTGTTCTGGCGTTCGAAGAGGCAGACTATTGTGGCTGGTGATACAACTGAGGCAGAGCTCATTGCTATGAGTTCAGCAGCCAAATGAGGTGATGTGGGCTAAGCAGTTGTGCACTGATCTTGGTTTGTCGGCTGTGAAGCCAACTCTGTGGGGTGACAACAAGAGTGCCAACTTGCTAGCAGTGAACCCCATCTCTAGTGACCGTTCCAAGCACATCAGGGTCAGGGACCTGAGGGTCCGCGAGTTCGTAGAACTCGATGAGTTAACTATCAGCTGGGTTAGCACGGTAGACATGCTAGCTGATATGTTTACAAGTGTTGGCGGACCAGCACTAGCAAAATTTAGAGATAGACTACAGCTTGCGGTAGTACAAGCCTAGTCTAGGGGGAGTGTCGTGATCCAGCCATGCACAGGACTACGGAGACCATGCATGGTGGCATACACAGGACTACGGAGACCATGTATGCATGGATGCACGGTGCTGATCCCGGAGTGGCTATGGACGCCATGCACCGATGGCTTAACCATATGCACGAGCAATGCATGCTAGATTGCGTGCCGCAGACAATGATTCTGATCGTATCCGTATGAGACGTTTGGTTGAACGCTTATATAGGCTCTACTGATCAAAGTGTAATCACTCTACTCTGCCAAAGACTCACGTGCTATAATCCAAGACTGAGAGCGTCACTGTCACAGCGGAGGCCTGTACACCAGCCAGGTATGTGACAGCGCGACCCCCTGCGCATGGCTACGCCATGCTTAGATCCCACAGTGCCTACGGGCTACGGTCCACTGAATTACGACAGTCACCTTGTGCAAAACCTAGGCAACGCATGGCGGGCTATGATGCACGAAGCTCTAAAATAGGACATTACGTGCGTGCATGCTGCTCACCTGCCTTCTGCCCAGAGGTCGACTGCCACCGCACACAGTTACACTGGGTTTGCTGCAGATACGACCAGCTGCGCACTGGTCTGTCTAACCGCAATAACCGACGAGAGAAGGAATTTGGCAAGGCCACGAAGAAACAGATACCACCTACCTCGCAATATGGTGTCAATCTGAAAGCTTCCACTACAAATCTGGTATGCCGCCCGCACCGTCACTTGGACTTGGCAAATACCAACTCATTCGTGTTAAGCGTACGTGTGGATGTATCAGTGTTGTTGTGACTGTCAGGAACAGCATCGACATGCAGGTACGGGGCATTGTCATCCAGGGGCATGTGATGCATTTTGACCATCGCATGTCAGCGATTGACAGTCTCCGTTCCTGCAGGTGCGAAACCCAGCTGACCCCAAAGCACCTGCACGGACATGCGAAGACTGGGCAATGCGTGGTGTCTATGCAGTTCCGGCCAAATGGGGGAACAGCACCAGGAGGGGTACGGAGAAGCGCAAGCCACCCACTAAGGTGGTGAAAGCACCAGCCCGTGTTAACTCAGAGGCTGTTGAAGATGTTGCAGAGTCGCCAGCGAAAGCAGCCGACCCGCCTGAGGACGACGGGGTGCAGGCATGTCATCAGATCCTCTGCAAGCCTGCTTACCTTACCATGCTAACCCAACGATGCGCCCTGATTGCACGCAAGCAATTGTGTTGACTGATCGCTGGCATGATACCAAGGCAACTGCCAGCCAATAACTCGTTGCAATGTGTAGAGAGGTGCCGCGCGCCGGAGGCTGGATGTTGATCAGAGCGAGCCCAAGCCCAACAGTCAGCCAAACGCCATGAGCTCGCCTGTACCAAGCTCTAATGTCCGGGCTCGTGAAAGTCCTCGATCATCAGGACACGGGGCTTCTTTGACCACCGATTTCAACCCGCCCGCTCAGGTGACTTGACTGACTTTTCATTGCTTTTGTCAGTGTTGTGCAAACCAGGCAGCGTGGCGCAAAACTTGCCTTGCTTATCGGCACAACCAGCACAATATCTCCAACATCTTCTGTCCTGACAGAGTCAGGTGTGGTGCAGCGCACGGTCGAGCGTGGCAAAGACCTTCAAGAGCGGGTTAACATGCTAAAAGGATTGCTGAAAGACCAAACTCCAACAATGTTAGGCGCCACTGCGCCGATGTGGGACCTGCTAGCAACTGCTGAGGTAAGATCCACCTCGCTAGATGCATGAACTGCGCGAGTTTGTGTTGATGAGCGTTCATGGGCGACGCTTGACAGGTTGGAGCCCATAGTATATGCTGTTTCACATGGAATCCTTGCCACGACCAGCCAATTCCAACCACCTGAAGAACAAACCTTGCAGGCAGAGTTGGCTGCACTGCAGAAGCATATCGACGCAGCGTTGGAGGACGCCATGACTTAGATCGCACAGGATCGCCATGGCTGGCGGCCATGGTAGCAGCAGGGTGAACTGCCTGCCAGAATGGAGTCTGGACATGCATAGAGGAGCATGCGGGGATGTAGGAAGCTGAGATGTAGTGAGCTGGTGTGTCTCAGTGACACGAGCGCTGTTGCCAGGGATCCCTGCAGAAGGCGCCAGCAGTGTGTTTTGCGATCCGAGGAGGACGTCCTCGGTGACGCGGGTGGGGGACTCGAGTCCGAGGAGGACGTCCTCCTACGGACGCATCGGGATGTGATCTTGGTGGCAGGCGGACCTGCGTCTCCGACGAGGACGCCATGATGACGCTTAGGTGACCCATATTTTATACCCACCATGCCATCATGACGCCCGTGTGGGCCTCGCCATAGTGGACGTCATCATGTAACATGTATCTTATCATTGACGTCACTTCGACGACATCCTCCTGTCATCCGTATGACTACGGCAACTCGGATGCCAGAGCATACGTGCCAGCGAGCATGTGGCTTAGGCGAAAACGCCCACGCATTCTTCCCCATCAGAGTGCTGCTGTCGATGACTCGACACCGCACGCGGGTGCGCCAGACACAGCAGCGCCTGGAAAGATATCTCTGTTGTCACACGTACAAGCTGCCAGAATACTGTCGCGTCCTAGCATGGATCGGGCAACTCCATTCCTGGTCATGTGCCGCGATAAGAAGGAAGAATCCGCAGAGACATCAGAAACACGCGAACAGAAAGTGCACGCTCTGCTTGACGAATTCGCAGAAGTGTTTGATGCGCCAACTGTTGGTGAGCGGCAGGATGATACTCCTGAGGGCATTCGGTTGCAGCCCGATGCTACACCGCCCAACAGGCCAGCGTTCCGCTTATCCATGAAAGAACGTAAGGAGGTAGAAAAGCAAGTCCAAGAGTTGTTGGATGCTAGACGCATTGTGCCGTCAACCTCAGCATTTGGTGCACCAGTGCTGTTCGTTCCAAAGCCGGACGGTTCGCTGCGCATGTGTATAGACTACCGCGCACTCAATAAGTTGACACTTAAGAATAAGTACCCACTTCCTCGAATTGATGATCTGCTGGATAATTTGAGCGGTGCAAAGTACTTCACCTCCCTCGATTTGACATCGGGATACCACCAGATCGGCCTGCACCCCTCAGATTGGGAGAAAACGGCATTCAACACACATGTGGGGAAATATGAATGGCGAGTGTTACCATTCGGGCTTTGCAATGCTCCGGCGCTCTTTCAAGCGAAATGAACAAACTGTTCTCCGGGCAGCTGAACCGGTTTGTGTGCGTCTACCTCGACGACATACTAATTTATTCGCGAACAGAAAAAGAGCATCTGCAACATTTGCGGATAGTGCTGGAAGTGCTGAAACAGAGTCAGTACAAAGCCAAACTGTCTAAGTGTGAGTTTTTCAAACCGGAATTGAAATTCCTGGGTCACATCGTGTCCACGGAGGGGATTAAGCCTGATCCAGCGAAGGTACAAGTGGTCAATGACTGGCCGCAGCCTCGTTCTGTGTATGAAGTGCGCAGCTTCCTGGGCCTGGCAAATTACTTCCGGCGATTCATTCGTAATTATGCGAAAATAGCCAGCCCTCTGACAGATCTACTCAAGGGCATTACGGCAACTGACCGGAAGGGAAAGCTGCTGCAGTGGGGCAAGCTCTCAGCAGAGGCTGCTCGCAACGTGCAAGAGGCGTTCACACATAAGTGGACCTCTGCGTGCGCACAAGCGTTTTCAGATCTGAAAGATGCTTTGATAAGTGCACCTGTACTAGCACTGCCAGACTTTTCCGAGTCGTTCACTGTTGTGTGTGATGCTTGTACAGCTGCACCGGCTGTGGGTGGCATGCTGCTCCAGAATCGGCACCCAGTCGCTTTCTATTCTAAGAAGCTGTCTGGGCGTGAAGCAAACTACTCTGCTTCCGACATTGAAATGCTTGCCGTTATCTATGCACTGCGAGAGTGGCGGTGTTACTTGGAGTTGGCAGACAGGCCATTTGTGATCGAGACGGATCATCAGCCTAATACATACGTTGATCAGTGTACCAACCCGCATACTCTGAAGCGCAGAGCGAGGTGGTTGTATGAGTCGTCAGCGTACGACTACGTATGGAAATATAGGCCAGGCGCGTCTAATGTCGCGGATCCGATATCGCGTGCACCGCAACACTTTGCAATAATGCAAGCTGGTGGTAAATGTGTGCGTACGCTTGACAGTGTAACGGCCCACCATCAGAGGAATTCTGTCGCTCTCTTCTACGCTGGTGTCCTGCGTGAGCCACGCACTGCTAAGGGGGGAGACGGCGCAAGAAACAGAAACTCAATCGAGAAACTGTTGTGAATGT
Organism: Ulva mutabilis; assembly: GCA_900538255.1. Taxonomy (NCBI): domain Eukaryota; kingdom Viridiplantae; phylum Chlorophyta; class Ulvophyceae; order Ulvales; family Ulvaceae; genus Ulva; species Ulva mutabilis. The sequence continues at coordinate 26,516 of UNSF01000164.1, forward strand.
CCATCCTTCGGCACAAGCTGTCAAAGGCTATGTGGTTCACAATCTACTTGCCCGTTGCCGACAAGGTTGCGAACAGATGCAGCGATCAGACCAGAAACGCTTTGACAGACTAAAACTGGTAAAACACCAGGACGGATTGTACTGGACGAAGAATGATCGCCTGTACATCCCCGACGTTGAAACGTTGAGAACAGAGTGCATAGAATCAGTGCATTCCCACCCGCAGTATGGTCACTACGGGGTGGCTCGTACGATCAAGAAGGTGAGAGAGGTTTTCCACTGGGAGCGCGTGTCAGTAGACGTGGCGAAATTCGTAAAGACTTGCGATTCGTGCCAGCACGTCAAGGCGTCGCACCAGTTGCCACAGGGCGAATTACACCCTCTCCCTATCCCAGGTCGACGATGGGAATCAGTGTCTTTAGACCTGATAACTGACTTGCCTGTAACTGAGCGGGGTTACAATACTATCGTGGTCTTCGTTGATCGCTTGTCGAAGATGGTGCACCTGGCGCCATGCACAAAGAATGTCACTGCCACAGATCTGGTCCACCTGTTTGAAGATACAGTGTGGAAGCTGCATGGAATTCCCAGCAGCATAGTGACAGACCGGGACGTGCGCTTTGCGTCGTTTGGGAGCTCATGTGCGAGCACTTCGGCATTGAGCACAACAAGTCCTCAGGCAAGCACCCCCAGTCTGACGGGCAAACAGAAAACGCCAATGGTGTTGTAGAGGATACACTCAGGCATTTCGTTGACAACTCGCAGAAAAACTGGGACACGCTGTTGCCAGTGGCAGAGTTCGCCATGAACAATGCACACAATTCGACCATCGACAACACGCCGTTCATGCTGAACTACGGGCAGCATCCCGACACTCCCATCTCGCAAGTTTTGCGCAAAGAGAATGCGAGAGTGAACAAGTTCGTCGGCAGGTGGTCTGAGCAACTACAAGTTGCCAAGAGGTGCATAGAGGCAGCACAGCAAAGGCAAAAGGCCTCGGCTAATCGCCGCAGGAGACCGGCAGAGTTGCTAGAGGTGGGAGACCGAGTGCTAGGTCCACATCAAACACTTCAAGCTAAAGCAAGGCTTTCAAGTTGAAGCTAGCGCCCCGGTACTTGGGCCCTTTTCCGATTACAGAAGTGATTGGTCAGCATAGGCTCAGCTTTCGTGTTGAGTTGCCAGCCCGTTGCATCGCATGCACAATGTATTTCCATGTCTCGTCACTGAGGAAGTACCATGGCGATGGTCCTTATCAGCCCCAGTAATTCCAGAGGTAGAGGACTTCTGAATTGTTCTTTGAGGTTGATCACATCTCTGATACTAGGATGTGCCTAGACGGCAATACCATGTGCATTGGGTAGGCGGCGGCCAAGGCTGGCATGATGCCATGCTTCTACATGGTTTGCGACCATCACATCCGGGACTTTTGGTCGAGCCGCAACCAAGAGCCACCGACAGACGCTTTCCCCTTGTCGCTAGGACGAGCTGATGACTTGCTGAGGGCAAGCAAGAGCTTAGGGGGGGAGCTCTGTGACGATACAAGCTGTACGCGGCAGCACAGTCTTCTGGAAGCCTTCAGAAGGTCCTCGAGGAGCAGAGATGCTTCTCTGACCTTCCGCGCACATGACTGTGCCGAGGTTGCTGTGTTATTGTGGTCACCAACACTGCTACGTGAGCATGCCTCGAGAGAGGCATGGCTGACGTGAGCATAGACCCTTCTAGAAGGGGTGTTGGCGTTGTGGGGATTAGCACATTGCAAATGGGGCTAAAGGCAGGAGTCGCACACAGGCAGGAACACTATATAAGCGCTATGGTGTGCTGGCTGGACCTTAGAGGGTTTACACAGTACAGCTTCGGACACAACCCAGGTACAATCGGAGTACCGTCACACCAGTCTTGTATATGTATCTGTCGCATGTGCACTGATATAGACTGGCGATGCGGCAAGTATCAGAGGTCGTACTCCGTGATCCGAGCGTGCTGAACTATGTCCTGCCCGTGCACTGTCCTCCACAAACGAATCAATGTCAACAGGATTTAGGTGCCATTTAATTCTATCTTAGTACGACTTGGCGTTTCGGTGGCGTCGCGTTCCTAGTCACACGCAGGCCCAAACGAAACACATGTTAGAACGGTGCGTGCCAATGATCCGACCATGCACCATGTATGCGCATGTTACAGGGACCTGGTGCTTGGCATCTGATATGTACCTGCCACAGGTCTACCCCTGAACACTACCTAATTCCCAGAAGCTTTACAAACTGTCTTAAACATGTGCCCACCATTCCATTCACCGTGCCGCAAGGGTTAGGGTCACCGACCGCAGGTCAATCACCAGCACCGGCAAAGCAGCGGTTGCCCGATTGTTGGTCGCACTGGTGGGGTCCCGACGAGGGCACTTAGCTCAATACGCGGCTGGTGGGGCCGCGTCGAGCATTGTGGCGACAAGTGCATGGAGTCCGAATAGGCCTATTCGGACACTCGTTCCCGACGAGGGCACTTAGCTCAATACGCGGCTAGGTGGGGCCCGCGTCGAGCAGTGTGGCGACAAGTGCATGGAGTCCGAATAGGCCTATTCGGGACACTCGTCCCGACGAGGGGCACTTAGCTCAATACGCGCTGGGTGGGGCCGCGTCGAGCATTGTGGCGACAAGTGCATGGAGTCCGAATGGCCTATTCGGACACTCGTCCCGACGAGGGCACTGAGCTCAATTCGGGCCCACATCTCGCATACTGATCGATTGGCACCGCCAAGTATAGGTGGCATGCCGCTACTTCAGTCAGCCCACCGGTGTTGTGCAGTACCTCGAGTCATTCTTTACGGAGCATACATGTCCGCTGCCAATCGAACGCCGTTGAGGAGGGGTGTCACCTTGTGCAAAAAAACCTAGGCAACGCATGGCGGGCTATGATGCACGAAGCTCTAAGAATAGGACATTACTGTCGTGATCCAGCCATGCACAGGACTACGAGGACCTGCATGGTGGGCATACACATGACTACGGAGACCATGTATGCATTGGATGCACGGTGCTGAATCCGGAGTGGCCTATGGGACGCCATGCACCGATGGCTTACCATATGCACGAGCAATGCATGCTAGATTGCGCTGCCGCAGACAATGATTCTGATCGTATCCGTATGAGACGTTTGGTTGAACGCTTATATAGGCTCTACTGATCAAAGTGTAATCACTCTACTCTGCCAAAGACTCACGTGCTATAATCCAAGACTGAGAGCGTACTGTCACAGCGGAGGCCTGTACACCAGCCAGGTATGTGACAGCGCGACCCCCTGCGCATGGCTACGCCATGCTTAGATCCCACAGTGCCTACGGGCTACGGGTCTCACTGAATTACGACTTGGTATCGGTGATGTTTGTGGGTATTCTAGCGATGGTTGTATGCTTGCGATAGAGTCCAGGGGTCTACGGCTACGGCTGAGCGTCCCGATGAGCGATTCACACCGCTCTAGCGTTTAGCTGTAGAGTCCGTAGAGAGACTAGAGTACACAGATGCATAACGCTACGGCTGGACTGCATTCTGTCAGGGTACTGGTCTCGCAGAAAGGCCTACGGGTCTGCGTGTCCTGCGACGCACGATGGTCGTGTTGCAGGATGCCACCACGCCGAGAAGTCCCAGTGGCATCTCGCCAGGGATCTATCGGCTCTGACGGCGAGGATGGAGAAGAAGTTCGTCCTCGCCATCACACACGTTCCACAGCGCGCCGCGAGCAGGCCGCGGAGGACCAGTTCGTGACCTACGGGGAAGAACAGCGCGTTGGGACCTACGGGTATCCCAATGCAGGTCCTCTGCAGGCGGCATTGCCGGGAAATGCTGATCCTACGGGGGAAGCAGGAGCTCAGGCCGCGGCGCAAGGAACACAGCCAGCACATCTCGCAGCGCCAGCTGCGTGGATGACCCAACAGATACCGCCTCCGATACCGCAGCCTTCGCAGGCTGCGATGTCATCAGGAGTACCTGCTACGGCTGGATCAATTGACGTAAGCACGCTAGCGCAAGCGCTGTCGCTTGCCATGCCCAGGCCAGTACCGGGGAAATCTCTAGTAGAGAAGAACAGATTTCCGGTGTGGCACTATAAGACTGATCACTTCCGAGTATTTAAGAAGGAGGTAGAGAGCTGGGCGAAGATGGTGGGTGAGAGTAGCCTGCTAGTCAATGATCCGCTTGCTCAGAGCAGCCAGGCTCATGAGCAAGTCATGCACTGGTTGTTCACCACACTGCCAAAGGAGGATAGAGACTTCGTGGCAGACTGTAGTTTCGTCCATGAGGTCTGGTCGTTGCTGCATGCTAAGTATATGCCATCAGTGGAGGTAGAAATACAGAAGCTGTATCACCAGCTCAGCAGTGCCCAGCAGGCTGGCAAGCCGCTGGAGAAGCATGTGAATGAGGTGGTGGGCATAGTAAACCAGATGAGAGGACTGGGTGAGACTGTGTCTGATCAGTTGTACAGATCACGGTTGCTGGCAGTAGACAAAGAGTACAGCCTGTTGCAGCCCATGCTGCAGGCCATGCCAGTGCAGCAGATAGTGTCTACGCTGTTGACACATGCCCAGACAAACAGCAAGCAGGGTCCGTCGCGATTCCCACGGGACGATCGCGGTGGACAACAGCGCCATGGGGGACGTGGGTACCGAGGTGGACGCTACGGTGGTCGCCAAGGTTCACCCCCACAGGTAGCAGCTGTGGGAGCAGGGGCAGCAGGGGGAGCAGAAAAGAGGAAATGCTTCAACTGTGATAAGCCTGGACATGTGCAAAAGGATTGTCCATTGCTCTCCGCAGAGGTCAAACAATTCCTGCAGAAGCAAGCAGCTGCAGGGCGAGGCCGTGGCAGAGGCCGCGGTGGCCCTCAGGTAGCTGTAGTTGACCTAGATAAGCTGCGAGCTCACTGTGCTGATGGGCCGTCTCCCAACATGCCGTACACTTTCCTAATAGATAGTGGCTCAGACATAAACATATGCTTTGACTATGATATGTTTTGCGAGATCAAGCCACCAGATATGCCGCAGTGTCAGCCTCTTGACCAGGGCGGGCTAGACATGTATGGTGTGGGCACGATCAGAGCTAATCTGGGAGAGTATGTGAGTGCACAGGGCACTATCACACCAGTAGACATAGAGTTGACCAACGTCTACTGGGTGCCGGCCAGTCCTATCAACATCCTTTCAACAAAGGAGTTGAAAAAGTCTGAGATCTACTTGCATACGGGCAAGCATGCAAACCGGGTAGTGATGCCTGGGTTTCATGACCAGAGCTATGGGTTCCACAGGAACTGTGAGCAGGGTGAGGATGAGGATGGAAAACCTACTCTGACATGGTTCTGTGGGAAAGACAGGCCGATATGGCAAATGCGACCGGTAGATAGAGGAGCAGCCTGGACAAGTGCGAATAACTTGTTTCATAGGAATGGGAAATGGGTACGTGAGCAGCAGCAAGTTGCTGCGGTGACCGGTGTACCGAATGAACAAGGTTATTCCTTTCAGGTTGATCCATCATTCCTAGTGCATATCGCCTTTCACCATGCTGGCAATCGGGTACTCCAGTTGATGAGAGACAACCCACAACTGTATGACCTGAAGATGCTGAAACCTACGGGGGTAGCGCTTCAGTGTCATGGTTGCCACGTGGCTGAACAGAGAAGCGGCGATAGAGCACAGCACGGGGGCAAGGTGACGGAGAATGCCACCTATGCTGGGGAAGTGTTGCATGCTGATCTAGCAGGGCAGATCAAGCCAGTAGGAATCGGGGGTATGAACTACATCCTGGTAGTGGTGGATGAGTACTCCCGGTACTCCCATGTGATTCCGTTGAAGTCCAAGAGTGGGGCTGCGGAAATGATATGCCTGCTGATTGAGCGAATCCGCACTCAGATCGTGTATGATAGAGAGGTTGGGGTGCGGAGGCTGCACACTGACCAGGGTGGTGAGTTCAGCTCTAACCAGCTGGCTCAGTACCTCGCGTGGCGTGGCATTGAGCACACGTACACTGCCACGGGCCAGCATGAGTCCAATGGAATGGTGGAGAGAAAGATCGGTGTGCTAAACAGGAGTGTGAGGGCAAGCCTGCTGCAAGCAGCTGTGCCTGCATTTCTGTGGCCAGAGGCGTATATGTGTGTGAACCATGCGCATAACCTGACGCCTAGCACAGCTCTAGAGGGTGTTAGGCGGAAGGAGGCCAAGCAGAAACTGGAGGAGAGACATGTGCAGACCAGTCGTGACCCGTGGTCAACGAATGAGGCTGTGAGAGCTGCACAGTTGCAGACGAGGAGGGCTCAGGCTCAGCAGATGAGTCTGCAGGCTCTGGCTGATGAGGGTATGGCCAGGGGCGATGGGAAGTTTGTCGCCCAGTGTGTGAAGAATGTTGATGTCAGACAGATTGTGCCATATCTGTTATGGTTCAGGAATGTGAGTGAGGACACGTTCCATCTGGTGGTGGCCCAGGTGAAGCCTTTCGGGTGTCCGATGTATGTATATGCTCGGAGAGAGGACTTCAGACACCTGGATGAGAGAGGAGTGCTCGGTTTCTACATGGGACCGGGTGCTGGTCCTCACATGGATAGAGCTTACGTGAAGCGAGGGAATGGGGGAGCAGTGCGTATGTATAGGCATACGGCTTCTCCACCAGCTCTGCTGAGAGAGTTCGCGAAACGTTTCCACATGTCGGAGCAAGCTACGGTGGATCCGGTCATGTTGGAGAACTACGAGCTGGGAGAATTCGAGATCATGCCCGATGAGCATACTCGTGTAGTACCTGACGTTGGTTTCTTGCCCAACATGCAGAAATGGTTGAGATCAACTAGTGTTAGGGCAGTGCGACCACCAGCCAGTCGTGATCACATGATGCCAGGGAGGGGCAGAAATGTGGATTGGGCTGAGGGGGAGCATCCAGCGCTGGGGCACACACACTGGGAACCAGGCAGGCAGTTGCATCGGCGCTATGTGCCGGATGATGAGTTGCCTGAGGGTGAGCCGCCGTTTTCACCACGTGTTTTAGGCTCTGAGCTGATAGCCAGGCATGAGCGGTGGCACACGCCTGAGATCAGTGAGGCAGTGGTGACAGCGCGTTGCGCTTACACGGCCGAGGATTGTGTGAACAGGGTACCGCACTGGGAGTATGATGCGGTTCAGCAACCATCCGGTCCGCACAATGCTGAGATGCGACCGAGAGATGTGATCCCTACGCGGGATAGAGCTGTGCTGGATTTGAGTGGCTGCCGCATTGAGCCACAGGGTAGTGAGAATGATGAGTCTGAGGGGGAGGAACAGCCAGGGGCTGCCAGTGACTCTGCTGAGTCATTCTCAGGGGCATCTGAGCCCTCAGGATCTCGGTCTCGATCGCGCTCGCGTTCACCGCAGCGAGTCCAACGGTCGATGGGCAAGGCGCCGAGTGAGCCACCCCCACCTGCGAAATCTGAAGACCACGGGATGTACAACCGATGGCAAGGGTCAGCGGTGTCAGGACGTGCAGTACGCTGGGAGCATGATGAGCCACGGCATATGCCACAGCGTGTTGATAGTCAGGGGCAAGGCAAGCTACGGCATGTGCCTAGTGGAAGAGAGGCAGGCGGAGCTGGCTCAGGGGGAGAGTTAGCACCAAGTGCCGCAGGAGGCAGCGGAGAACATCTGGATCCACCACAAGAGGTGAGGGTTCGATGGGTTCCAAAACCTTTCAAATTGATTCGCAAAACCTTAAGACCTGCTGTCCATGCTGTGGGAGTGAATGAAAGTGAGAATGCTGCTGTTGAGCGCATTTCCCCGGATGATGCACGTGAGCATGATGATGCTGGGAGCTCCACAGTAGTCCATATGGAGAGTGACGTCGGTGATCTGGCGGATGGAGTGTTTGCTACGGCTGACAGTGTGACTCCTGATGCAGAGAACACGACGGGGCAGGAGGTGATTCCGAGCAGTGGCAAGACTGCTAGCCGCAGTGAGTCCCGGTGTGCAGCTGCTGCGAGGAAGAAGGTCAAAGCTGTGCTGGACGATCCAACGGTGAAGCAAGCCATGAGAGGCTGCCATCGTGAGCAGTGGATCATAGCAATGCTTGATGAGTTGACCTCCTTAAGGGAACATGATGTGTTCGAGTTAGTCAGGTGCCCAGCAGGAGTGAAGCCTGTGACAGGCAAGTGGGTACTTAAGATTAAGCGAGGAGCACAGGGTGAGATTGAGCGATTCAAAGCTAGATATGTAGCCAGGGGATTTACGCAAGTTGAGGGCGTAGATTTCTTTGAGACATGGGCACCTGTGGGCAGTTATGCTACCTTCAGGGCTCTGTTGTCTGTCTGTGCTGTAGAGGATCTGGAGACGAGACACATAGACATTAAATGTGCTTTCCTGAATGGTGTTCTGGAGGAGGAAGTGTATGTGGCACAACCTCCTGTACTGGATGATGGGTCTGGTATGGTGTGGCGTCTGAAAAAGGCGTTGTATGGTCTGAAGCAAGCTGCCAAGGAGTGGCATAAAGCGCTTGCAGAGCTCTTGTCGAGAATGGGCTTTGTGAGATCAGCCAGTGACCCCGCACTGTTTATTTGCAAAATAGGACGATGTCTTATTTTCCTATGGGTCGATGATCTGTTGATCTTCGGTCGTAAGGAGCAGATGGATGATGCCATCAGCAGGATCCTTGAGGCATTTGAGGGTCGTGACCTGGGGGAGCTGGGATATGTGCTGGGTATGGAGGTCATACGTGATCGGCTTGCTCGCACTATCACCATAACGCACAGAAAGAACATCAGGGACATGCTGGAAAGGTTCAGTATGAGTGAGTGCAGAAAGGCACCAACGCCGTTGGTACCAAAGCAGAAAGTGTTTAGTCTGAAGGATGATCCTAGCCAGGAGAAGGCTACTGTCGTAGAGCATAAGAGGTTTATGCAAGCCGTAGGAAGCATCCAGTATGTGGCTGCTGTGTCGCGTCCTGATATTTCCTTTCCGGCCAATGTCCTGGCCAGGCATATGGCTGGGAGTGCGAAGTGTCATTGGGCTGCTGTCCAGCATGTACTGAGATACCTGCGAGGGACCATAGATCTTGGCTTGACTTTTAGTGGCTCCAACGAGGGAAGTGAGGTGTTGGAAGCATTTACGGATGCTGACTTCGCCAATGGTGCTTGCTTGAAGAGCGTGTCAGGCGTGATAGTCCGGATGCATGGGAACTGTGTGTTCTGGCGTTCGAAGAGGCAGACTATTGTGGCTGGTGATACAACTGAGGCAGAGCTCATTGCTATGAGTTCAGCAGCCAATGAGGTGATGTGGGCTAAGCAGTTGTGCACTGATCTTGGTTTGTCGGCTGTGAAGCCAACTCTGTGGGGTGACAACAAGAGTGCCAACTTGCTAGCAGTGAACCCCATCTCTAGTGACCGTTCCAAGCACATCAGGGTCAGGGACCTGAGGGTCCGCGAGTTCGTAGAACTCGATGAGTTAACTATCAGCTGGGTTAGCACGGTAGACATGCTAGCTGATATGTTTACAAAGGTGTTGGCAGGACCAGCACTAGCAAAATTTAGAGATAGACTACAGCTTGCGGTAGTACAAGCCTAGTCTAGGGGGAGTGTCGTGATCCAGCCATGCACAGGACTACGGAGACCATGCATGGTGGCATACACAGGACTACGGAGACCATGTATGCATGGATGCACGGTGCTGATCCGGAGTGGCTATGGGACGCCATGCACCGATGGCTTACCATATGCACGAGCAATGCATGCTAGATTGCGTGCCGCAGACAATGATTCTGATCGTATCCGTATGAGACGTTTGGTTGAACGCTTATATAGGCTCTACTGATCAAAGTGTAATCACTCTACTCTGCCAAAGACTCACGTGCTATAATCCAAGACTGAGAGCGTACTGTCACAGCGGAGGCCTGTACACCAGCCAGGTATGTGACAGCGCGACCCCCTGCGCATGGCTACGCCATGCTTAGATCCCACAGTGCCTACGGGCTACGGTCTACTGAATTACGACAATTACGTGCGTGCATGCTGCTCACCTGCCTTCTGCCCAGAGGTCGACTGCCACCGCACACAGTTACACTGGGGTTGCTGCAGATACGACCAGCTGCGCACTGGTCTGTCTAACCGCAATAACCGACGAGAGAAGGAATTTGGCAAGGCCACGAAGAAACAGATACCACCTACCTCGCAATATGGTGTCAATCTGAAAGCTTTCACTACAAATCTGGTATGCCGCCCGCACCGTCACCTGGACTTGGCAAATACCAACTCATTCGTGTTAAGCGTACGTGTGGATGTATCAGTGTTGTTGTGACTGTCAGGAACAGCATCGACATGCAGGTACGGGGCATTGTCATCCAGGGGCATGTGATGCATTTTGACCATCGCATGTCAGCGATTGACAGTCTCCGTTCCTGTAGGTGCGAAACCCAGCTGACCCCAAAGCACCTGCACGGACATGCGAAGACTGGGCAATGCGTGGTGTCTATGCGGCCAAATGGGGGAACAGCACCAGGAGGGGTACGGAGAAGCGCAAGCCACCCACTAAGGTGGTGAAAGCACCAGCCCGTGTTAACTCAGAGGCTGTTGAAGATGTTGCAGAGTCGCCAGCGAAAGCAGCCGACCCGCCTGAGGACGACGGGGTGCAGGCATGTCATCAGCTCCTCTGCAAGCCTGCTTACCTTACCATGCTAACCCAACGATGCGCCCTGGTTGCACGCAAGCAATTGTGTTGACTGATCGCTGGCATGATACCAAGGCAACTGCCAGCCAATAACTCGTTGCAATGTGTAGAGAGGTGCCGCGCGCCGGAGGCTGGATGTTGATCAGAGCGAGCCCAAGCCCAACAGTCAGCCAAGCGCCATGAGCTCGCCTGTACCAAGCTCTAATGTCCGGGCTCGTGAAAGTACTCGATCATAAGGACACGGGGCTTCTTTGACCACCGATTTCAACCCGCCCGCTCAGGTGACTTGACTGACTTTTCATTGCTTTTGTCAGTGCTGTGCAAACCAGGCAGCGTGGCGCAAAACTTGCCTTGCTTATCGGCACAACCAGCACAATATCTCCAACATCTTCTGTCCTGACAGAGTCAGGTGTGGTGCAGCGCACGGTCGAGCGTGGCAAAGACCTTCAAGAGCGGTTTAACATGCTAAAAGGATTGCTGAAAGACCAAATTCCAACAACTGTAGGCGCCACCGCGCCGATGTGGGACCTACTAGCAACTGCTGAGGTAAGATCCACCTCGCTAGATGCATGAACTGCGCGAGTTTGTGTTGATGAGCGTTCATGGGCGACGTTGACAGGTTGGAGCCCATAGTATATGCTGTTTCACATGGAATCCTTGCCACGACCAGCCAATTCCACCCACCTGAAGAACAAAACCTTGCAGGCAGAGTTGGCTGCACTGCAGAAGCATATCGACGCAGCGTTGGAGGACGCCATGCCTTAGATCGCACAGGATCGGCATGGCTAGCGGCCATGGTAGCAGCAGGGTGAACTGCCTTCCAGAATGGAGTCTGGACATGCATAGAGGAGCATGCGGGGATGTAGGAAGCTGAGATGTAGTGAGCTGGTGTGTCTCAGTGACACGAGCGCTGTTGCCAGGGAGCCCTGCAGAAGGCGCCAGCAGTGTGGTTTTGCGATCCGAGGAGGACGTCCTCGGTGACGCGGGTGGGGGACTCGAGTCCGAGGAGGACGTCCTCCTACGGACGCTATCGGGATGTGATCTTGGTGGCAGGCGGACCTGCGTCTCCGACGAGGACGCCATGATGACGCTTAGGTGACCCATATTTTATACTCACCATGCCATCATGACGCCCGTGCCTCGCCATAGTGACGTCATCATGTAACATGTAATCTTATCATTGACGTCACTTCGACGACATCCTCCTGTCATCCGAGCGTCATCCAGCCGTCCGCATAACATCGTCGGGTCATCGGAGCATCCGCCTGGCATCATCCACGTGTCCTCATCCTGTCCTGATACCGTACTCGTTAGTTTGAGTACGCCACGCCACTATCCCGATGACGTCCCTCCGCCGTCATCCGACCGTCACTTTCGTGCCATCCGCACATCCTTCGTGTACGTCCTCCTCGGGCTGGCAGCATCATTATAGTGTCCATCAGTGGTTGTGCTCCCTGATAGCTCTGAATAACTGCTCACGCGTCATCATAAGTAGAGCTTACGCACTTTGCGGCTCGATAGAAGGGGCACTCACGCAGTCACAGCGGAGAACCACACCTTGGCTGCTGGAAGTACATCCTGGCTCGTAACGTTGACACTTATTACTCATACTCAACGCACTAGTACCTACATCGCTGCTGATGATGTAAAGGCACGATCCCCCTCGACATCGATCAATTGGAGGCCTGAGCTGTAGGATATCAAGCAAAGATCAACACTGGGAAGTGCCGGTTACCGACGCTGTGAAATCGCATGATAACGCACACCAAAAGAGTTGACGGAGCAGTAGCTTGAGTACGCGTGTTCTTCACGGCCGTATGTTGTAGCTCGGCAGAACAAGCGCTCTGGCAGGAGCTTGTTGTTCAGCCTCCTACTGCAACGACGTGTTCCCACGATGCAAACGGGTTTTTGCAACACTTGAAATTCTGTTGTGATAAGCTGTTGGGTCTATACGGCACAGCAGATGCTTCTTTGTACTTGAAATGTGCAGCACAAGACAGGTTGCATCACATAACGCACGATTGGACCCACCGGTACTCTGCGGATGCGACTTATGCCAACGTCCCTGGTAGAGGCTATCTCTACTCCATCGTGCATATATGTGTTTGGTATGATCGGCCAAGTTGTAGCTCCTCAGCCCGGCAAGCTCTATGCATGCCGTATGGCCCCAGCTGGGTCGCGAAGCTGTGCCCAGCTGGGCCATGCTGTGTTTGTGTCCTGTTGTACAACACTGTGGTTGATCGGTGACCCGACAGTCCGCCAGCACGCTGTAGCGTTGAACTGCCATTTGTCAGACCACAGCAGCACCTGTAGGCTCGAATCTGCTGTCTCATGCGGATGACAGCCTGACCGCTCGCTTTGTACTCCACCCTTGCAACAATGCGCATAGACGAGTTTGCAAGAACAGGTCCATGCCGTTTGATGAGAACGATCAATTCAAAGCCAAACTATGCTCGAATGTGATTTGACAGTGTTGGGGGCCCCTCACAGTTCGGCAAGATGCCTGGCACAAGCCAGCCTGCCATGAAGCAGGTGCTGGCCAACGCCCATCACAGTGATAACAGAGCCTTGCGGTGGGGCAATCACGAAGCAGTGTCTAGGTTTGGTCGTGCTCCTTCAATCGCAGCAAAGTTGCTCCAACTTGAAGGCATGAATACTCATTGCGTCATTGAGCCTCTGCATCCATGCTTCTGCTAGCAACCACGGGTATGGAGCCTTGCATAATTAAGCCAATTCCATTACACGAGGCAAGCAGCGCCTCAAGCACATGTCTGGTGTCCAAGTACAGTAGTACCACATCGCCAATTGTCATGCCTGTCGCTGTGTTGGACGCACAAACCAGGCCCAACAGTGTGCACCGCACTCAGCTTTTCCCAGATGTCCAGGCCGTAGTTGTCAGCCACCGTCGCAAAGCCTGCTTGTGCCACCACCAAGAGCACCGCACAGTTTTTGCCCCTTCTGACTGTGGACAGTGTACAAGTGCTCTCAGTGTGCTGTGTATGGAGCTGTCTATTTGCTTGCTGCCCTCAGCACTGATGAGATCATGCTGTACGCCTATGTCATCCCTGGGCAGAGAGTGTAGGACCTGCGGATGCAAGTTGCCTTCACTGGGCCGCCCACTGTCCCCAAGGTCATGTACACCGTTAGCTCTTGGGCATTGATTGTCCATGCCCACTCACCCCCTCTGCTAATAGGTGTATAGCTTTGCAATGCCATGCAGCTATAGTTCACTGTAGCTCACGAGGTTGTACTCACCAGCCTGAGCTGCTAAGCCACTACTCGTGTGGAAGGGCCTCCTGCACATGTTACTTATACAGCAAACGCCACAACTCCGCTTGACAACTTGTGGTGTGAACAGAGCCAATTCTACAGGCAAATATATGCAGCGACCACCTTGGACAGCGCACTGGTGTCAAAGAATGGTCTGACACAAATCACGACTGGGCAGCATCGTGGCGCAGTGGATCTGTACGTACCTTCATCGCTGCCTGCATCGGAGTACCGTCCAGACGCAGCCTTACCAGCACCTCCCACTGGCATGGCCTGACCAGCACCAGATGTTGCGTCAGTTGTAGATGCCTGGAAGCCAGGCTCGGCTTCAGCAAGGGCCAATTGAGCCCGTTCCAGCGCCGTCTCAGCATGCTGCACGTCTCTCTCGATCGTGGCACAGGCCGCGCTCAGGGCTGCCATGACGCCCAGCAGGCGGGAGTTGGCCACTTGCAGCTTGGCAGTGCGCTTGTTGACATCCTGCAACGCCGCTGCTGCATGGCCCAGTGCCGCTCTGCTGCTTTGGCACGCCAGCAGCCCCTCCTGGGTGGCCTGCGAGTTGCGAGATGGGCTGCTCTGCTCGCTACTCGAGTTCAGCTGACTACTCTGTTGGGAGCTCTGCTGGGTCTTCTTGTGACAACTCGTTTGGGTGAACCGATGGCTCGTCTGCTGACTTTTCAGCTGTCGGGGCTCCTGTTCAAAGCACTGGGTGCTCTTGTGATCCTGCAGCGCTGCATGGCCTGAGCTCCCAGATGGTATCAGCCGTGGCTGAACCCTGGAGGCACCTGGCCAGGTTCATCCTTTACCAGGCCTAGAACAGGCAGAGATTCACCTTGACACTGACGTTATCGCATTAAACAAATCATATTGCAGCGTTAGGTTGGCAGAGAATATCACACCTTGCCTGTGTACCGGGTTTCAAGACTCTGGATCAGTAGAGACTGCAGCGCCAATGGATCTTTCTTCATTATAGAGCTCCCGACATGCCAGTGCCAGTCTCGAAAGGCCTCCTGCATCGCTGGACTCATCATGAGTCTGAGCTCTATCCGAACACGCAGGTCACCATCTGGACAGTAATGTGCCCGCATCTTCTTCAGCTTGTTAAACTGCACGAAGCTTGACGAGCCGCACTGATAGGAATCCATTGCAGTAAAGTCATGCTGGAAGCCTGCGGCACAATAAGCAGATACAGCCATTGCGTGTACTGGAATATGGCGTTTATGTTGTCTTGCATCCATATGGTGGCTGGCCAGTGACTCTTCTGCATACGCGTCTGCTAGAGTGTCATGGTTGAGACGCTCGGGGCATGGGTGTGATAAGGACACATGGAACGATGCATGAGCCTTCTCCAGAACCCTGACTGCTTCACATTAAAAGCTTCAACTTGTGCACACGCAATTGAGGCCAGGTGGACAAGTCAAGCCCACCTCTGAGTGAGAGCACCATTTTCGCAACATTGGCACAAGCCCGCAGATGCAACAGGTGACGTAACGCTGCAGGGCATGCATTGGGAAAGAAATTATCAGAGCGCATCGCTGGGAGGAGTTTGCTGGCCTCAGCTGCATCGCTGGCCTCGGCTACATTGCTGGTCTCAGCTGCATCGCACCTCTGGCATCTCTGCCCACATCTTTTCCTCCATTCATAAGCGTCAGAGTGAACTGAGTACACACAGGCCACTTTCCAAGCCCTTTAGCGTTCAGCTCTCCCCTGTTGGCTAGCATGCAGTATATCGCTACTTGGCGGCCAAGTTCCACAGCATGAATGCTTCCCGGGAGCACTGCAACTTCCCTGGACAGCACAGCACTTGCATTCAGCACAGGCAAGCATGCCGGAGTTTTCATTACCACTGTGATGTGCGTTGATGGAGTTGGCTTGTGCAGAACCTGTGCGAAGATTCGCCGACGTACCTGGTAACACATCAGCTGTCCCACTCGTGCACATCTGCCTTACAGTGCAACGCTTGCATGTGCAACTTGTCACAACCACTTGCAGAGACACGTATGCATATCAAGGTGAAACATTCCAGACCTAGGCAGTTTGATGCACAAACGCCAGGTGCAGCACCCAACACATTGAGCTGGTGTTTGCCGCAGCTGTGTCACTGGTGGAGTGATTAATCGTGGTATTGTCCGATCAACGAAATCGTCAAGCGACTGCACTGTGCATCGAGTTTGTGTGAGACAGTCAAATACAGCACAAATGCCGGAATTTTTGAGTCACCCACTCGGTGACGGATTGACCATCCATGTGCACTGTGCGTGCTTGATTATGAACAGACACCCCAGACCTGCTCTTGTGTCATAATGGCTTCGTTTGCAAGCCATGCACAACAAATATCTCGGCATGCTTGTCAGCTGTCTACACCGTCAGGAGCCATGGAGTTCACAGGCTGTGATGCGCACCATTGGAAAGGACCAAGCTGAAACTGTGGAGATTTGATGGAAGGCAGTGCTGTCCAGTCTTTCTGGAGCAGAACACCGAAGCCCTTGAAGGTGCACTGGATGACACGTTTGCGTAAGCATTGCACCTTACTAGAAAATTAGTACATGTGAAATCTTATCTCCACGCCAGAGCACTCCTGGGTAACATTCGGGCATGAGCGACCTTGAATTCGGTACGCACACAGTGACACGCCAATGTCAGCTGGCCTGGGGACACGCGAACAGTGCTGCACTGACAGAGAAATGGACATGCTTGAACATATTCGAAAATTGAAATACATGTACTGCCAGAAAACCCACCAAAGAAAGCACATTTCACAGCTACCGGCATTTACTTCATAAATAGCTGGTGATGTCGTTATTGAGTCTACTCGGAGTTTATCACTACTCACAAGTCCTCTAAATCTGATGAAGCAGATGCCGGATCACACATTGCCTTCGTGTGTTTGTGCGAGCCATAAACTGCCACAGCCACTGGCAAATATGCTCAGGTTGGATCCCTGTTGGATGATGTGTGCATGCATCGTTGCAGCTAGCGCTATCTGGCACAGCAGCCTATGCAACTCAAGAGAAGTAGCTTGCAGAAAGTTTTTATACTCTGTCCTGCTTCCGGCACTATCTTGTTGATGCATTGCTGCACACTGTACCGCACGCCGGCGCTGAAAATAGACCTACTGCTGCATTGCTGAACACAATAACGCATGCCGGTGCTGAAAACAGCACAGCCGATGCGGACATGTAAAGACGTGCACGCACACACATGCGTACTATCAGTCTCATTCTGCTATTTCAGATCGCAGTGAAAATGCAAGCGGAAAGCCAGGTGCACACCAGGAAGCATCCATCAATGACCGATAGATCAGCACTTGCACTACCCGACAGCTCTGCATCAATGTTCACACGCTATTTTGAAACGGCTGGTTCAACCTCGTCACTCACAAAGCGGTGGCAGGAACCTGGACTAAGGTATGAAATACCTGGCTACACAGGTAGCACCATACCTTGGCAGCTTGAGGTGCAAGTTGATACCTGTGGCTGCACTTGACTCCCCATAGTCACTGCACCAACACAGATATATGGATTCATGTGCTATACATCACTAAGCTCGTCCCTTTTTGGCGCTGCCCTCGGTCACGTGCTAGCGGAACCTGGTCGTCCAGCGTCAGGGGAACAGACCAACGATCGATGCGTACAAGCTTCACGACGGAGCAGCAGATGACGTTAAAAAGCACGAAAGCACGTCATAGCGAGTGTTAAAGTCGCTCGTACGTGCCTGCTGAATTCCAGCCGGATATACTACCAAGCTTTGTCAAGTGTGCAGTGACGCCAGCTGAGCTCTGTGCACGCTATCGACAAGCAGCCACAGCTCGAAGTCGGCTGATTAAAAGTGAATAAGCTTTCTATTAGATCAGGGACGGGGCCAGGCTTGACCGGATGTAAGCAAAGCTGCAGCTGTGGTGATGCAGGTGGTGATGCACAGCATCTGTCCAGCAAGTACTCCACCAATGCGAGACGCATACACGCAATCTGGTGCAGTCTTTCGATGTGCCGTTGTGTATGTGAACTGCGCAGTGTATCACGCTCTCGATGAGCACAGTGCAGTCAAAAAAATTGTTCATGCTGTAGCATGTGCAGATGCATGAGGGCCGAGATCAGATGCCTCGCATGTCGAGCAGTATGCACTAGGTACGTATTGTGCACAGATAGATCAGGGCTCTGTGTCACGCGGAGGGAAAGCAAGTAAGCAACCGAGTGATCGTCTGTAACGTACGCAACCGAGGTCCAGCAAGCGGCTGGCAGCAGGGTGCAACATTCAAGAATCCAAAAGCTAAAATCCACCGCAGCAATCACATAGCAGCGCAGACACGGCCGGTTGCGTTCCTTGTACGTGAGATTAATACCGATGTGTTGGATGCTGTGTTGGTTGTGGCTGTTGGTTTAAATCTGTTCTCCGCTTTCTTCTCTCGACGCTGCTGGGGCCTTGCTCTATCACAGCGTAACACAGCAGCGCACACCATCGCGTCATCAATACACACCCATGCACGCCACCCGGCCACACCGCACACCCCGGCACCGCGCCACCATAGCCACTCCCCCGGCAGAGCCCGCCATCCGCACCCGCGCAGCGCCACAGCCGCACCCGTCCCATCTCGCGCAGGCCCCCCCGGCTGCGGACGGGCTCCACACACCCTGTTGGCACCCAAGCCCCGGCCCTGGCATCCTCCTCCACCACCACCGCCCCCGCCTCGGTCCCAGCGCCGCCCACTGCCCCACGTTTGCAGTGCTTGCCCCGGCATGCGCACGGTGGTGCGCGGTCGCCATGCAGCACGTCCCAGACATCATCAAGCGACGGCCTCGCCCCTCTCATCAGCGGGTCCACCCGAGGGCGGGCGCGTGCTGCTTTCGGGCCTCCCGCCGCCCTCAGGAGACGCATCAGCGGCCCTGGGCAGAGGCGGACGCATGCCACTATACATGCAGAGACTATATATGCAGGGACTCGCGCCCCTTCCCCCACGGTCGCAGCGGCCTCTGCAGCGGGGCGACCTGCTGGCCTTGCTGACCACGAGCGTGGCACTGCTGGAGCTGGAGGTGATGCACCCGCATGGCCATGCTGGCTGCTGTGACTGGCTTTGCGCCGGCTAGGCGCCGTGGGCCCCACACCTGGTGCACAGGCTTGCCTTTGCATGGCCTGTACATAGACTGTGGGATGACGCATTGGTGTGCTGGTGTTTGCGCTGCCGGTTGTCTTCCTTGTGAGTGCAGTTCAGGCCGATGCGGGTGACCGTGCCGCTTGTGATTTTGTGATTTGTTCCGGACTTTCTTCCCTCAGCGCTGCTGCAGCCTTGATCTATCACAGTGTAACACATGTCCGCTGTATTCACCCGGACACGTGTACTCCGTCCAAGAGCGGATCCTCCACATTTTGATTTTCTACTGCATCAAGATCAGGTGGCATGTCTGCGTGCGCACTCTTTGAATCTGCTATTGGGGTGTCCTCTCTTTGTAGTGGCAGCAACGGTTTGGCCATGCCCATTGGTACCAGTCGGGGCAGCGGCTACATTCTATGCATGCTGGTCATGACCTGCGCATGCAGGGTTAGGCTGGCGCATGGATTACAAAATGCACATGGAATTCGTTAACGCTCATGCACACATTAATATGGAGCAATGCCAGCCCTACTAGTATACTACAGCACTGCCACCTCCAGGTTGCAACAGGCGTACGCATCCAGGGGACATTGTAGCCTCGCACCTGGCCACATGCATGCTTGCACCTCAGGCTGCCAGAGCTACGCCAGCACTATGCCAGAGCCGATGCTTTGCTACACCCACCACAGCTTGTGCATTAGCAGCCATGGGCTCCGAGTCTGCAGATTGCCGAGATAGTGTCCGACACCGCAGGCCTGGGCTCAACAGCTCCGTCAGCTGTGTGGCCGTGCTCAAAGGCCTGGGCTCAACAGCTCCGTCAGCTGTGTGGCCGTGCTCAAAGGCCTGGGCTCAACAGCTCCGTCAGCTGTGTGGCCGTGCTCAAAGGCCTGGGCTCAACAGCTCCGTCAGCTGTGTGGCCGTGCTCAAAGGCCTGGGCTCAACAGCTCCGTCAGCTGTGTGGCCGTGCTCATGAGCATGCACTGGCACCCCCCCACCCAGGCCCATGTCTTCTCCCAGAGCAGTGGGCCACATCCAGCCTTGCTACAGCGGCGGTCATGCGTGAGCTCGAGTGGGCCGCCTGCAGCGGGGCCACGGGCGCTTGCATGTCGCGCCTCTGCATCGATCGCCAATGCCCACTCACCGCCTCTACATGTAGCTTTGGAGTCCTGCCATGCAGATGAAGCATATTGTACCCGAGGTCGTACTTGTCAGAAGGAGCTGCTAAGCCACGGCTCGTGATGGGACTCCTGCACATGTTAGTCGTGAAGCAAACGCCACCACTACGCTTGACAAGTCTTGGTGTCGACAGAGCTCGAGCCAAACCACGCAGGGAAACACATGCAGCGACCATCTCGGACTTTGCACAGGTGTCCTTAGTGTGGTCTGGCACAGATCACGACTGGGCAGCATGGTGTCACTGTGGGTCCGTACGTACCTTCATTTCCGCCTGCATCATAGTACGTTACGTAACGTCCAGACGCAGCCTTGCCAGCACCTCCCACGGCCTGACCAGCGCCAGGTGTTGCATCAGTTGTAGGAGCGCCAAAGCCAAACTCGGCTTCGGACAGGGCTGCGCGAGCCTGCTCCAGCGCCGCCTCAGCATACTGCATGTCTGTCTCCATCGTGGTACATGCCGAGCTCAGGGCTGTCATGACGCCCAGCAGGCGGGAGTTGGCCACGTGCAGCTTGGCAGTGCGCTTGTTGACATCCTGCAGCGCCGCGGCTGCATGGTCCAGTGCCGCTCTGCTGCTTTGGCAGGCCAGCAGCCCCTCCTGGTTGGCTTGGGAGTTGCGGGATGGGCTGCTCTGCTCGCTACTCAGCTGCTGCCCACTCCGTTGGGAGCTCTGCTGGGTCTGTTTGTGACAACTTGTTTGGGTGCTCCGCTCGCTCGTTTGCTGACTTTGCAGCTGTCGGGACCCCTGTTCAATGCACTGGGTGCTCTTCTGACCCTGCAGGCTCTGATGTGGCATCGGCGGAATGAGTAATTAAGCTTAAGCTTGGTGCACGTAGAGCTGAACCCCCACAATGACAGCCCCCACAAGCAACAAATCACATTGCATCGGTTGGTTGGCAAAGGATACCACACCGCGCCGGCGTCCACGTTTTTAAGACTCTGTTTGTGTAGAGAATGCAGTGGCGATGAACCTTTCTGCATGATTGAGCTCCCCACATGCCAGTGCCAATCTCGGAAGACCTCCCGAGTCGCTGGTTCCATCATGAGTCTGAGCTCTACCCGAACGTGTAGGTCACCGTTTAGAGCTGGACAGTATTCTGCCCGCATCCTCTTCAGCTTGTTAAACTGTATGATATTTAACGAGCCACACTGATGAGAGGGTTCCACCGCAGTGAAGTCGTGTTGAAAGCCTGCAGTATCATATGCACACTTATGTGTACTGGATGATGGCGGTCCTCATGCTTCTTGCATGGTACACGTAGCTGGTCTGTGACTCAGCTGTGTAAGCGTGAATGTCATGGCCTTGAGGTGCTGATGCAAAGAGTATGACCAGGACACAATGAGGCTTCACCAGGCCTATGGCGCCGCAGCGCTGCATCACAATTAAAGCTACACCTCATGTAGGGTGTAGCGATATAGGTCATATTGGTGCGATGTAGGTCAGGTGGGTGCTTCAAGCCTATCTCCGTGGGTGAACACACGACCATTCTTCCAATGCTGGCAGTGCAGACTGGCAGTGCCAGCAAGCAAAACGGACTGTTGCATGCGCAGGGTATGAATCCAGGAAAGGAGGAGCAGAGGGCATTGCAATTGCTGGGAGCACTGGCCTCAGCTGAATCTCACCTCTGGCATCTCTGCCAACATCTTTGGCTCCGGTCACAATTGTCAGTGTGAATTGCGTAGGCACAAGGAGTTTGCCTAGCCCTTTCTCCACCAACTCTGCCCGGTTGGCTAGCATGCAGGACACCGCTACTTGCCGGCCATAGTGCACAACTTGATTGCTTCCCGGGAATATCGCAACTTCCCTGCACAGGTAGGTTTTCATATTGGGCACAGGCAACTTGAAGCGAGTGTGTGTTCTCAGTGCCGCTCTGACGTGTGTTCACCACTGTATCGGTGGGGATGGCTTGTCAAGATGTGAGAGGAATCTGGCAACGCGTCAGCTGGTGCACGGCCTCACAGTGCATCGCTTGTATGCACAAGGTATCAATCACACATATATGCATGCACATGTATGTCCAGTTGCACCTTGTCAGATCTGGCATGTGTACCAGGTGGCACGTGTACCGAGCAGATGCCTGGTGCTGCACCTACCACATTGAGACGGTGGTTGCCTCAGAGCAGTGAATTAATGATCGCAGTATCTTCCGATCAACAACACCATCATGCTACTGTAGTATTCGACAACTTTGTCGACAATCTAGATATCTGTCACCAGCAAAGACAGCGCAATGACCGCAATTCGGTTGACTCAGACACATAGACTTGGAGGCACCCACTGGGAGGCACCCACTGGGAGGCACCCACTGGGAGGCACCCACTGGGAGGCACCCACTGGGAGGCACCCACTCGAGCAAGGACGTCTTCCCTACGCATTTGCACTGTACGTGCTCGTTGATGCTCTGACATTGAACTCAGAAGTTCTGCTAGCTGTGATCTGCTGCGAGCTCTTGCTTGCCACCATATTCGCTTTGTTCACACGCCATGCACAGAAAGATCTCGGCATGCTTGTCAGCATGTCAACACCCTCGGGAGATCTGAAAGTCACGTGCTGTGATGCGCACCATTTGAAAGGGCCAAGCTGAAACTGTGGAGACTTGATGGACGGCAGCCCTGTCCAGTCATTCCGGAGCCAAACATCAAAGCGCTTAAAGGTGCACTACAAACCACCACCAACTTATATCTCATTGCACACTGCCCGAAAAATTAGAGTACTAGTACATGTTAAATGGTTTCACAAGAGGTCTCGTGGGACAATGGGGAAAATGTGCTGCTACTTCATTGCTGAACACGATACAGCAAACTGGCACAGAAAACAGCACTGCCGCTACACATATGCGAAGATGTGCACACATACACATGTGTACTATCAGTCTTATTCAGCTGGGTCAAAGCGCAGTGAAACTGCAAGCAAGCAGCTGCAGCCAGGTGCACACCAGGAAGCATCCATCAATGACCGATAGATCAGCGCTTGCACTACCCGACAGCTCTGCATCAATGTTCACACACCACGCTGATACGGCTACTTTAAGTTCGTCACTCGCGAAGGGGTGGCAGCAGCTCCAACCGGTACGAAATACCAAGGTAGCATACCTTCGCAGCTTGCACTTGACGTGGAAGTCTGCGGCTGCATTTGATCCGTCATAGTCACTGCACCAACACAAATGTACAGATTAATGTGCTGTCTAATATATGCTGCTCGAGCGTAGTGGAGCTCCTCAAGGGGTGGAGCCTCTGGGCTCCACGTGCCTCCGGGCACCGGTGTTTACTCAACACCGCCGTCGTATGACCATAATATCGTATATGCTTTCAAATGACAATCAGATGTGGTGATTGCTGACTGCACAGCATGAAATGCGCGCCGAACGGAGCGAGTCGGCGGATGATCTGTTCAGGAAGGTACAGCTGTTTTGCGCAGTTAGTGTGAGATACGTTACAGATGTATGCGCAGTTAGTGGGTTGTGCTGGGGTATTGTTCGTTAACTCGTGACTCCTGCAGGCATTGTCTCCGTACACATGTGGCGCGCGCGGATCGAGCTCGAGCGGACCGCATCATGGCTCCGTGGAAGCAGGAGACAATTGGTGGTGGGCAAACAATGAGCACTGCAAAGATGCTGCCAGGCCCCCCAGGCTGCGGACGTACCACCCAGCTAACCCCTAACCCCTGTTGGCACCCACGCCCCGGCCCTTGCATCGTACTTCACCACCGCCACCACTGTCCCCGCCTCGGTCCGAGCACCGCCCGCTGCCCCACGTTTGCAGTAGGGGGGTGTGCACTCAGCCCTATGGCACGTCCAGTGTTCACGTTGACACCCGGGACTACCCCAAACAAGTTCGAGACGTCCATAGGTACATATATACTATTACATCGAGGGGCTCTGATCCAGTGCACCAAGCGAATGTGCAACTAGATTCTAGACTCACATGCTACCCAGCAGATGCAAGCCGGCCAGGCGATCACCTGGCATGAACTGCGCACCCGTGAGCCGTGCTACCCAGGCCATGGTATTTCTGATCACAAACCCGTTTCCTTTCACTGTCGCCGCACTGAACTCCCGCAAGGAGTTCTCAATCCAGCGAGCCTTTGCTCTCTTGTTGAACGGCCCAACCAGGCGGTGGTTCAATATATGTACATGTATATATATACATGCCCCAGGACTGCCTGTGGGGGTTTGCGGAAAGCGTGTCGATTTCCCCGACGCTGGGGCAAGGTTTCCGGCGAAAAGTGCTTATTTCCCCGATAGCTGTCAACGGGCCGTCATTTCTATCCCAAACCAATCCCGATGGTGCCAAAGCACACACAACACCTCAGGAACACTATACTTTGACCCCCTTTGGTGTTACCTGGAGATGAACGCAAGACCCCGGCAGCGAGGGCAACAGCAGGTAAGCAGACTGCCAACACCCCCCGATGGCAGACAGCAACAAGCAGCAACTGTCTCAGGCGAAAAGTCAAAACGAACCGACACAACCAACACAACCACACCCATGCATCCACACACACGTGCACTCCTGCACCCACCACCGCGGCACCCACGCCACAGCCGCACACATCAACCACCAGCCACACTGCATACCACCGCCCACCCCATTAGACCCGGCCACCACCGACCCCCCAACGGCAGCACCCCCACTACTACCAGCCCCACTCGAGCACTCCACCACGGCCCCCGCACCCCATGAGAGCCCGGGGGCGCACGCCCCCCCCCCCCCCCCCCCCCCCCCCGCGGCGCAGGGCGTACCAGCCCTCCCCCTCCAGCTGCCCAAAAGGGGCCTGAGGGCGGGGCGCGAAGGGCACTGGCGGCGACGCATCGCTCTCCCCGCGGCAGCCCACGGCCACCCGCGGGAAGGCAGGGTGGGCCAGCACGACAAAGGTGGGGCCGGCCTGCGCCCCCTTTGGTGTAATGTGGGTGACACCTTGCTCTGCCTCGTCAGCGCTTGCTGGTCATAGGCGCTAGCAACGCGACGCGTCGCAGCGGCGCCATGACGCGATACCAGTGCATTCCATGGCCACGAGATGTATCGTTGACCTGTCCAACTGGGCAACATGCAGGCTTGCAAGCGTAGGAAAACACAACACTGGTCCTCACTTGATGCCACAGTGCTGACCGCAACCTCCCTGCCCCACGGTTTCATGATTATTTAATTGTTAGTTAATTTAGCTGGGAGTGTTCACGATCATTGTTCATGATCAGTGTTCATGATCATTTCAGCCATTGCATATTGCCCAAGGTGTCTATGGCAGCGGATCTTGGGGAACACAGTCAATGTTGCTCACACTGCATCATCTGCAATGTCATCTGTACTGGAGGAAGGTTTTAGACTCGCAGCACTGCCGGGGCGCCATGTGCATGACAATTAATCAATGCAGCTAGCATGCAATACAAGCAATCACATTCAACGCTATTGTAGGCTCTTCCCTCTTGCTCCACAGACTATGACACACATGTACATGCTCTGCCTGCATGTGGAAGCATGGCATCATGCCGAGTAGGAGCATAGGTACTTACAAGTGGCCTGGAGTGTCCACAGGCACCCAATGGCCAGCACGCGTTGGCAACAAGTCGCGATGGTTGAGAAGCACCCCGGAAGACCACTTTGAGACTTTGGGGGCTCCCCCCGGCCAAATTTGGGGGCCATTGGGAACGCCTGGATAGTTTTGGGAAGGATTTAGGGATGTTTGGGAAAGCAAGGTCCATTTTCCTGGAGATGAGGGCCCGTGTGGCCCTGAAAGGCCCGTTTCCCCAATATCACAAAACAAGGCCACAGGCAGTCCTGGAGCATATAGATATGCCCCATGGACGTCCCAAACTCGTTGGGGGGGTCCCGGGTGTCTGCGTGCACACTGGACGTGCTATAGCGCTAAGTGCACACCCCCCTTTTGCAGTGCTTGCCCCCGCATGCGCACAGTGGTGCGCGACTGGCATGCAGCACGTCCCAGCCATTGTCATGCAACGGCCTTGCCCCTCTCGCCGCCGCGGCAGGTCCACCCGACGGCGGGCGCGTGCCGCTGTCGGGCCTCCCGCCGCCCTCAGGAGACGTAGCAGCGGCCCTGGCCAGTGGCAAGCCCCCGCCTCGAGGCGATCTGCCCAGGGGCCTATGCAGGGGCCCGCGCACCTTCCCCCACGGTCGCAGCGGCCTCTGCAGCGGGGCAACCTGCTGGCCT
The DNA here is from genome assembly GCA_900538255.1 of Ulva mutabilis. NCBI lineage: Eukaryota > Viridiplantae > Chlorophyta > Ulvophyceae > Ulvales > Ulvaceae > Ulva > Ulva mutabilis. The sequence goes on from UNSF01000164.1 coordinate 52,863, forward strand.
TGCTCACTACGAGCGTGGCGCTGCTGGAGCTGAAGGTGATGCACCCGCTTGCTGGCCATGCTCGCTGCTGTGGCTGGCTTTGCGCCGGCTAGGCGCCGCGGGCCCCACACCTGGTGCACAAGCTTGCCTTTGCATGGCCTGTACATAGACTGTGGGATGACGCGCTGGTGTGCTGGGTGCTTGCGCTGCCGGATTTCTTCGGGAAATAATGATGCACTATTATAACGAGTTGTTGTTTGTGTTTGTGCTGCCGGTTGTCTTCCTTGTGAGTGCAGTTCAGGCCGATGCGGGTGACCGTGCCGCTTGTGATTGTGTGTTTCGTTCCGGACTTTCTTCCCTCAGCGCTGCTGCGGCCTTGATCTATCACAGTGTAACACATGTCCGCTGTATTTTCACCCGGATACGTGTTCTCCGTCCAACAGCGGATCCTCCACAGTTTGATTTTCTACTGCATCAAGATCAGGCGGCATGTCTGCGTGCGCACTCTTTGAATCTGCTATTGGGGTGTCTTCTCTTTGTAGTGGCAGTAACGGTCTTGCCATGCCCATTGGTACCAGTCGGGGCAGCGGCTACATTCTATGCATGCTGGTCATGACCTGCGCATGCAGGGTTAGGCTGGCGCATGGATTACAAAATGCACATTACATGGACGCATGGATTACATATCATACATGTACGCATGGATTACAAAATGCACACGAATTCGTTGGCGCTCATGCACACAATAATATGGAGCAATGCCAGCCCTACGAGTATACTACAGCACTGCCACCTCCAGGTTGCAACAGGCGTACGCATCCAGGGGACATTGTAGCCTCGCACCTGGCCACATGCATGCTTGCACCTCAGGCTGCCAGAGCTACGCCAGCACTATGCCAGAGCCGATGCTTTGCTACACCCACCACAGCTTATACATTAGCAGCCATGGACTCCGAGTCTGCAGATTGCCGAGATAGTGTCCGACACCGCAGGCCTGGGCTCAACAGCTCCGTCAGCTGTGTGGCCGTGCTCATGAGCATGCACTGGCACCCCCCCACCCAGACCCATGGCTTCTCCCAGAGCAGTGGGCCACATCCAACCTTGCTAGAGCGGCTGTCATGCGTGAGCTCGAGTGGGCCACCTGCAGCGGGGCCGCGGGCGCTTGCATGTCGCGCCTCTGCATCGATCGCCCATGCCCACTCACCGCCTCTACATGTAGCTTTGGAATCCTGCCATGCAGATGAAGCATATGTACACGAGGTCGTACTTGTCAGAAGGAGCTGCTAAGCCACGGCTCGTGATGGGACTCCTGCACATGTTAGTCGTGAAGCAAACGCCACCACTACGCTTGACAAGTCTTGGTGTGAACAGAGCTCGAGCCAAACCACGCAGGGAATCACACACAGCGACCACCTCGGCAGTTTTAGTGGAGCGCGAAATCGGCGCAGAGCCGGCCGCAGTAGCAGCATGGCCACGTCCGTGACACACAAAGGCATTTCCAAAATATTCAGATCTGAGCTGTCTGTTGGGTTCCAGACGGGGACTCCGGGGCTCAAGTGACAGGGACAGAGGATATGGGACACGGAAGAGCACTGTTGAGCTTCCGCCAGGTTACGTGGGGGGTCTCAGAGGTACTCAAGACTAACGAGGATCCCTCACCGAGGAATTTCTGTAGCTCGGTACTGATGGGCATGCCTGGGAGGCACAGGGCAGTACAACGACACAGAGCAGAGTCACTGGTGCAGGCAGCACACGGGTAGACACATCTGGGCAGTGACTACAGGTGACTTCCTGGTGGCAGACTGTCCAAGATCGACATTCACAGTGGTAAAAACACGTATTCATTTATCGGGATGGAGGATTCGGCATACAAGTACGCGAACGTCTCAAGTGCTCCTCAGAAAACTTTGTCGTTTGAACCCAGCAGGCTGCAGCCTTCAGGAGTCCTGTTGGCACATCTGCAGTCCTGGCTGTGGCTGCGGCCCCTGGGACCGGTGCCTCGCGGCCTCGGAAATGGCCGTAGCGCACGCTGGCGCGCCCGTGCAGACTGCTAGTGTCGAGTCGGCGACCGCTTGTGGGCCCAAGTGCTGACTGTGTGTTTGGTGTGCGCGTGGCCTGCGTGGTACTGCGTGGTGTGTGCGTGTCTGCTTTCGCGCTGGCGTTAGTTCGTTCTGGCATTTGCTCGTGCGGCGCGTGGCCCTGGTGCTTGCGGTGGCCGGTCTGTCTGTTTGCTTGTTGCCTGATCTCTTGCCTCGGCGCTGCTGAGTCCTAGACTATCGCTGTGTAACGTACACATCTGCAGTCCGACGTCGACATGCCAACATTTCGTCGTGAAATAGGATTGGGTACAGTGCCTGGTTGCTGCAGCTTCTCTATGTGCTGCGGGCATAAGGGGTATACCACAAGGGGTCGAAAACAGGGACTTAACAGGCTTACGTCCGACGGCCCAAATCTAGATCTGACTTAATAAACCCTGATTCTGCATGCACGGCCTCCGCGGCCTCCGTCGATGCTTGTAGTCCTTTAATATTTATTATAGGAATGCTTCATGTGCTGTGGTCGTGCTGTTCCTGAATGTGTGGCGTACCTGGTTCCCCGGTCGTCGTACAGCAACTGTAGTGCGAGCTGCCGGCAGCCGACATGCACGCGCATGCATACAGGCACATGTTCGACATAACTACTGGTGCAGTCCTGACGCCACACATCGTGTCGTGCTGGCCCATTGTGCCTTCCCGTGGGTGGCCGTGGGCTGTCGCGGGGAGAGCGATGGGGCGCCGCTAGTGCTCTTCGCGTCCCGCCCCCAGGCCCCTGTCAGGCAGCCGGAGGGTTGATACGCCATGCGCTGTGGGGGCGTGCGTACCCGAGCTCTCATGGGCGGGGGGCCCGTGGTGGAGCGCTCGGGTGGTGCCGGCTGCGGTGGGAGTGCTGCAGTTGGGGGTCGGTGGTGGCCGGGTTTTCTGGGGTGGGCGGTAGTACGCGGTGTGGCTGGTGGTGGGCAAGCAGCGCAGCCGCACGGGCGTTAGAGTCGGCCCGGCTGACCGTATGCTGCAGTCGCGACATGCGTTTTGCAGACCCTCCGCCGCTCAGGCCAGCCCATTCTGCGAGCTCGGCGGGGCACTCAGACAACCCCGGGATGCTTGGCTACTGCTGGCGCAACTTGTCGCGAGTGTGGCGCATGGCGACACCTGCAGCGCCGCAGAACGGCAGGCCTCGATCTGTTCCTTCTGCGAGGGCTGCATGGGCAAGTACAGCGTACGACAGGCAAGCAGCGTCGGCGATGGGTTGGGTGAACCTGTGCAGGCCCATGCCGCCGTAGCGGTGGGGAAGCAGGGCTTGGACGCACTGCGTGTCTGTGAGGCTGGTCACGTCCAGAATGTTGCCGAGGCCCTGCAGCAGCGCTCCCTCCACCTGGTGCAGCGGCTCCTCCAGAAACCGCCACTGCGTGCTGCGCAACAAATGGGATTCTCTATGCTGTAAGCAGTTGTGCATGACAAGCCATTTCACCCACGGGGACAGAGGCAGTGCGGTCAGCTTTGCGATCTGTGCGCGAGTGGCCGCGCAGCGGCGAGAGACCTGCGCGGTGACGAACGTATTGCTACCCAGCGGGGTGCCGCCAACCACGATGCCGTCCGGGGCGACGTGCGCACCGAGCAAGGCGGCGACATGCGCAGCTGCGTCTGTGTCCTTGCAGTACACGCTAGTCTTCTGCGGCTGGCAGGGATGCCTACCCATGATCAGTGCTGCAGCGGCAGCGACATCTTACGGCCTTCCTTGCAGGTATGGGTCATCGTGGCATGCTGTGACCAGCTCTCCGCCGCTGACCTCGCTCGCTGCTCGCAGAGTCGGCTGGTACGTCAGGTTGAAGAGGAACGGCCCCATCCTGTCGTCCTGTTGCACGGCGGTGTCGCTCCACTGCACTTCATGTGCGCCGTCCGGGCGCCAAAGAAGCAGCGCCAATGCCTGCTGGTGTGACATCCGGACGAAGGGCAAGAGACCTGGGGCGTGCTGTGCAACGGCGGCCAGCATTGCAGTCCGATCGCACAGATTGAAGGCATTGCGGAGGTCCACTTGGACGATCACAACATCAGGGTTATGAAAGTCACGGTACAGCGCATGGCCGGGGATCTCAGCACCCCCAGAGATGCCGACACCGGCCTGCAGCGGGGCAAACAGGCTGGCTGCATCCGGCAGCGTCGCCAGCGCGCAGATGACCGCCAGGCGCATCAGCGACTCACCGACCGCGATCGGCCTGACGCTGCCTGCCGGCTTGGCGAGGGCGATCAGCCGGCTGGCTTGGAGGAGAATCGTGTGGTGGATGCTCCCCATCAGGAGGTCAGTGACAAAATGGCGCAGCGGGCGCGGATGCGTGGGTCATGGAGCGTCACGGCGCGGATGTGCTCATTTGTCCACCCACTGGGCCCTACTGCCGTGCCCCGCGACAGGTTCAGCACGATCTGATGAAATTGTTCCTTCCCAATCTCTGCGGCGGGAGGCGGGAGGTCAGCGGTGCGCGGCAGAACGGGCGGGGGGCAGACGGGTGCAGCTCCCGCAGCTCTGCTATAGTGGCCGCATCAGCTGTGGTTGCTGTGTGCGGCTGTGGCATGGGTGTCACGATGGTGGGGTGCGAGAGTGCGCGTGTGTGTGCATGCGTGAGTGTGGTTGTGTTGGTTGTGTCGGTTCGTTTCGACTTTTTGCCTGAGCAGTTGCTGCTTGTTGCTGTCTGCCTTCGGGGGGGGAGGGGGGGGTGGGGGGTGTTGTTTGCCATATATATGCTTTCCTGCTGTTGCCCTCGCTGCCGGGCTCTTGCGTTCATCTCCGTGTAACACGCACAAGCACACCAAGCAAGCGACAGATCTAGAATAAGACCTCCAAAAACACCTGAAAAACGGACTACATTTGCAACGAAACTTTAGCATGGTATTCATGTTACCATATAGCTATAGAATATGCGTGTTTTGTCGGAAATTGAATTGTTCTCTCTTTCAGCAAGCGCCATGGGTAGAGCTGTATTTTACAGGTTAGGGCCCCTAAAGTCAATTTTAATGCGCTTAGAATAGGCCCTTTAATAAGCCCTAAAGCGGATTTTGCTTGGTTTAAGTCTGAGCCTTAACGAATTTTAGCAACGCCATAGTAATGTTAAAGTCCCAATCGAAGTTTAGGTCACTTTGAAGCGCGAATTTAAGTATATTTCGGGAGGCAATAAACATAGCATAACGTTGCATCGCTATGCAAAGCACGGTCAGGTGGTCATTCAGAAACTTCAAAGGCGAGCCCATCCCAGGCACCATCAAACTGCCCATCCTACAGCTACGTGCTGCTGTGTTTCTGTCTGTGTACGGCGCTTGGCCATGGGGATTGATTTTTGGTGCATTGCCATGAATCGAGCCTCTGTGTTCTTCCACCTTGTGGAGCATACATCTGAAACGTATCTCAATCCCACAGCTACGAGATACACCTGCGCAGATCACATTCCAAGCCAGGCACGAACTGGCAGAGAGACATAAAAAGTAGTGCAACAGTGAATGGTGTGTCTGAAGGAAACTTCTCGACTGGGGGTCAGTCAGTATTGGACGTCTTCGGGGAGGCGGGGCAAAGCAGTCCTCGTCTACAGAGGCAATCTCCGGGATCCAGGCAGGGCGCCAATTCTCAAAGAGATTGGTTTGGTGGCGCAACCGAGCCTGGGCCTTCTTTGCTTGAACACTTTCGTCCTGCTGTGTTACACAGTGATAGATCTAGGACTCAGCAGCGCCGAGGTACCACGCAGGCCACGCGCACACCAAACACACAGCCAGCACTCGTCGGGCCCACAAGCGGTCGTCGGCGCGACACTAGCAGTCTGCACGGGCGCGACTGCGCGCTACGGCCATGTCCGAGGCCGCGAGGCACCGGTCCCAGGAGCCATAGCCCCAGCCAGCCCGGCAGCCCGAGCGGTGTCCGGGGAGGGGCGCAGAGGAGAAACGGCCTGCTGTGCCGTCACCTCGTCTTCATCCGTCTCAATCGCTCCGATCAACGCAGAGGAGCTAGCGGAAGACCTAGTAGGACGACTAATCTCTTGAAGAGTATATTTGTGTTGTAACCGTACTAGGCTCGACTGCTCGTGCGATCGGGCTTGCTGACAGGCGGACTGTTCGAAGGGCACCTCAGGGCACGTCATTGACGCGCGGGTCGATACAAACGCGAGGCAGAAAAGCGCAATAAGAGTGTTTGACATCTCTCTGTGGCGAGTAGAGATCGCTGCCGGTCGTGCGCAAGTGCACGACCGACCCTATGCTGTCATGCATAATGCAGATGAAGGGAATAAGATTGAGATTGCACGCCTACTAGTTGGCCCAAGCCAGCCAATGAATGGCAGCATGAGTGAGGATGAGGGTGCCTCAGGCTGTGATGAAAGTGTGGATGGAGATTGGTAGGTGTGCGCAATATTAATAATGGACAGTGATGGTGTCAATCTGTTACAGGGTGTTATTCAGCTGGTGTCACTCTACCATTTTGACATATCAGTGCAAGCTAGCCAGGGCCTTGCAGGTTGAAAACTCAAGTTCCCAATTGCCTCACAGCTTCAGAGAGCAGCCCGAAGTGGCACATACAGGCGTTTATCTCCGTGTTACACCAGGCGCACATGACTCATTCGGACTTGAGTGCAAACTTGATCTAAATAATCACTAAAGCGTGGTTCTGGTTCATTCTAAATAAACTTAAATATGCTTTTGGGACTCCAATTTTAAGTTGAGAAGTTTTTTGAAATTTGATTTATTGCTAAAGCTGTTCGAGCGCTCCACTAAAATACAGCTCTAGCCATGGGACCGCGTATTTGCCGTCGGACTTCAGCCCGTTAACCCCCTGTTTTCGACCCCTTATGGTAAACCCCTTAGCTGCTAGAGACCTCAGGAGGTCGATCGTGCATGAGCGTGCCGCATGCGAACGGGGCCGCCGGCGGTTTCCTCGTTGCAACAGCGGACCCCGACAGCCTTGTGCAAAACGCAAAAACGGTGCAACCCGTTTCCAGTGCCTCGCTTTTAACGTTAACTGCCGCCGGTACCGGCGCCGTTTCAACCCATGGCCAGGGCCCGTTACTGGCACATCTAATCAGCAACTACCATCAGCAACACGACCTAGCTAAACTATCGTTTGGAAAGACTCAAGTCCGGCCGGTGACAAGATTAAGCCTCTAGAGTAGCCCACGGGTGAACCAGCATCGCGGTGGTGGGCTGCGGGAGTGCGCGGGTGTGTGGATGCGTGAGTGCGGTTGTGCTGGTTGTGTTACACGGAGATGAACGCAATAGCCCGGCAGCGAGGGCAACGGAAGGAAAGTAGACGGCCAAAACCCCCGAAAGTAGACACCAGCAAAAAGCAATCACTCTCCCAGGCGAAAAAGCCACAACGAACCGACACAGCCGACACAACCACACCCACGCACCCACACGCACGCGCACTCCCGCACCCCTCCACTACGGCACCCGCGCCACAACCGCGCACAGCAACAACCACCACCGCACTACTGCCCACCCCAGCAAAACCAGCCACCACCGACCCCCCTACAGCAGCACCCCCACTCCATCCTGCCCCACTGGAGCATTCCATCACGGGCCCCCCGCACATGAGAGCCCGGGGGCGCACGCCCCCCACAGTGGCTCGCGGGAAGGTTCGGCGGGCCAACACGACCAGACGCGGGGCCGGCCTGCGCTGCTGCAGCCGCGGCACCCGGTCCAGCAAGGCGTCCAGCGACCGCCTATAGCACGTCCGACGGGACATCGTGGCCAGGCACCACCGCCCTGCCCGCCAGCCGCATACGCAGCGGAGCCGCAGCGAGGACCTGGCGCGTCACACCACGGCACAGAGTGGTGGAGAGTTCGCACATGGCATTCTGCAAGAACGCTCGCCTGGACACGGCCCCCGAAGCCGCAGCAAAGTCAGCGATCTTATTCAGGAAGGCGAACGCACCCGTGCCCACACGGCCAAACGTCTCATGCGACAGGGACACGAAGCGACATGCGCCTGTGCCGGAGCGGCCGTACTTGTCTCGCTTCCGGTCGTCCATCAGCTGGGCGGCAGCGCCTGGCGTGTTGTGCTGGTTGTGTCGGTTGCGTTCGACTTTTCGCCTGGGACAGTTGCTGCTTGTTGCTGTCTGCCTTCGGGGGGGTGTTGGCCGTCTGCTTTAAGATTTAATTTCCTGCTGTTGCCCTCGCTGCCGGGCTCTTGCTTCCATCTCCGCGTTTAACACACTCGGGCTCGATCCGGCTCGATCCGGCCGGCTCAAGTCGGCTTGCCCCTAGGGATTCGACGCACGTGGGGTGCAGCTCTATCATTTTCATGCGGGTGAGTTTGAAGACCGCGTGATCATGATGACGTCAGCACGCGGTCATCATGGCGCCGAGGCACGCCGTTGCATGCAGGCATTGAAACGAAAATCACCGGAGATGCCAGTGCATACCCGTGAGAGGTCAGATGGTGGCCATCTGCTCGAGTGCAGGATGTAAATGCGACAGACCAGCGTGCAGGCAGTGTGTGTCTGTACGACCTGTGCACGCAAGTCAGATCGAGTGCATGCATGTGTGTGTGGCATGGGGTGTTCGTGACCTCAGGAAACCCATGCATTACATGCTGTAATACGATCCAGAGCCGTCCACATCAACATTCAAAGTGATACATTCTCACACGCTGTGCTCGATGTGACAGTACACACGCTACATTCTCAGTGCCCCGTGGTATTTATTCATCGGGACGCAGGATTCGTTTGACATTTCAAGTGGTTCTCCAACAAACTTCGTCACTCGATCCCAGTCCTGTTGGCAAATCTGCAATCCGACAGGCCACCATTGTATCATGAGTTGGGGACAATGCCTAGGCCTGGTTGCAGCAGCTGCTGTGTGTGCTGCGGGTGCAAGCGCCCGTATTGTTGTCAAGCCTCAGAGTGTCCTGGACGGAGTTGCGGACATCCTCACAGTGGAGCTGGGCGTCATCAACGGGCCGTCTCCACTCTGCACCGGCATGAATGATCTGCTCCCTGTGACCTTCACCTTTCCGGTTGCTCGGATGCCGATGCCCGAGGACTTCGAGGTGACTGTCGGGACACTGGGCCGTAATGTCAGCAGCGTAGTGCAGCCAAAATGCGCCAGACCGCTTGCACCAGAGCCCAACGAGCTTCGAACTGTGCTCCTTCTCGGGGAGTACACCCCGGCTGAAGGCCTGGGCCCGATCACCGTCACCGTCGTGGGGAACTTGTCGCTGCTTGTTAACGGCTCAGAAGTTAGCGTAATGGGCAGGTGCGATTGAAGATGCTGTTTTCGCGATCGTACGTGTCATATGCATCTTTTGCCAATGTTAATGCAACGCCTAGCTCTGGTGTGCTATCTCGATATTCGCCCAAGGCCAGGCTGTCACCGGACTTTCGCTCCCACATGAGGTCAACGGTTTGGCAGCCTCAGCCTAGGCCTGCTCATCCGCCGCGGCGCGGCCGGATATCGATGGGGCACCCTAGGTTCATCCTGGCAGTCACATCAAAATAAATCTTGGGCTTCAATCCAGTGAATCTTGGTCCATGTACGACCACATACCACAGCACTGCCCGACTCCACGACCAACATCAAAGGGATTTGGTCGAATCCTAATAAAGCGTTTTACGAAACCGCTGGTATACGTAGGTTGACGTTGCAAGGCCTTGTCTGCCGCTGCACCGATGTGACGGCATCATGCAATGCCAAACTGTGTGTAGTCCGCTTAGAAAGGGCCCCGCTGCAAGATCTAGACAGCGTGTATCGGATCTTGTCTATCTTTAGTGCTGGCGGTGCGGTGCGTCGATATCGATCGATCTCGATACGGCGGCTACACCTGCATGCAGCTACACGCTGGAGCTCGAGCTCTGCAGCAAGCTTTCATCAATGCGATTTCGCAGCGTGATCCGAACACGCGAGCGGCGCTGGCTGGCTATAGATTCCAGTGGCTACCACCTCGCGAGGACTCGAGCTCATGTGGAGCCTGGAAGTTGTCGAAACCGAGATGTGAACTTGACACATAGCCTTGTGTTAGTTGTGTCGGTTCGTTTCGACTTTTTGCATGAGACATTTTCTGCTTGTTGCTGTCTGCCTTCGGGGGGTTTTGGCCGTCTACTTTCCTTCTGTTGCCCTCGCTGCCGGGCTATTGCGTTCATCTCCGTGTATCACACATATGCATGCGTATGTACGCGCGCATGGCAGTGTTGCAAGATTTTCACACATGCAGTAGCTTGTCTGGCTGCTAGCGCTGCAGCCTGCTATCACATGCATATGACATGCATATGCCCGCTTGCCTGCTTCTGCCATCGCTGCTGGTCTGCACCTTCGGTCTCAGAGTAACACCCGAATCACACACGGATGTCTACCCTCTGCCCAGCTGGGCAGTCCAGATCTGTGGAATCCTGCTTGAACATCGGTGTGCTGCATACCTGTTTCTCTACTTGATTTGGGTTTGCCTCCTAGTCGTCGCGGCCGAGGCTGCCAGTGGACTCAATCTCAGTTGAACACATGTACATGACATGTCATGTACATCCTGTGCATCGCGGCCAGCCACCCATGGCCAGCTGCAGCCTGCAAACGCAGCCAGCATTTCAATACACGCATTCATTTCAGCCACGACCCATGAATCTCATGCACGCCGCCCATATGCATGCAGGTCCTTCGACTCTGGCCCCGACGACTTCTTCCTCGAGTCCGGCGGCCCGCGCGTCGTCGACTTTGAGATCCTCGACCCATCCGCCCCCGCCAACAACGCCGCCGCCGACCCCAACGGCTGCGCCGCCACCTTCCCAGCCACTACCTACGCCCTCCGCCTCATCTTCGCAACTGCCTTGCGCCAGATCACCAACGGCGCACTCGAGAACCTCGGCACGAACATCACAGCCGCCCGCGCCAACGAGTTCTTCACGCTGCGCGCATTCGGCTTCTCTGCCGATGGCACCATCGAGCGCGACGTACTCCTCGGCCTTGCGGACGTTGTCGACGATGATGACAACTTCGTGGACCTGTGCGTCCAGTCTATCAGCCCGTTCGGCGGCGGCCTGCAGTCGCTGCTGCACGTCAACTGCGGCGGCCTGTTGGGAGAGGATGAAGCGTCGACGATCACCGAGCCTACCGGGGACCCATGCAGCCGGCAGGAAGTGCTGCTGCCGAGCCTCGGCGGCGGCCTGTTCAGCTTTGACAGCAGCTCGGCCAGCGCGTCATCAGAGGGGGAGGGCGAGTTGAGCAGCGCGGACGGCTTCACAGACTACAGTACAGAAAGGGGGGGTTATGGTTCGGTCTGACGTGCACTTTGGTTGTCATAAATGACCTTGGAAGGGCTATGTCCATCATGGATACATCGGCGCTAGAGTGTGTGCTGTGTGCGCCATTGTGTGCCACTGGTTTGGGGTCTCGATCTGGCCCGATGCGCACTGATGGCTGACAATACCCCATTTTGGTGTGGTGCTAGAAGCGTGTGTACCAAGATGCGCGCCTTCCCGCAGGCACGTGTACACCCGTGTACTTCCTGCAGTGCTACATCTAGATCTGCACGCACAGAACATGTATATGCATCCAGCATTGCGTTGCTACACTGCTATGATCTGTACGCACTGCTGAAACTGTGCGCACAGAACATATGCGCCCTGCCGACCGCAAGCTATCCTCCCCAGTGGCACCAGTGATGCGGGCGCGAGGGCTTTGAGGAAGCCGATTAAAATCCCTAGAATCCATAAGTTGAGGCAGGTCGTGTTGTTGGTGAACCGATGAACCGGTGCTGTCAACGTTGCACGAACAGCTTGTAAATGTCAATGTAAATCGAATTACTTGCTGTAGTTGATTAGGCAATTGACATTCGAGTCTCCATCGAACCGGGTCTCGGGAGCCGAAGGGGTGAACCAACCAGAAACCCCCCTCAGACATGCGCATGCAAATGGCAGGGCGTAGTCCTGTACCATGCGAGGTGATCACATGCGCAGTTGTGTTACACGGAGATGAACGCAAGAGCCTGGCAGCGAGGGTAACAGCAGGAAAGTAGACGGCCCAAACCCCCGAAAGCAGACTACAGCAACAAGCAACAATTGTCTCAGGTGAAAAGCCACAATCAACCGACACAACCACCCTCACGCACCCACACGCATGCGCACTCCTGCACCCCACAACCGCGGCACCCGCGCCACAACCGCACACAGCAACCACCTGCCAAACTGCTCACTGCGGCCCACCCCAGCAAAACCGGCCACCACTGACCCCCCAACAGCAGCACCCCCACCCCATCCGGCCCCACTCGAGCACTCCATCACGGGCCCCCCGCACATGCAAGCCAGGTGGCCCACGCCCCCCACAGTGCAGGGCGTACCAGCCCTCCCCCTTCGGCCGCCCGGCAGGGGCCATGTTGGATGTACAAGTTGTGTGTTGGATCAGTGCATCTGTGGCCGCGTAAGTCCTTGGATCAGTGCAGTAAGTATTTGGATCAGTGCAGGAAGTACTGTGTACGTGAGCGCAGCCAGAGCTGCATTGTACTGCCATACAACAGCTAGCGCTGACGCCCACATTGGACAGGCGCCCACGTTTGAATAAGGCAGGAACATAGGGCAGATCTAGGCAGGTGCTTCAAGGCTGGTGTCTACTTATAGGATACAGTAGATGCTGTCTGTGACCATGCATCGCACAGGCTGCAGACACGTGCACGGATCGGGTAGCCACTGCATTACTTTCTAAATGGGTCCACATGCATGCAAACCAGCAGTGCACAGCAGGTATATATATGTGGCACTCGGCAGCATGAGCAATCTAGGGATCGCGGTGCGGAGGCGCATCAGTGCATGTGGTGGGGTTGTCGCCTCCATCTCTTGACGGCCGGAGAGGTGTGGTTTAGGTTTCTTGTGATTTTGTGCGCATGCGAGGTTGTTGAAGGTGAATTGTCATCACAGTCAAAGATGATCCGATCTGTGACGGGAAACGTACATCTGCGCAATCCGGCAGGCGTCTGGTTGCCTGCGCACAGAGTGAGTGCCATGCATGTCACTAGCAGGACAACTCTAGAGTACCACGTCAAACTGTGCAGCTGCTACGGCCTGCTACTTGCGCTACAATGCTTTCTTGCTTGTGTTTGCCCTCGCTACGAGGCTCTTGCTCCTGCGTTGATGTCTGTGTAACACCCGCGACTGCCGACATGCATGTAGGGCCGATACGTTGCGCTTGATAGGCATGGTGTGCAGTGCAAACAAATTTATAATGTGTTTAAACACATAAGTCAGTGCCATACTCGCGTTCCACCAGCGCACTCGGTCTGCCAGGTTTGCTTGCGTACCAGAGTTTGGCGCTCTTACTAGATGCACTTGGGATAAGTGATCATGTATGTCTGATTCTCATGCCACAGCTGAGGCCACTGACATGGGCATGCTGTGCATGCTGAGGCGTGTTACGCTGTGACAGATCATGTCCTCAGCAGCGCCATCAACAGAGCAGGGAACAATCAAACAGCGACAACCCCACTGCATGCACTGAAGCCCAAGCAGCAAGGGCAAGGGCAGTGGCCTTCCACGAGGTGGATAGCGCGTGGGCTTGTCAATGCATGAGCTGAATGGCGCGGAACCAACCCGGACGCAACTGCAACAACCGCATGAAGCGAGCGCAACACCGCGCAGCCAATGTACATGCCACGCACAAGCTGAAGCAACAGGTACCGGTGTGCACAGCGCCGAGCCGGCGCCGAGCTGATGGGCGCAGGAGCGACACGCCGCCGCGCATGTTGGCGGCCGCTGTCCCAAGCCACTAGCAGCCGGGGCCCGCAGTCACAGCCGGAGCCAATGCCGCTGACTCGAACGTTAACGCCGTGGCCCAAGGGGTGGCCGAGGAGGGGCAAGAGAGGGTCGGGGGCAAAGGGGGGGGGGGGGGGGGAGTGGCAGGTCGCAATGGGTGGTGGCGGGGAAGGAGGGTGGCTCTGAGCACGATGGTGACATACTCGTGAAGGCATGTCAGTGGGGCCAACCAGGCCCGGCAGCAATGCCCCCCCATGCATTGGTGTGTCAGTCATGCAGCTCTCAGCAGCGACCGCGGTACAGCAGGTTGCCACTGCACTACATATTCAGCAGTACGCTGAGGAGCGTGGAGGAGGGCGGGGGCGCGGGGGGAGGAGGGGAGAGGGTGGAGGAAGGACGGGGGGGGACAGCAGGGGCGGCGCAGGGGGAAGGGGAGTTAGGCAGGTTGCGACAGGCGTCGAGGGAGGGAGGGCTCACACGGTGCCAGTCTACGCGCGATGGCACGTCAGCGCCGGCAGGCCGTCAGTGGGGACGGGAAGGCCCGGCAGCAGCGCCCGCCCGACAAGCCTAGCGCGGATCGAGGGGCGCAGCCGCTCGCGCTTTGTGCGCCAGCGCGCGGCACAGCGTCGTGGACAGATCGGGCATGGCATTGAGCATGAATGTGCGCCTAGTCACCACGCCGTGTCCCGCCGCCACCTCCACAATCGTATTGAGGAAGCGGTACGCGTCCCGTCCGACCGCCGGACCCTGCCGTAGGTCTCATGCATGAGTGAGTTGGGTGGCGCCTGTGATGGCGCCATATTTGTGACAAACGCGATTTTCATGCCAATCATGCATTGAGTGATGGCGCTACGTGCCGTCAAACATGCCATGCCTGTTCCACTGTACATGCTCCCCCGAAGGAGGAGCCGAGTCTTCAATAGGTTTCTAGACATGGGTTGGACATGGGTTTCTGGACGTATATACATACAAGACTTTTTACATACATTCCATACACGAGGTATGCTGCGACATTTTTGTAGTGACGATGTTTCCGTGTCGTGGCCGACCAGCGTCAACCCGACCCGGCTCAGTAGGACCGCACAAAACCCCGTGCAAAAAGAATGCTGTGATTATGTAATGTTGTAGAGTGTCTGTGCAGTTTCTCTGGTAAAAATAGCGAGTGTGCGCGATACAACCATGTTCGTTGTTACGTCGCAGAGTTGTGTAGGAACGCGCCAAAAGAACCCGCGCGTGCAGATGCAAAAAGAAAAATACGCATCTGAGTGTAGACCGTAGATGTTCGTATCCCCGTTTCCGCCCCCTGAGCCCAGAAGAGGAAGCGGCCATGCAACTTCTCTGGAATAGATGATTTCGCGACCGACCTGACCAACCAGGCCGGCCGTCCGCGCGCCAATCAGGCCCACGTAGATGATGATTAGTATGGTATCGACAGCTGACTGCTGTTTCGTGCGCGTTCAGACGCACGTAGTCACGCCAAGCTGTACCCCGCAGCACGGCAAGTAGAAGCTTAGGAAAGCGCCAAAAGAAAACATGCACAATGACCCACAAAAGAAAACAGAGTGGTCAGTAGCTTGTATTAACTGTCCCCGCAGACAGATTTGACAACTCCAGCCCAACGGCGTCCCTCCCAGCTACCACCACCATGCCAGCAACTCGCCACATCCACCTCACAGCATCCACACCCAACACCAGATGACCAGATGACCCGACCAACACCAGCCACTGGACTACGATGTCCGCATCCAACCTGCAAATGTGCTCGCCAGGACTCCAATTCGCTCCGCCAGCATGTCAACCAAGATCACCCGACAGCCCAATGGCAGCCCGACCAACTAGCAGCAATCGACTCTGTACAATGCCCGCAGTGCCAGAAAGTCCTCAGCTACCCCATCCGCTCACACAAAATAGCAGGCGCAGGCAGCGCAGCGTGCACCCACAAGACCTCCACCGAAGAATCAAGCAGACACCGGCAGGCAGTGAATGCCAGAGCCAAGCCCATCCAAACACCACCCCACCAGCGAGCCCAACAGCCCCACGCAAGCACATCCCATGCGCCTCCGCCGCAGCAACCCCCACCCCCCCCAGCAGACCAGCGATCCCACCCACCAAACACCCCCAACATTGACAACGATGACCGACCCAGACCAAGACAGACCATCCCAAAAGGCTCCGCGCACGCCTTCGGGGACGGCCTGGCCAAGCTCGTCACAGCCATGACCGATGCCCCAGACCACGCCGCAGCCACAGCTGCAACCACAGCCATGTTGTGGTACCCAGCCCAGATCCTGACCGACGACAGCCACAACGGACTCGAACGCCGCATAGCAGCACGGATCCTTGCCCACAGCGAAGGCAGGGATCCCATCCAATACGAAGAACGCCGCAAGAAACCTCGCTCCAACCCAGCCAAGCAGACAACCGACCAGCGCACAGCAGCCCGCATACACACAAAGCTGACCATGCACAGCCTCTCCCGAGCAGCCGGATGCCTCGCCCCCGGCTCCATCGTCCAGCAGCCCACACCAGAAGACCTCGCCAATCTCCAAGACCTCCACCCCCCAGGAGAAGCACGACAAAGGTGGGGCCGGCCTGCGCCCCCTTTGGTGTAATGTGGGTGACACCTTGCTCTGCCTCGTCAGCGCTTGCTGGTCATAGGCGCTAGCAACGCGACGCGTCGCAGCGGCGCCATGACGCGATACCAGTGCATTCCATGGCCACGAGATGTATCGTTGACCTGTCCAACTGGGCAACATGCAGGCTTGCAAGCGTAGGAAAACACAACACTGGTCCTCACTTGATGCCACAGTGCTGACCGCAACCTCCCTGCCCCACGGTTTCATGATTATTTAATTGTTAGTTAATTTAGCTGGGAGTGTTCACGATCATTGTTCATGATCAGTGTTCATGATCATTTCAGCCATTGCATATTGCCCAAGGTGTCTATGGCAGCGGATCTTGGGGAACACAGTCAATGTTGCTCACACTGCATCATCTGCAATGTCATCTGTACTGGAGGAAGGTTTTAGACTCGCAGCACTGCCGGGGCGCCATGTGCATGACAATTAATCAATGCAGCTAGCATGCAATACAAGCAATCACATTCAACGCTATTGTAGGCTCTTCCCTCTTGCTCCACAGACTATGACACACATGTACATGCTCTGCCTGCATGTGGAAGCATGGCATCATGCCGAGTAGGAGCATAGGTACTTACAAGTGGCCTGGAGTGTCCACAGGCACCCAATGGCCAGCACGCGTTGGCAACAAGTCGCGATGGTTGAGAAGCACCCCGGAAGACCACTTTGAGACTTTGGGGGCTCCCCCCGGCCAAATTTGGGGGCCATTGGGAACGCCTGGATAGTTTTGGGAAGGATTTAGGGATGTTTGGGAAAGCAAGGTCCATTTTCCTGGAGATGAGGGCCCGTGTGGCCCTGAAAGGCCCGTTTCCCCAATATCACAAAACAAGGCCACAGGCAGTCCTGGAGCATATAGATATGCCCCATGGACGTCCCAAACTCGTTGGGGGGGTCCCGGGTGTCTGCGTGCACACTGGACGTGCTATAGCGCTAAGTGCACACCCCCCTTTTGCAGTGCTTGCCCCCGCATGCGCACAGTGGTGCGCGACTGGCATGCAGCACGTCCCAGCCATTGTCATGCAACGGCCTTGCCCCTCTCGCCGCCGCGGCAGGTCCACCCGACGGCGGGCGCGTGCCGCTGTCGGGCCTCCCGCCGCCCTCAGGAGACGTAGCAGCGGCCCTGGCCAGTGGCAAGCCCCCGCCTCGAGGCGATCTGCCCAGGGGCCTATGCAGGGGCCCGCGCACCTTCCCCCACGGTCGCAGCGGCCTCTGCAGCGGGGCAACCTGCTGGCCTTGCTCACTACGAGCGTGGCGCTGCTGGAGCTGAAGGTGATGCACCCGCTTGCTGGCCATGCTCGCTGCTGTGGCTGGCTTTGCGCCGGCTAGGCGCCGCGGGCCCCACACCTGGTGCACAAGCTTGCCTTTGCATGGCCTGTACATAGACTGTGGGATGACGCGCTGGTGCGCTGGGTGCTTGCGCTGCCGGATTTCTTCGGGAAATAATGATGCACTATTATAACGAGTTGTTGTTTGTGTTTGTGCTGCCGGTTGTCTTCCTTGTGAGTGCAGTTCAGGCCGATGCGGGTGACCGTGCCGCTTGTGATTGTGTGTTTCGTTCCGGACTTTCTTCCCTCAGCGCTGCTGCGGCCTTGATCTATCACAGTGTAACACATGTCCGCTGTATTTTCACCCGGATACGTGTTCTCCGTCCAACAGCGGATCCTCCACAGTTTGATTTTCTACTGCATCAAGATCAGGCGGCATGTCTGCGTGCGCACTCTTTGAATCTGCTATTGGGGTGTCTTCTCTTTGTAGTGGCAGTAACGGTCTTGCCATGCCCATTGGTACCAGTCGGGGCAGCGGCTACATTCTATGCATGCTGGTCATGACCTGCGCATGCAGGGTTAGGCTGGCGCATGGATTAAAAAATGCACATTACATGGACGCATGGATTACATATCATACATGTACGCATGGATTACAAAATGCACACGAATTCGTTGGCGCTCATGCACACAATAATATGGAGCAATGCCAGCCCTACGAGTATACTACAGCACTGCCACCTCCAGGTTGCAACAGGCGTACGCATCCAGGGGACATTGTAGCCTCGCACCTGGCCACATGCATGCTTGCACCTCAGGCTGCCAGAGCTACGCCAGCACTATGCCAGAGCCGATGCTTTGCTACACCCACCACAGCTTATACATTAGCAGCCATGGACTCCGAGTCTGCAGATTGCCGAGATAGTGTCCGACACCGCAGGCCTGGGCTCAACAGCTCCGTCAGCTGTGTGTTACACAGTGATAGATCTAGGACTCAGCAGCGCCGAGGCAACAGACCAGGCAACATGCAGATAAACAGACCGGCCACCGCAAGCACCAAGGCCACGCGCCGCACGAGCAAATGCCAGAACGAACTAACGCCAGCGCGAAAGCCGACACGCACACACCACGCAGTACGACGCAGGCCATGCGCACACCAAACACACAGCTAGCACTCGCCGGGTCCACAAGCGGTCATCGACTCGACACTAGCAGTCTGCACGGGCGCGACAGCGTGCGCTACGGCCATGTCCGAGGCCGCGAGGCACCGGTTCCAGGATCCGTAGCCTCAGCCAGCTCGGCAGCCCGAGCGGTGTCCGGGGAGGGGCGCAGAGGAGAAACGGCGGACGTGCGCTGGGAGGAGGGAAGAGGGAGGGAGGGAAGAGGGAGGGATCGGGTGCGGGGGGGGGGGGGGGGTGGGGGGGCTGCAGGGTGAAATGGGTGGAGGGGGGGGGCTCTCGGGGCGGGATGGGCCAGGGGGGGGGGGGGGGGGCGACGCAAGTTTATGCGCGATGGCCTGTCAGCGCCGGCAGGCCGTCTGTGGGGACAGGAAGGCCCGGCAGCAGCGCCCGTCCGACCAGTCTAGCACGGAGGGGCGCGGCCGCGCGGGCTTGGCGCGCCAGCGCGCGGCACAACGTTGTGGACAGGTCGCGCATGGCATTGAGAAGGAAAGTACGCTTTGACACCGCCCCGTGTCCCGCGGCAACCTCCGCGACCGTCTGGAGGAAGCGGTACGCGTCCCGTCCAACCCTGCCATACGTCTCATGCACGAGCGAGATGAACTGGGCGGCACCTGTGATGGCGCCATATTTGTCGCGCTTTTGCCGTGCGCCCTTCTCGGCGGTTGCGCCAGCCTCACGTGACGCACCGCGCACATGCGACCTGGCAAGCGGGTGCATCACCTTCACGTCCAGCAGCGCCATGCGCGTGGTGAGGAATGCCAAGAGGTCGCCGCGCTGCGGAGGCCGCTGCGATCGGGGCAGCGGGGGTGCGGCAGGGGGCGCTGCCTCTCGGTCAGAGGCGAGGGGCGCGTCGCGCGTCGGGGCGTGGGCCGCGGCGGGGGGGGCGGTAGCGGCAGTAAGGGTAAGGGAGGCCGGAGCCGGGGCTGGGGTGCCATGAGGGGTGTGGGGCTCCGTCAGCTGTGTGGCCGTGCTCATGAGCATGCACTGGCACCCCCCCACCCAGACCCATGGCTTCTCCCAGAGCAGTGGGCCACATCCAGCCTTGCTAGAGCGGCTGTCATGCGTGAGCTCGAGTGGGCCACCTGCAGCGGGGCCGCGGGCGCTTGCATGTCGCGCCTCTGCATCGATCGCCCATGCCCACTCACCGCCTCTACATGTAGCTTTGGAATCCTGCCATGCAGATGAAGCATATGTACACGAGGTCGTACTTGTCAGAAGGAGCTGCTAAGCCACGGCTCGTGATGGGACTCCTGCACATGTTAGTCGTGAAGCAAACGCCACCACTACGCTTGACAAGTCTTGGTGTGAACAGAGCTCGAGCCAAACCACGCAGGGAATCACACACAGCGACCACCTCGGCAGTTTTAGTGGAGCGCGAAATCGGCGCAGAGCCGGCCGCAGTAGCAGCATGGCCACGTCCGTGACACACAAAGGCATTTCCAAAATATTCAGATCTGAGCTGTCTGTTGGGTTCCAGACGGGGACTCCGGGGATCAAGTGACAGGGACAGAGGATATGGGACACGGAAGAGCACTGTTGAGCTTCCGCCAGGTTACGTGGGGGGTCTCAGAGGTACTCAAGACTAACGAGGATCCCTCACCGAGGAATTTCTGTAGCTCGGTACTGATGGGCATGCCTGGGAGGCACAGGGCAGTACAACGACACAGAGCAGAGTCACTGGTGCAGGCAGCACACGGGTAGACACATCTGGGCAGTGACTACAGGTGACTTCCTGGTGGCAGACTGTCCAAGATCGACATTCACAGTGGTAAAAACACGTATTCATTTATCGGGATGGAGGATTCGGCATACAAGTACGCGAACGTCTCAAGTGCTCCTCAGAAAACTTTGTCGTTTGAACCCAAAAGGGTGCAGCCTTCAGGAGTCCTGTTGGCACATCTGCAGTCCTGGCTGTGGCTGCGGCTCCTGGGACCGGTGCCTCGCGGCCTCGGAAATGGCCGTAGCGCACGCTGGCGCGCCCGTGCAGACTGCTAGTGTCGAGTCGGCGACCGCTTGTGGGCCCAAGTGCTGACTGTGTGTTTGGTGTGCGCGTGGCCTGCGTGGTACTGCGTGGTGTGTGCGTGTCTGCTTTCGCGCTGGCGTTAGTTCGTTCTGGCATTTGCTCGTGCGGCGCGTGGCCCTGGTGCTTGCGGTGGCCGGTCTGTCTGTTTGCTTGTTGCCTGATCTCTTGCCTCGGCGCTGCTGAGTCCTAGACTATCGCTGTGTAACGTACAGATCTGCAGTCCGACGTCGACATGCCAACATTTCGTCGTGAAATAGGATTGGGTACAGTGCCTGGTTGCTGCAGCTTCTCTATGTGCTGCGGGCATAAGGGGTATACCACAAGGGGTCGAAAACAGGGACTTAACAGGCTTACGTCCGACGGCCCAAATCTAGATCTGACTTAATAAACCCTGATTCTGCATGCACGGCCTCCGCGGCCTCCGTCGATGCTTGTAGTCCTTTAATATTTATTATAGGAATGCTTCATGTGCTGTGGTCGTGCTGTTCCTGAATGTGTGGCGTACCTGGTTCCCCGGTCGTCGTACAGCAACTGTAGTGCGAGCTGCCGGCAGCCGACATGCACGCGCATGCATACAGGCACATGTTCGACATAACTACTGGTGCAGTCCTGACGCCACACATCGTGTCGTGCTGGCCCATTGTGCCTTCCCGTGGGTGGCCGTGGGCTGTCGCGGGGAGAGCGATGGGGCGCCGCTAGTGCTCTTCGCGCCCCGCCCCCAGGCCCCTGTCAGGCAGCCGGAGGGTTGATACGCCATGCGCTGTGGGGGGCGTGCGTACCCGAGCTCTCATGGGCGGGGGGCCCGTGGTGGAGCGCTCGGGTGGTGCCGGCTGCGGTGGGAGTGCTGCAGTTGGGGGGTCGGTGGTGGCCGGGTTTTCTGGGGTGGGCGGTAGTACGCGGTGTGGCTGGTGGTGGGCAAGCAGCGCAGCCGCACGGGCGTTAGAGTCGGCCCGGCTGACCGTATGCTGCAGTCGCGACATGCGTTTTGCAGACCCTCCGCCGCTCAGGCCAGCCCATTCTGCGAGCTCGGCGGGGCACTCAGACAACCCCGGGATGCTTGGCTACTGCTGGCGCAACTTGTCGCGAGTGTGGCGCATGGCGACACCTGCAGCGCCGCAGAACGGCAGGCCTCGATCTGTTCCTTCTGCGAGGGCTGCATGGGCAAGTACAGCGTACGACAGGCAAGCAGCGTCGGCGATGGGTTGGGTGAACCTGTGCAGGCCCATGCCGCCGTAGCGGTGGGGAAGCAGGGCTTGGACGCACTGCGTGTCTGTGAGGCTGGTCACGTCCAGAATGTTGCCGAGGCCCTGCAGCAGCGCTCCCTCCACCTGGTGCAGCGGCTCCTCCAGAAACCGCCACTGCGTGCTGCGCAACAAATGGGATTCTCTATGCTGTAAGCAGTTGTGCATGACAAGCCATTTCACCCACGGGGACAGAGGCAGTGCGGTCAGCTTTGCGATCTGTGCGCGAGTGGCCGCGCAGCGGCGAGAGACCTGCGCGGTGACGAACGTATTGCTACCCAGCGGGGTGCCGCCAACCACGATGCCGTCCGGGGCGACGTGCGCACCGAGCAAGGCGGCGACATGCGCAGCTGCGTCTGTGTCCTTGCAGTACACGCTAGTCTTCTGCGGCTGGCAGGGATGCCTACCCATGATCAGTGCTGCAGCGGCAGCGACATCTTACGGCCTTCCTTGCAGGTATGGGTCATCGTGGCATGCTGTGACCAGCTCTCCGCCGCTGACCTCGCTCGCTGCTCGCAGAGTCGGCTGGTACGTCAGGTTGAAGAGGAACGGCCCCATCCTGTCGTCCTGTTGCACGGCGGTGTCGCTCCACTGCACTTCATGTGCGCCGTCCGGGCGCCAAAGAAGCAGCGCCAATGCCTGCTGGTGTGACATCCGGACGAAGGGCAAGAGACCTGGGGCGTGCTGTGCAACGGCGGCCAGCATTGCAGTCCGATCGCACAGATTGAAGGCATTGCGGAGGTCCACTTGGACGATCACAACATCAGGGTTATGAAAGTCACGGTACAGCGCATGGCCGGGGATCTCAGCACCCCCAGAGATGCCGACACCGGCCTGCAGCGGGGCAAACAGGCTGGCTGCATCCGGCAGCGTCGCCAGCGCGCAGATGACCGCCAGGCGCATCAGCGACTCACCGACCGCGATCGGCCTGACGCTGCCTGCCGGCTTGGCGAGGGCGATCAGCCGGCTGGCTTGGAGGAGAATCGTGTGGTGGATGCTCCCCATCAGGAGGTCAGTGACAAAATGGCGCAGCGGGCGCGGATGCGTGGGTCATGGAGCGTCACGGCGCGGATGTGCTCATTTGTCCACCCACTGGGCCCTACTGCCGTGCCCCGCGACAGGTTCAGCACGATCTGATGAAATTGTTCCTTCCCAATCTCTGCGGCGGGAGGCGGGAGGTCAGCGGTGCGCGGCAGAACGGGCGGGGGGCAGACGGGTGCAGCTCCCGCAGCTCTGCTATAGTGGCCGCATCAGCTGTGGTTGCTGTGTGCGGCTGTGGCATGGGTGTCACGATGGTGGGGTGCGAGAGTGCGCGTGTGTGTGCATGCGTGAGTGTGGTTGTGTTGGTTGTGTCGGTTCGTTTCGACTTTTTGCCTGAGCAGTTGCTGCTTGTTGCTGTCTGCCTTCGGGGGGGGGAGGGGGGGGGTGGGGGGTGTTGTTTGCCATATATATGCTTTCCTGCTGTTGCCCTCGCTGCCGGGCTCTTGCGTTCATCTCCGTGTAACACGCACAAGCACACCAAGCAAGCGACAGATCTAGAATAAGACCTCCAAAAACACCTGAAAAACGGACTACATTTGCAACGAAACTTTAGCATGGTATTCATGTTACCATATAGCTATAGAATATGCGTGTTTTGTCGGAAATTGAATTGTTCTCTCTTTCAGCAAGCGCCATGGGTAGAGCTGTATTTTACAGGTTAGGGCCCCTAAAGTCAATTTTAATGCGCTTAGAATAGGCCCTTTAATAAGCCCTAAAGCGGATTTTGCTTGGTTTAAGTCTGAGCCTTAACGAATTTTAGCAACGCCATAGTAATGTTAAAGTCCCAATCGAAGTTTAGGTCACTTTGAAGCGCGAATTTAAGTATATTTCGGGAGGCAATAAACATAGCATAACGTTGCATCGCTATGCAAAGCACGGTCAGGTGGTCATTCAGAAACTTCAAAGGCGAGCCCATCCCAGGCACCATCAAACTGCCCATCCTACAGCTACGTGCTGCTGTGTTTCTGTCTGTGTACGGCGCTTGGCCATGGGGATTGATTTTTGGTGCATTGCCATGAATCGAGCCTCTGTGTTCTTCCACCTTGTGGAGCATACATCTGAAACGTATCTCAATCCCACAGCTACGAGATACACCTGCGCAGATCACATTCCAAGCCAGGCACGAACTGGCAGAGAGACATAAAAAGTAGTGCAACAGTGAATGGTGTGTCTGAAGGAAACTTCTCGACTGGGGGTCAGTCAGTATTGGACGTCTTCGGGGAGGCGGGGCAAAGCAGTCCTCGTCTACAGAGGCAATCTCCGGGATCCAGGCAGGGCGCCAATTCTCAAAGAGATTGGTTTGGTGGCGCAACCGAGCCTGGGCCTTCTTTGCTTGAACACTTTCGTCCTGCTGTGTTACACAGTGATAGATCTAGGACTCAGCAGCGCCGAGGTACCACGCAGGCCACGCGCACACCAAACACACAGCCAGCACTCGTCGGGCCCACAAGCGGTCGTCGGCGCGACACTAGCAGTCTGCACGGGCGCGACTGCGCGCTACGGCCATGTCCGAGGCCGCGAGGCACCGGTCCCAGGAGCCATAGCCCCAGCCAGCCCGGCAGCCCGAGCGGTGTCCGGGGAGGGGCGCAGAGGAGAAACGGCCTGCTGTGCCGTCACCTCGTCTTCATCCGTCTCAATCGCTCCGATCTGTCGTGATCCAGCCATGCACAGGACTACGGAGACCATGCATGGTGGCATACACAGGACTACGGAGACCATGTATGCATGGATGCACGGTGCTGATCCGGAGTGGCTATGGGACGCCATGCACCGATGGCTTACCATATGCACAAGCAATGCATGCTAGATTGCGTGCCGCAGACAATGATTCTGATCGTATCCGTATGAGACGTTTGGTTGAACGCTTATATAGGCTCTACTGATCAAAGTGTAATCACTCTTCTCTGCTAAGTCTCACGTGCTATATTCCAAAGACTGAGAGCGCACTGTCACAGCGGAGGCCTGTACACCAGCCAGGTATGTGACAGCGCGACCCCCTGCGCACAGCTACACAGTGCTTAGATCCCACAGTGCCTTAGGGCTGCGGTCCACTGAATTACGACATGGTATCGGTGATGTTTGTGGGTATTCTAGCAATGGTTGTATGCTTGCGATAGAGTCCAGGGGTCTACGGCTACGGCTGAGCGTCCCGATGAGCGATTCACACCGCTCTAGCGTTTAGCTGTAGAGTCCGTAGAGAGACTAGAGTACACAGATGCATAACGCTACGGCTGGACTGCATTCTGTTAGAGTACTGGTCTCGGAGAGAGGCCTACGGGTCTACGTGTCCCGCGACATACGATGGTCGTGTTGCGGGATGCCACCACGCCGAGAAGTCCCAATGGCATCTCGCCAGGGATCTATTGGCTCTGACGGCGAGGATGGAGAAGAAGTTCGTCCTCGCCACCACACACGTTCCACAGCGCGCCGCGAGCAGGCCGCGGAGGACCAGTTCGTGACCTACGGGGAAGAACAGCGTGTTGGGACCTACGGGTATCCCAATGCAGGTCCTTTGCAGGCTGCATTCCCGGGTAACGCTGAACCTACGGGGGAAGCAGGAGCTCAGGCCGCGACGCACGGGGCGTAGCACGCATATGCACAGCGGGCTGCACAGCGGGCTGCACAGCGGGCGGCACGCTAGGCTGCACGCTGGGCTGCACATTGGGATGCACACTAGACTAATCAGTGGGCATAGCGTTGCCAAAGGAGGATAGAGACTTCGTGGCAGACTGTAGTTTCGTCCATGAGGTCTGGTCGTTGCTCCATGCTAAGTATATGCCATCAGTGGAGGTAGAAATACAGAAGCTGTATCACCAGCTCAGCAGTACCCAGCAGGCTGGCAAGCCGCTGGAGAAGCATGTGAATGAGGTGGTGGGCATAGTGAACCAGATGAGAGGACTGGGTGAGACTGTGTCTGATCAGTTGTACAGATCACGGTTGCTGGCAGTAGACAAAGAGTACAGCCTGTTGCAGCCCATGCTGCAGGCCATGCCAGTGCAACAGATAGTGTCTACGCTGTTGACACATGCCCAGACGAACAGCAAGCAGGGTCCATCGCGATTCCCACGGGACGATCGCGGTGGACAACAGCGCCATGGGGGACGTGGGTACCGAGGTGGACGCTACGGTGGTCGCCAAGGTTCACCCCCACAGGTAGCAGCTGTGGGAGCAGGGGCAGCAGGGGGAGCAGAAAAGAGGAAATGCTTCAACTGTGATAAGCCTGGACATGTGCAAAAGGATTGTCCATTGCTCTCCGCAGAGGTCAAACAATTCCTGCAGAAGCAAGCAGCTGCAGGGCGAGGCCGTGGCAGAGGCCGCGGTGGCCCTCAGATAGCTGTAGTTGACCTAGATAAGCTGCGAGCTGACTGTGCTGATGGGCCGTCTCCAAACATGCCGTACACTTTCCTAATAGATAGTGGCTCAGACATAAACATATGCTTTGACTATGATATGTTTTGCGAGATCAAGCCACCAGATATGCCGCAGTGTCAGCCTCTTGACCAGGGCAGGCTAGACATGTATGGTGTGGGCACGATCAGAGCTAATCTGGGAGAGTATGTGAGTGCACAGGGCACTATCACACCAGTAGACATAGAGTTGACCAACGTCTACTGGGTGCCGGCCAGTCCTATCAACATCCTTTCAACAAAGGAGTTGAAAAAGTCTGAGATATACTTGCATACGGGCAAGCATGCAAACCGGGTAGTGATGCCTGGGTTTCATGACCAGAGCTATGGGTTCCACAGGAACTGTGAGCAGGGTGAGGATGAGGATGGAAAACCTACTCTGACATGGTTCTGTGGGAAAGGCAGGCCGATATGGCAAATGCGACCGGTAGATAGAGGAGCAGCCTGGACAAGTGCGAATAACTTGTTTCATAGGAATGGGAAATGGGTACGTGAGCAGCAGCAAGTTGCTGCGGTGACCGGTGTACCGAATGAACAAGGTTATTCCTTTCAGGTTGATCCATCATTCCTAGTGCATATCGCTTTTCACCATGCTGGCAATCGGGTACTCCAGTTGATGAGAGACAACCCACAACTGTATGACCTGAAGATGCTGAAACCTACGGGGGTAGCGCTTCAGTGTCATGGTTGCCACGTGGCTGAACAGAGAAGCGGCGATAGAGCACAGCACGGGGGCAAGGTGACGGAGAATGCCACCTATGCTGGGGAAGTGTTGCATGCTGATCTAGCAGGGCAGATCAAGCCAGTAGGAATCGGGGGTATGAACTACATCCTGGTAGTGGTGGATGAGTACTCCCGGTACTCCCATGTGATTCCGTTGAAGTCCAAGAGTGGGGCTGCGGAAATGATATGCCTGCTGATTGAGCGAATCCGCACTCAGATCGTGTATGATAGAGAGGTTGGGGTGCGGAGACTGCACACTGACCAGGGTGGTGAGTTCAGCTCGAACCAGCTGGCTCAGTACCTCGCGTGGCGTGGTATTGAGCACACGTACACTGCCACGGGCCAGCATGAGTCCAATGGAATGGTGGAGAGAAAGATCGGTGTGCTAAACAGGAGTGTGAGGGCAAGCCTGCTGCAAGCAGCTGTGCCTGCATTTCTGTGGCCAGAGGCGTATATGTGTGTGAACCATGCGCATAACCTGACGCCTAGCACAGCTCTAGAGGGTGTTAGGCGGAAGGAGGCCAAGCAGAAACTGGAGGAGAGACATGTGCAGACCAGTCGTGACCCGTGGTCCACGAATGAGGCTGTGAGAGCTGCACAGTTGCAGACGAGGAGGGCTCAGGCTCAGCAGATGAGTCTGCAGGCTCTGGCTGATGAGGGTATGGCCAGGGGCGATGGGAAGTTTGTCGCCCAGTGTGTGAAGAATGTTGATGTCAGACAGATTGTGCCATATCTGTTATGGTTCAGGAATGTGAGTGAGGACACGTTCCATCTGGTGGTGGCCCAGGTGAAGCCTTTCGGGTGTCCGATGTATGTATATGCTCGGAGAGAGGACTTCAGACACCTGGATGAGAGAGGAGTGCTCGGTTTCTACATGGGACCGGGTGCTGGTCCTCACATGGATAGAGCTTACGTGAAGCGAGGGAATGGGGGAGCAGTGCGTATGTATAGGCATACGGCTTCTCCACCAGCTCTGCTGAGAGAGTTCGCGAAACGTTTCCACATGTCGGAGCAAGCTACGGTGGATCCGGTCATGTTGGAAAACTACGAGCTGGGAGAATTCGAGATCATGCCCGATGAGCATACTCGTGTAGTACCTGACGTTGGTTTCTTGCCCAACATGCAGAAATGGTTGAGATCCACTAGTGTTAGGGCAGTGCGACCACCAGCCAGTCGTGATCACATGATGCCAGAGAGGGGCAGAAATGTGGATTGGGCTGAGGGGGAGCATCCAGCGCTGGGGCACACACACTGGGAACCAGGCAGGCAGTTGCATCGGCGCTATGTGCCGGATGATGAGTTGCCTGAGGGTGAGCCGCCGTTTTCACCGCGTGTTTTAGGCTCTGAGCTGATAGCCAGGCATGAGCGGTGGCACACGCCTGAGATCAGTGAGGCAGTGGTGACAGCGCGTTGCGCTTACACGGCCGAGGATTGTGTGAACAGGGTACCACACTGGGAGTATGATGCGGTTCAGCAACCATCCGGTCCGCACAATGCTGAGATGCGACCGAGAGATGTGATCCCTACGCGGGATAGAGCAGTGCTGGATTTGAGTGGCTGCCGCATTGAGCCACAGGGTAGTGAGAATGATGAGTCTGAGGGGGAGGAACAGCCAGGGGCTGCCAGTGACTCTGCTGAGTCATTCTCAGGGGCATCTGAGCCCTCAGAATCTCGGTCTCGATCGCGCTCGCGTTCACCGCAGCGAGTCCAACGGTCGATGGGCAAGGCGCCGAGTGAGCCACCCCCACCTGCGAAATCTGAAGACCACGGGATGTACAACCGATGGCAAGGGTCAGCGGTGTCAGGACGTGCAGTACGCTGGGAGCATGATGAGCCACGGCATATGCCACAGCGTGTTGATAGTCAGGGGCAAGGCAAGCTACGGCATGTGCCTAGTGGAAGAGAGGCAGGCGGAGCTGGCTCAGGGGGAGAGTTAGCACCAAGTGCCGCAGGAGGCAGCGGAGAACATCTGGATCCACCACAAGAGGTGAGGGTTCGATGGGTTCCAAAACCTTTCAAATTGATTCGCAAAACCTTAAGACCTGCTGTCCATGCTGTGGGAGTGAATGAAAGTGAGAATGCTGCTGTTGAGCGCGTTTCCCCGGATGATGCACGTGAGCATGATGATGCTGGGAGCTCCACAGTAGTCCATATGGAGAGTGACGTCTCACAGGCTCTGCTCTGAGCAAGCGGATCAGGTCCCTGACCCTGATGTGCTTGGAGCGGTCACTAGAGATGGGGTTCACAGCTAGCAAGTTGGCACTCTTGTTGTCACCCCACAGAGTTGGCTTCACAGCCGACAAACCAAGATCAGTGCACAACTGCTTTGCCCACATCACCTCATTGGCTGCTGAGCTCATCGCAATAAGCTCTGCCTCAGTCGTATCACCAGCCACAATAGTCTGCCTCTTCGAACGCCAGAACACACAGTTCCCATGCATCCGGACTATCACTCCTGACACGCTCTTCAAGCAAGCACCATTGGCGAAGTCAGCATCCGTAAATGCTTCCAACACCTCACTTCCCTCGTTGGAGCCACTAAAAGTCAAGCCAAGATCTATGGTCCCTCGCAGGTATCTCAGTACATGCTGGACAGCAGCCCAATGACACTTCGCACTCCCAGCCATATGCCTGGCCAGGACATTGGCCGGAAAGGAAATATCAGGACGCGACACAGCAGCCACATACTGGATGCTTCCTACGGCTTGCATAAACCTCTTATGCTCTGCGACAGTAGCCTTCTCCTGGCTAGGATCATCCTTCAGACTAAACACTTTCTGCTTTGGTACCAACGGCGTTGGTGCCTTTCTGCACTCATTCATACTGAACCTATCCAGCATGTCCCTGATGTTCTTTCTGTGCGTTATGGTGATAGTGCGAGCAAGCCGATCACGTATGACCTCCATACCCAGCACATATCCCAGCTCCCCCAGGTCACGACCCTCAAATGCCTCAAGGATCCTGCTGATGGCATCATCCATCTGCTCCTTACGACCGAAGATCAACAGATCATCGACCCATAGGAAAATAAGACATCGTCCTATTTTGCAAATAAACAGTGCGGGGTCACTGGCTGATCTCACAAAGCCCATTCTCGACAAGAGCTCTGCAAGCGCTTTATGCCACTCCCTGGCAGCTTGCTTCAGACCATACAACGCCTTTTTCAGACGCCACACCATACCAGACCCATCATCCAGTACAGGAGGTTGTGCCACATACACTTCCTCCTCCAGAACACCATTCAGGAAAGCACATTTAATGTCTATGTGTCTCGTCTCCAGATCCTCTACAGCACAGACAGACAACAGAGCCCTGAAGGTAGCATAACTGCCCACAGGTGCCCATGTCTCAAAGAAATCTACGCCCTCAACTTGCGTAAATCCCCTGGCTACATATCTAGCTTTGAATCGCTCAATCTCACCCTGTGCTCCTCGCTTAATCTTAAGCACCCACTTGCCTGTCACAGGCTTCAC
Organism: Ulva mutabilis; assembly: GCA_900538255.1. Lineage (NCBI taxonomy): Eukaryota > Viridiplantae > Chlorophyta > Ulvophyceae > Ulvales > Ulvaceae > Ulva > Ulva mutabilis. The sequence goes on from UNSF01000164.1 coordinate 83,570, forward strand.
TCCTGCTGGGCACCTGACTAACTCGAACACATCATGTTCCCTTAAGGAGGTCAACTCATCAAGCATTGCTATGATCCACTGCTCACGATGGCAGCCTCTCATGGCTTGCTTCACCGTTGGATCGTCCAGCACAGCTTTGACCTTCTTCCTCGCAGCAGCTGCACACCGGGACTCACTGCGGCTAGCAGTCTTGCCACTGCTCGGAATCACCTCCTGCCCCGTCGTGTTCTCTGCATCAGGAGTCACACTGTCAGCCGTAGCAAACACTCCATCCGCCAGATCACCGACGTCACTCTCCATATGGACTACTGTGGAGCTCCCAGCATCATCATGCTCACGTGCATCATCCGGGGAAATGCGCTCAACAGCAGCATTCTCACTTTCATTCACTCCCACAGCATGGACAGCAGGTCTTAAGGTTTTGCGAATCAATTTGAAAGGTTTTGGAACCCATCGAACCCTCACCTCTTGTGGTGGATCCAGATGTTCTCCGCTGCCTCCTGCGGCACTTGGTGCTAACTCTCCCCCTGAGCCAGCTCCGCCTGCCTCTACTCCACTAGGCACATGCCGTAGCTTGCCTTGCCCCTGACTATCAACACGCTGTGGCATATGCCGTGGCTCATCATGCTCCCAGCGTACTGCACGTCCTGACACCGCTGACCCTTGCCATCGGTTGTACATCCCGTGGTCTTCAGATTTCGCAGGTGGGGGTGGCTCACTCGGCGCCTTGCCCATCGACCGTTGGACTCGCTGCGGTGAACGCGAGCGCGATCGAGACCGAGATCCTGAGGGCTCAGATGCCCCTGAGAATGACTCAGCAGAGTCACTGGCAGCCCCTGGCTGTTCCTCCCCCTCAGACTCATCATTCTCACTACCCTGTGGCTCAATGCGGCAGCCACTCAAATCCAGCACAGCTCTATCCCGCGTAGGGATCACATCTCTCGGTCGCATCTCAGCATTGTGCGGACCGGATGGTTGCTGAACCGCATCATACTCCCAGTGTGGTACCCTGTTCACACAGTCCTCGGCCGTGTAAGCGCAACGCGCTGTCACCACTGCCTCACTGATCTCAGGCGTGTGCCACCGCTCATGCCTGGCTATCAGCTCAGAGCCTAAAACACGCGGTGAAAACGGCGGCTCACCCTCAGGCAACTCATCATCCGGCACATAGCGCCGATGCAACTGCCTGCCTGGTTCCCAGTGTGTGTGCCCCAGCGCTGGATGCTCCCCCTCAGCCCAATCCACATTTCTGCCCCTCTCTGGCATCATGTGTTCACGACTGGCTGGTGGTCGCACTGCCCTAACACTAGTTGATCTCAACCATTTCTGCATGTTGGGCAAGAAACCAACGTCAGGTACTACACGAGTATGCTCATCGGGCATGATCTCGAATTCTCCCAGCTCGTAGTTCTCCAACATGACCGGATCCACCGTAGCTTGCTCCGACATGTGGAAACGTTTCGCGAACTCTCTCAGCAGAGCTGGTGGAGAAGCCGTATGCCTATACATACGCACTGCTCCCCCATTCCCTCGCTTCACGTAAGCTCTATCCATGTGAGGACCAGCACCCGGTCCCATGTAGAAACCGAGCACTCCTCTCTCATCCAGGTGTCTGAAGTCCTCTCTCCGAGCATATACATACATCGGACACCCGAAAGGCTTCACCTGGGCCACCACCAGATGGAATGTGTCCTCACTCACATTCCTGAACCACAACAGATATGGCACAATCTGTCTGACATCAACATTCTTCACACATTGGGCGACAAACTTCCCATCGCCCCTGGCCATACCCTCATCAGCCAGAGCCTGCAGACTCATCTGCTGAGCCTGAGCCCTCCTCGTCTGCAACTGTGCAGCTCTCACAGCCTCATTCGTTGACCACGGGTCACGACTGGTCTGCACATGCCTCTCCTCCAGTTTCTGCTTGGCCTCCTTCCGCCTAACACCCTCTAGAGCTGTGCTAGGCGTCAGGTTATGCGCATGGTTCACACACATATACGCCTCTGGCCACAGAAATGCAGGCACAGCTGCTTGCAGCAGGCTTGCCCTCACACTCCTGTTTAGCACACCGATCTTTCTCTCCACCATTCCATTGGACTCATGCTGGCCCGTGGCAGTGTACGTGTGCTCAATGCCACGCCACGCGAGGTACTGAGCCAGCTGGTTAGAGCTGAACTCACCACCCTGGTCAGTGTGCAGCCTCCGCACCCCAACCTCTCTATCATACACGATCTGAGTGCGGATTCGCTCAATCAGCAGGCATATCATTTCCGCAGCCCCACTCTTGGACTTCAACGGAATCACATGGGAGTACCGGGAGTACTCATCCACCACTACCAGGATGTAGTTCATACCCCCGATTCCTACTGGCTTGATCTGCCCTGCTAGATCAGCATGCAACACTTCCCCAGCATAGGTGGCATTCTCCGTCACCTTGCCCCCGTGCTGTGCTCTATCGCCGCTTCTCTGTTCAGCCACGTGGCAACCATGACACTGAAGCGCTACCCCCGTAGGTTTCAGCATCTTCAGGTCATACAGTTGTGGGTTGTCTCTCATCAACTGGAGTACCCGATTGCCAGCATGGTGAAAAGCGATATGCACTAGGAATGATGGATCAACCTGAAAGGAATAACCTTGTTCATTCGGTACACCGGTCACCGCAGCAACTTGCTGCTGCTCACGTACCCATTTCCCATTCCTATGAAACAAGTTATTCGCACTTGTCCAGGCTGCTCCTCTATCTACCGGTCGCATTTGCCATATCGGCCTGCCTTTCCCACAGAACCATGTCAGAGTAGGTTTTCCATCCTCATCCTCACCCTGCTCACAGTTCCTGTGGAACCCATAGCTCTGGTCATGAAACCCAGGCATCACTACCCGGTTTGCATGCTTGCCCGTATGCAAGTATATCTCAGACTTTTTCAACTCCTTTGTTGAAAGGATGTTGATAGGACTGGCCGGCACCCAGTAGACGTTGGTCAACTCTATGTCTACTGGTGTGATAGTGCCCTGTGCACTCACATACTCTCCCAGATTAGCTCTGATCGTGCCCACACCATACATGTCTAGCCTGCCCTGGTCAAGAGGCTGACACTGCGGCATATCTGGTGGCTTGATCTCGCAAAACATATCATAGTCAAAGCATATGTTTATGTCTGAGCCACTATCTATTAGGAAAGTGTACGGCATGTTGGGAGACGGCCCATCAGCACAGTCAGCTCGCAGCTTATCTAGGTCAACTACAGCTACCTGAGGGCCACCGCGGCCTCTGCCACGGCCTCGCCCTGCAGCTGCTTGCTTCTGCAGGAATTGTTTGACCTCTGCGGAGAGCAATGGACAATCCTTTTGCACATGTCCAGGCTTATCACAGTTGAAGCATTTCCTCTTTTCTGCTCCCCCTGCTGCCCCTGCTCCCACAGCTGCTACCTGTGGGGGTGAACCTTGGCGACCACCGTAGCGTCCACCTCGGTACCCACGTCCCCCATGGCGCTGTTGTCCACCGCGATCGTCCCGTGGGAATCGCGACGGACCCTGCTTGCTGTTCGTCTGGGCATGTGTCAACAGCGTAGACACTATCTGCTGCACTGGCATGGCCTGCAGCATGGGCTGCAACAGGCTGTACTCTTTGTCTACTGCCAGCAACCGTGATCTGTACAGCTGATCAGACACAGTCTCACCCAGTCCTCTCATCTGGTTTACTATGCCCACCACCTCATTCACATGCTTCTCCAGCGGCTTGCCAGCCTGCTGGGTACTGCTGAGCTGGTGATACAGCTTCTGTATTTCTACCTCCACTGATGGCATATACTTAGCATGCAGCAACGACCAGACCTCATGGACGAAACTACAGTCTGCCACGAAGTCTCTATCCTCCTTTGGCAGTGTGGTGAACAACCAGTGCATGACTTGCTCATGAGCCTGGCTGCTCTGAGCAAGCGGATCATTGACTAGCAGGCTACTCTCACCCACCATCTTCGCCCAGCTCTCTACCTCCTTCTTAAATACTCGGAAGTGATCAGTCTTATAGTGCCACACCGGAAATCTGTTCTTCTCTACTAGAGATTTCCCCGGTACTGGCCTGGGCATGGCAAGCGACAGCGCTTGCGCCAGCGTGCTTACGTCAATAGATCCAGCCGTAGCTGGTACTCCTGATGACATCGCAGCCTGCGAAGGCTGCGGTATCGGAGGCGGTATCTGTTGGGTCATCCACGCAGCTGGCGCTGCGAGATGTGCTGGCTGTGTTCCTTGCGCCGCAGCCTGAGCTCCTGCTTCCCCCGTAGGATCAGCATTTCCCGGCAATGCCGCCTGCAGAGGACCTGCATTGGGATACCCGTAGGTCCCAACGCGCTGTTCTTCCCCGTAGGTCACGAACTGGTCCTCCGCGGCCTGCTCGCGGCGCACTGTGGAACGTGTGTGGTGGCGAGGACGAACTTCTTCTCCATCCTCGCCGTCAGAGCCAATAGATCCCTGGCGAGATGCCATTGGGACTTCTCGGCGTGGTGGCATCCTGCAACACGACCTTCGTGCGTCGCAGGACACGCAGACCCGTAGGCCTTTCTGCGAGACCAGTACCCTGACAGAATGCAGTCCAGCCGTAGCGTTATGCATCTGTGTACTCTAGTCTCTCTACGGACTCTACAGCTAAACGCTAGAGCGGTGTGAATCGCTCATCGGGACGCTCAGCCGTAGCCGTAGACCCCTGGACTCTATCGCAAGCATACAACCATCGCTAGAATACCCACAAACATCACCGATACCATGTCGTAATTCAGTGGACCGCAGCCCTAAGGCACTGTGGGATCTAAGCACTGTGTAGCTGTGCGCAGGGGGTCGCGCTGTCACATACCTGGCTGGTGTACAGGCCTCCGCTGTGACAGTGCGCTCTCAGTCTTGGATTATAGCACGTGAGACTTAGCAGAGAAGAGTGATTACACTTTGATCAGTAGAGCCTATATAAGCGTTCAACCAAACGTCTCATACGGATACGATCAGAATCATTGTCTGCGGCACGCAATCTAGCATGCATTGCTCGTGCATATGGTAAGCCATCGGTGCATGGCGTCCCATAGCCACTCCGGATCAGCACCGTGCATCCACTCCATGCATGGTCACCGTAGTCCTGTGCATGGCTGGATCACGACATGCGGTCCACTGAATTACGACACGATCAACGCAGAGGAGCTAGCGGAAGACTTAGTAGGACGACTAATCTCTTGAAGAGTATATTTGTGTTGTAACCGTACTAGGCTCGACTGCTCGTGCGATCGGGCTTGCTGACAGGCGGACTGTTCGAAGGGCACCTCAGGGCACGTCATTGACGCGCGGGTCGATACAAACGCGAGGCAGAAAAGCGCAATAAGAGTGTTTGACATCTCTCTGTGGCGAGTAGAGATCGCTGCCGGTCGTGCGCAAGTGCACGACCGACCCTATGCTGTCATGCATAATGCAGATGAAGGGAATAAGATTGAGATTGCACGCCTACTAGTTGGCCCAAGCCAGCCAATGAATGGCAGCATGAGTGAGGATGAGGGTGCCTCAGGCTGTGATGAAAGTGTGGATGGAGATTGGTAGGTGTGCGCAATATTAATAATGGACAGTGATGGTGTCAATCTGTTACAGGGTGTTATTCAGCTGGTGTCACTCTACCATTTTGACATATCAGTGCAAGCTAGCCAGGGCCTTGCAGGTTGAAAACTCAAGTTCCCAATTGCCTCACAGCTTCAGAGAGCAGCCCGAAGTGGCACATACAGGCGTTTATCTCCGTGTTACACCAGGCGCACATGACTCATTCGGACTTGAGTGCAAACTTGATCTAAATAATCACTAAAGCGTGGTTCTGGTTCATTCTAAATAAACTTAAATATGCTTTTGGGACTCCAATTTTAAGTTGAGAAGTTTTTTGAAATTTGATTTATTGCTAAAGCTGTTCGAGCGCTCCACTAAAATACAGCTCTAGCCATGGGACCGCGTATTTGCCGTCGGACTTCAGCCCGTTAACCCCCTGTTTTCGACCCCTTATGGTAAACCCCTTAGCTGCTAGAGACCTCAGGAGGTCGATCGTGCATGAGCGTGCCGCATGCGAACGGGGCCGCCGGCGGTTTCCTCGTTGCAACAGCGGACCCCGACAGCCTTGTGCAAAACGCAAAAACGGTGCAACCCGTTTCCAGTGCCTCGCTTTTAACGTTAACTGCCGCCGGTACCGGCGCCGTTTCAACCCATGGCCAGGGCCCGTTACTGGCACATCTAATCAGCAACTACCATCAGCAACACGACCTAGCTAAACTATCGTTTGGAAAGACTCAAGTCCGGCCGGTGACAAGATTAAGCCTCTAGAGTAGCCCACGGGTGAACCAGCATCGCGGTGGTGGGCTGCGGGAGTGCGCGGGTGTGTGGATGCGTGAGTGCGGTTGTGCTGGTTGTGTCGGTTGCGTTCGACTTTTCGCCTGGGACAGTTGCTGCTTGTTGCTGTCTGCCTTCGGGGGGGTGTTGGCCGTCTGCTTTAAGATTTAATTTCCTGCTGTTGCCCTCGCTGCCGGGCTCTTGCTTCCATCTCCGCGTTTAACACACTCGGGCTCGATCCGGCTCGATCCGGCCGGCTCAAGTCGGCTTGCCCCTAGGGATTCGACGCACGTGGGGTGCAGCTCTATCATTTTCATGCGGGTGAGTTTGAAGACCGCGTGATCATGATGACGTCAGCACGCGGTCATCATGGCGCCGAGGCACGCCGTTGCATGCAGGCATTGAAACGAAAATCACCGGAGATGCCAGTGCATACCCGTGAGAGGTCAGATGGTGGCCATCTGCTCGAGTGCAGGATGTAAATGCGACAGACCAGCGTGCAGGCAGTGTGTGTCTGTACGACCTGTGCACGCAAGTCAGATCGAGTGCATGCATGTGTGTGTGGCATGGGGTGTTCGTGACCTCAGGAAACCCATGCATTACATGCTGTAATACGATCCAGAGCCGTCCACATCAACATTCAAAGTGATACATTCTCACACGCTGTGCTCGATGTGACAGTACACACGCTACATTCTCAGTGCCCCGTGGTATTTATTCATCGGGACGCAGGATTCGTTTGACATTTCAAGTGGTTCTCCAACAAACTTCGTCACTCGATCCCAGTCCTGTTGGCAAATCTGCAATCCGACAGGCCACCATTGTATCATGAGTTGGGGACAATGCCTAGGCCTGGTTGCAGCAGCTGCTGTGTGTGCTGCGGGTGCAAGCGCCCGTATTGTTGTCAAGCCTCAGAGTGTCCTGGACGGAGTTGCGGACATCCTCACAGTGGAGCTGGGCGTCATCAACGGGCCGTCTCCACTCTGCACCGGCATGAATGATCTGCTCCCTGTGACCTTCACCTTTCCGGTTGCTCGGATGCCGATGCCCGAGGACTTCGAGGTGACTGTCGGGACACTGGGCCGTAATGTCAGCAGCGTAGTGCAGCCAAAATGCGCCAGACCGCTTGCACCAGAGCCCAACGAGCTTCGAACTGTGCTCCTTCTCGGGGAGTACACCCCGGCTGAAGGCCTGGGCCCGATCACCGTCACCGTCGTGGGGAACTTGTCGCTGCTTGTTAACGGCTCAGAAGTTAGCGTAATGGGCAGGTGCGATTGAAGATGCTGTTTTCGCGATCGTACGTGTCATATGCATCTTTTGCCAATGTTAATGCAACGCCTAGCTCTGGTGTGCTATCTCGATATTCGCCCAAGGCCAGGCTGTCACCGGACTTTCGCTCCCACATGAGGTCAACGGTTTGGCAGCCTCAGCCTAGGCCTGCTCATCCGCCGCGGCGCGGCCGGATATCGATGGGGCACCCTAGGTTCATCCTGGCAGTCACATCAAAATAAATCTTGGGCTTCAATCCAGTGAATCTTGGTCCATGTACGACCACATACCACAGCACTGCCCGACTCCACGACCAACATCAAAGGGATTTGGTCGAATCCTAATAAAGCGTTTTACGAAACCGCTGGTATACGTAGGTTGACGTTGCAAGGCCTTGTCTGCCGCTGCACCGATGTGACGGCATCATGCAATGCCAAACTGTGTGTAGTCCGCTTAGAAAGGGCCCCGCTGCAAGATCTAGACAGCGTGTATCGGATCTTGTCTATCTTTAGTGCTGGCGGTGCGGTGCGTCGATATCGATCGATCTCGATACGGCGGCTACACCTGCATGCAGCTACACGCTGGAGCTCGAGCTCTGCAGCAAGCTTTCATCAATGCGATTTCGCAGCGTGATCCGAACACGCGAGCGGCGCTGGCTGGCTATAGATTCCAGTGGCTACCACCTCGCGAGGACTCGAGCTCATGTGGAGCCTGGAAGTTGTCGAAACCGAGATGTGAACTTGACACATAGCCTTGTGTTAGTTGTGTCGGTTCGTTTCGACTTTTTGCATGAGACATTTTCTGCTTGTTGCTGTCTGCCTTCGGGGGGTTTTGGCCGTCTACTTTCCTTCTGTTGCCCTCGCTGCCGGGCTATTGCGTTCATCTCCGTGTATCACACATATGCATGCGTATGTACGCGCGCATGGCAGTGTTGCAAGATTTTCACACATGCAGTAGCTTGTCTGGCTGCTAGCGCTGCAGCCTGCTATCACATGCATATGACATGCATATGCCCGCTTGCCTGCTTCTGCCATCGCTGCTGGTCTGCACCTTCGGTCTCAGAGTAACACCCGAATCACACACGGATGTCTACCCTCTGCCCAGCTGGGCAGTCCAGATCTGTGGAATCCTGCTTGAACATCGGTGTGCTGCATACCTGTTTCTCTACTTGATTTGGGTTTGCCTCCTAGTCGTCGCGGCCGAGGCTGCCAGTGGACTCAATCTCAGTTGAACACATGTACATGACATGTCATGTACATCCTGTGCATCGCGGCCAGCCACCCATGGCCAGCTGCAGCCTGCAAACGCAGCCAGCATTTCAATACACGCATTCATTTCAGCCACGACCCATGAATCTCATGCACGCCGCCCATATGCATGCAGGTCCTTCGACTCTGGCCCCGACGACTTCTTCCTCGAGTCCGGCGGCCCGCGCGTCGTCGACTTTGAGATCCTCGACCCATCCGCCCCCGCCAACAACGCCGCCGCCGACCCCAACGGCTGCGCCGCCACCTTCCCAGCCACTACCTACGCCCTCCGCCTCATCTTCGCAACTGCCTTGCGCCAGATCACCAACGGCGCACTCGAGAACCTCGGCACGAACATCACAGCCGCCCGCGCCAACGAGTTCTTCACGCTGCGCGCATTCGGCTTCTCTGCCGATGGCACCATCGAGCGCGACGTACTCCTCGGCCTTGCGGACGTTGTCGACGATGATGACAACTTCGTGGACCTGTGCGTCCAGTCTATCAGCCCGTTCGGCGGCGGCCTGCAGTCGCTGCTGCACGTCAACTGCGGCGGCCTGTTGGGAGAGGATGAAGCGTCGACGATCACCGAGCCTACCGGGGACCCATGCAGCCGGCAGGAAGTGCTGCTGCCGAGCCTCGGCGGCGGCCTGTTCAGCTTTGACAGCAGCTCGGCCAGCGCGTCATCAGAGGGGGAGGGCGAGTTGAGCAGCGCGGACGGCTTCACAGACTACAGTACAGAAAGGGGGGGTTATGGTTCGGTCTGACGTGCACTTTGGTTGTCATAAATGACCTTGGAAGGGCTATGTCCATCATGGATACATCGGCGCTAGAGTGTGTGCTGTGTGCGCCATTGTGTGCCACTGGTTTGGGGTCTCGATCTGGCCCGATGCGCACTGATGGCTGACAATACCCCATTTTGGTGTGGTGCTAGAAGCGTGTGTACCAAGATGCGCGCCTTCCCGCAGGCACGTGTACACCCGTGTACTTCCTGCAGTGCTACATCTAGATCTGCACGCACAGAACATGTATATGCATCCAGCATTGCGTTGCTACACTGCTATGATCTGTACGCACTGCTGAAACTGTGCGCACAGAACATATGCGCCCTGCCGACCGCAAGCTATCCTCCCCAGTGGCACCAGTGATGCGGGCGCGAGGGCTTTGAGGAAGCCGATTAAAATCCCTAGAATCCATAAGTTGAGGCAGGTCGTGTTGTTGGTGAACCGATGAACCGGTGCTGTCAACGTTGCACGAACAGCTTGTAAATGTCAATGTAAATCGAATTACTTGCTGTAGTTGATTAGGCAATTGACATTCGAGTCTCCATCGAACCGGGTCTCGGGAGCCGAAGGGGTGAACCAACCAGAAACCCCCCTCAGACATGCGCATGCAAATGGCAGGGCGTAGTCCTGTACCATGCGAGGTGATCACATGCGCAGTTGTGTTACACGGAGATGAACGCAAGAGCCTGGCAGCGAGGGTAACAGCAGGAAAGTAGACGGCCCAAACCCCCGAAAGCAGACTACAGCAACAAGCAACAATTGTCTCAGGTGAAAAGCCACAATCAACCGACACAACCACCCTCACGCACCCACACGCATGCGCACTCCTGCACCCCACAACCGCGGCACCCGCGCCACAACCGCACACAGCAACCACCTGCCAAACTGCTCACTGCGGCCCACCCCAGCAAAACCGGCCACCACTGACCCCCCAACAGCAGCACCCCCACCCCATCCGGCCCCACTCGAGCACTCCATCACGGGCCCCCCGCACATGCAAGCCAGGTGGCCCACGCCCCCCACAGTGCAGGGCGTACCAGCCCTCCCCCTTCGGCCGCCCGGCAGGGGCCATGTTGGATGTACAAGTTGTGTGTTGGATCAGTGCATCTGTGGCCGCGTAAGTCCTTGGATCAGTGCAGTAAGTATTTGGATCAGTGCAGGAAGTACTGTGTACGTGAGCGCAGCCAGAGCTGCATTGTACTGCCATGCAACAGCTAGCGCTGGCGCCCACATTGGACAGGCGCCCACGTTTGAATAAGGCAGGAACATAGGGCAGATCTAGGCAGGTGCTTCAAGGCTGGTGTCTACTTATAGGATACAGTAGATGCTGTCTGTGACCATGCATCGCACAGGCTGCAGACACGTGCACGGATCGGGTAGCCACTGCATTACTTTCTAAATGGGTCCACATGCATGCAAACCAGCAGTGCACAGCAGGGATATATATGTGGCACTCGGCAGCATGAGCAATCTAGGGATCGCGGTGCGGAGGCGCATCAGTGCATGTGGTGGGGTTGTCGCCTCCATCTCTTGACGGCCGGAGAGGTGTGGTTTAGGTTTCTTGTGATTTTGTGCGCATGCGAGGTTGTTGAAGGTGAATTGTCATCACAGTCAAAGATGATCCGATCTGTGACGGGAAACGTACATCTGCGCAATCCGGCAGGCGTCTGGTTGCCTGCGCACAGAGTGAGTGCCATGCATGTCACTAGCAGGACAACTCTAGAGTACCACGTCAAACTGTGCAGCTGCTACGGCCTGCTACTTGCGCTACAATGCTTTCTTGCTTGTGTTTGCCCTCGCTACGAGGCTCTTGCTCCTGCGTTGATGTCTGTGTAACACCCGCGACTGCCGACATGCATGTAGGGCCGATACGTTGCGCTTGATAGGCATGGTGTGCAGTGCAAACAAATTTATAATGTGTTTAAACACATAAGTCAGTGCCATACTCGCGTTCCACCAGCGCACTCGGTCTGCCAGGTTTGCTTGCGTACCAGAGTTTGGCGCTCTTACTAGATGCACTTGGGATAAGTGATCATGTATGTCTGATTCTCATGCCACAGCTGAGGCCACTGACATGGGCATGCTGTGCATGCTGAGGCGTGTTACGCTGTGACAGATCATGTCCTCAGCAGCGCCATCAACAGAGCAGGGAACAATCAAACAGCGACAACCCCACTGCATGCACTGAAGCCCAAGCAGCAAGGGCAAGGGCAGTGGCCTTCCACGAGGTGGATAGCGCGTGGGCTTGTCAATGCATGAGCTGAATGGCGCGGAACCAACCCGGACGCAACTGCAACAACCGCATGAAGCGAGCGCAACACCGCGCAGCCAATGTACATGCCACGCACAAGCTGAAGCAACAGGTACCGGTGTGCACAGCGCCGAGCCGGCGCCGAGCTGATGGGCGCAGGAGCGACACGCCGCCGCGCATGTTGGCGGCCGCTGTCCCAAGCCACTAGCAGCCGGGGCCCGCAGTCACAGCCGGAGCCAATGCCGCTGACTCGAACGTTAACGCCGTGGCCCAAGGGGTGGCCGAGGAGGGGCAAGAGAGGGTCGGGGGCAAAGGGGGGGGGGGGGGGGAGTGGCAGGTCGCAATGGGTGGTGGCGGGGAAGGAGGGTGGCTCTGAGCACGATGGTGACATACTCGTGAAGGCATGTCAGTGGGGCCAACCAGGCCCGGCAGCAATGCCCCCCCATGCATTGGTGTGTCAGTCATGCAGCTCTCAGCAGCGACCGCGGTACAGCAGGTTGCCACTGCACTACATATTCAGCAGTACGCTGAGGAGCGTGGAGGAGGGCGGGGGCGCGGGGGGAGGAGGGGAGAGGGTGGAGGAAGGACGGGGGGGACAGCAGGGGCGGCGCAGGGGGAAGGGGAGTTAGGCAGGTTGCGACAGGCGTCGAGGGAGGGAGGGCTCACACGGTGCCAGTCTACGCGCGATGGCACGTCAGCGCCGGCAGGCCGTCAGTGGGGACGGGAAGGCCCGGCAGCAGCGCCCGCCCGACAAGCCTAGCGCGGATCGAGGGGCGCAGCCGCTCGCGCTTTGTGCGCCAGCGCGCGGCACAGCGTCGTGGACAGATCGGGCATGGCATTGAGCATGAATGTGCGCCTAGTCACCACGCCGTGTCCCGCCGCCACCTCCACAATCGTATTGAGGAAGCGGTACGCGTCCCGTCCGACCGCCGGACCCTGCCGTAGGTCTCATGCATGAGTGAGTTGGGTGGCGCCTGTGATGGCGCCATATTTGTGACAAACGCGATTTTCATGCCAATCATGCATTGAGTGATGGCGCTACGTGCCGTCAAACATGCCATGCCTGTTCCACTGTACATGCTCCCCCGAAGGAGGAGCCGAGTCTTCAATAGGTTTCTAGACATGGGTTGGACATGGGTTTCTGGACGTATATACATACAAGACTTTTTACATACATTCCATACACGAGGTATGCTGCGACATTTTTGTAGTGACGATGTTTCCGTGTCGTGGCCGACCAGCGTCAACCCGACCCGGCTCAGTAGGACCGCACAAAACCCCGTGCAAAAAGAATGCTGTGATTATGTAATGTTGTAGAGTGTCTGTGCAGTTTCTCTGGTAAAAATAGCGAGTGTGCGCGATACAACCATGTTCGTTGTTACGTCGCAGAGTTGTGTAGGAACGCGCCAAAAGAACCCGCGCGTGCAGATGCAAAAAGAAAAATACGCATCTGAGTGTAGACCGTAGATGTTCGTATCCCCGTTTCCGCCCCCTGAGCCCAGAAGAGGAAGCGGCCATGCAACTTCTCTGGAATAGATGATTTCGCGACCGACCTGACCAACCAGGCCGGCCGTCCGCGCGCCAATCAGGCCCACGTAGATGATGATTAGTATGGTATCGACAGCTGACTGCTGTTTCGTGCGCGTTCAGACGCACGTAGTCACGCCAAGCTGTACCCCGCAGCACGGCAAGTAGAAGCTTAGGAAAGCGCCAAAAGAAAACATGCACAATGACCCACAAAAGAAAACAGAGTGGTCAGTAGCTTGTATTAACTGTCCCCGCAGACAGATTTGACAACTCCAGCCCAACGGCGTCCCTCCCAGCTACCACCACCATGCCAGCAACTCGCCACATCCACCTCACAGCATCCACACCCAACACCAGATGACCAGATGACCCGACCAACACCAGCCACTGGACTACGATGTCCGCATCCAACCTGCAAATGTGCTCGCCAGGACTCCAATTCGCTCCGCCAGCATGTCAACCAAGATCACCCGACAGCCCAATGGCAGCCCGACCAACTAGCAGCAATCGACTCTGTACAATGCCCGCAGTGCCAGAAAGTCCTCAGCTACCCCATCCGCTCACACAAAATAGCAGGCGCAGGCAGCGCAGCGTGCACCCACAAGACCTCCACCGAAGAATCAAGCAGACACCGGCAGGCAGTGAATGCCAGAGCCAAGCCCATCCAAACACCACCCCACCAGCGAGCCCAACAGCCCCACGCAAGCACATCCCATGCGCCTCCGCCGCAGCAACCCCCACCCCCCCCAGCAGACCAGCGATCCCACCCACCAAACACCCCCAACATTGACAACGATGACCGACCCAGACCAAGACAGACCATCCCAAAAGGCTCCGCGCACGCCTTCGGGGACGGCCTGGCCAAGCTCGTCACAGCCATGACCGATGCCCCAGACCACGCCGCAGCCACAGCTGCAACCACAGCCATGTTGTGGTACCCAGCCCAGATCCTGACCGACGACAGCCACAACGGACTCGAACGCCGCATAGCAGCACGGATCCTTGCCCACAGCGAAGGCAGGGATCCCATCCAATACGAAGAACGCCGCAAGAAACCTCGCTCCAACCCAGCCAAGCAGACAACCGACCAGCGCACAGCAGCCCGCATATACACAAAGCTGACCATGCACAGCCTCTCCCGAGCAGCCGGATGCCTCGCCCCCGGCTCCATCGTCCAGCAGCCCACACCAGAAGACCTCGCCAATCTCCAAGACCTCCACCCCCCAGGAGAACCAGCCCAGCCACCTCCCATCGACACAGCCGCACCACACATCACTGTGGACGACCTAGAACGTGTCCTCGGCAACCTTCCCAACTCCTCTGCACCCGGCCTGAGCGGCTGGACGTACGAACACGTCAGATCCGCCGCATCCGCCAGCACCGAGGCCAGAGACGCCATCCTCCACCTCATCAACCAGGTCATCAGCGGCCAGTTCCCGCAGGTGACGGCCCTCCTCAGCACCAGACTCGTCCCCATCCGCAAGCCAGACGGCGGCATCCGCCCCATCGCCGTCCAAGAAGTCTGGGTCCGCATCGCCAGCCTCTGTGGACTCAGAGCATGCAGCGAAGTGGGCCCCAGCCTTGCCCCGCTGCAGGTTGGTATCGGTATCTCCGGCGGCGCTCAGACCATGGGCCATGCGCTCTCGTCTGCCGCCGTTGGAATCTCGACACCGTCATCCTGTCGGTGGACTTCAAGAACGCATACAACTCCATCCACACCCAGTTCATGCTCGACGCAGTTCACCAGCGCGCCCCACAGCTCCTCCCATACGCCATATGGGCCAACACAGCACCAACCCAGCACCACGTCATAGGCGCCCCACCAGGCACAGCCCCGATCACATCGACCAGAGGTGTGAAACAGGGCGACCCCCTTGCCAGCCTCCTCTTCTCACTGACTCTGCAGCCGGCTCTCGAAGCCGCCCAAGCCACCGCAGATCCCGCCGACGCAGCCCTCCTTGCCTATGCCGATGACTGCAGCATCCGCGGCACCGGCGCACCCATCATCAAGGCCTTCACCACCCTGGAGGAACACGCCCACCCGATCGGCCTCCGCATTGGCCGTGCGAAGAGTGCAGCCACATCCATCATTGATCGCGACGCGGCCCAGAATGTGGCCGACGCCACAGGCGTGCCGCTGCGCCCACACGGCGTCACCTGCGCAGGCACGCCCATCGGCCACACCCCCTACGTCAAGGACTACTGCAACCGCCGCGCGACAACCGCATGTGCGAAGATTGATCGCCTCCTCTCTCTCCCCCTGCCTGCCCAGGACAAGTTCCTGCTGCTCCGCGGCTCTGTGCAGCTTGCCCTCACCCACCTAGTCCGTGTCGTCGCGTGGGACTCGGTCAAAGACGCGGTGCAGCGGCTGCAAGACAGGGCAATGGCGGCGGCGCGGGAGATCATGCACCACCCGCAGATGCCCACCGTCGCCGAGGAGCAACTCCGCCTACCGCTGCGCCACGGCGGATTTGGCCTCATGGACGTCACGGAGCACGAGGCAGATGCAGCCTATCTGTCCAGCGCCGCGCTGGCGCATGACGCCATGTGCGATGGCCCCCCCGACTTCCGCCCATTCGCCGAAGGCGACGTTGCCACAGGCCTACAAGAAAAATGGACAGCGCTGCGTGCAGCAATGCCGCCGGAGGCAGACTGGGGGCCAGAGGAGCTCGACAACGTCTTCATCGCCACTGGCCTTCGCGGTGTGAGCAGAAAAGTGACCAGGGCAGTAGCGCAGACACGGCACGACGCGCTGCTGCAACAGCTGGGCAGCACCCCTGGTGGCGCAAAGGACCTTGCACGCATGCGCAGCTGCGCCTGTCGTGTTGCCTCACTGTTCCTGGATTCCCTCCCAACCAACCGCATGCTGACTCTGAATGATGGGGATTTTGTGCATGGGATGCGGTTCAGGGGCGGACTTTCCCCCCTGCCGCCGTTAGATGGGGAAGTGATATATTGCAATGCACGGGTGAAGCCCGGCGACGTAGATCATGCCATGACATGTCGACACAATGCCGACTGCTGGACGTTGCGCCACAACATTGCCGTTACGGCTTGGCGCCGTCGAGTAAGAGCGGCAGGGGTGTCCACATCAATTGAGCCTGTGATGCGCAGCCTGGACAGACGCTACAGGGACGACAGTAGGGGGGACATCATAGCAAATGGTCCGGACGTGGACGTGTATGTACTAGATGTCAGCTTCATCCACCCATCTGGGGTGGCTGTGGTGGGGAAAGCATCGGGGGCACAGGGGCACGCGGCCGCCGTACGCGAACAGTTCAAACTCAACAAGTACAAAGAGAGTGTGCAGGGATCGTACAAGGTGGTGCCGGTTGTGCACGAGACATATGGCAGACTAGGGTCGCATGCCATGCAGCAGCAGTACCTCAACACGCTAGCAGTGTTGTTGGTTGGGCCGTTCGACAAGAGAGCAAAGGCTCGCTGGATTGAGAACTCCTTGCGGGAGTTCAGTGCGGCGACAGTGAAAGGAAACGGGTTTGTGATCAGAAAGACCATGTCCAGGGTAGCACGGCTCACGGGTGCGCAGTTTGTGCCAGGTGATCGCCTGGCCGGCTCGCATCTGCTGGGTAGCATGTGAGTCTAGACTCTAGTTGTACGTTCGCTTGGTGCACTGGATCGGAGCCCCTCGATGTAACGATATATACAAGACGCATCTGCTCGGTAGCATGTGAGTCTAGACTCTAGTTGTACGTTCGCTTAGGGCACTGGATCGGAGCCCCTCGATGTAACAGTATATACAAGACACACCTCCCCCGAAGGGAAGAGATACGTTACAGATGTACGTTACAAGACACATCTCCCCCGAAGGGAGGTGTGCTGACCGCCGTGCAGTGGCATGGGCATGGCCATGCGGCCGCAGTCCATGCTCGAGGCGATGTAGCGTCAGCACGCAATGCATGATGGGCATGAAATGTTGGGCAACACAAATTCTGCCGAGGTGTCCAGCGCGCGGGCCGGATACCATGAGCTGAGGTGGCGCTGACGTGTACATCGTTGAACACCGACAGTGCGCGCGCAGCGTCTTTGACACCTGTAGAGTCGACTGGGAACAACACGTGAAACACATAACATCTAGTGGGTCGTCAGCTGTGATGCCTGGCCGCTCATTAAGGGGGCGTGCGCGCGCGACGTGCGTGCACTCCCGTGTCGGAGAAGTCGGAGACGAGACGGCAGCATGCCGTAGCACCAAAAAGAAAAACACAAGCCAACACACAGAACGATGTCAAGAAGGACATGGAGCGGAATGCACTGATCTCGAAGGTTCAAGAGGATATGCGACAGATACATAGATAGATAGATGGATGGATGGATAGATAGATGGATAGATGCACGCGCGCTGTTACTATTACTAAGATAGGCTTTGCTGTGGTCGTAGGGTGTTTGTTGGCTTATGACCATTAGTGTGAGATACGTTACAGATGTATGCTCCACAAGGTGGAAGAACACAGAGGCTCGATTCATGGCAATGCACCAAAAAAACAATCCCCATGGCCAAGCGCCGTACACAGACAGAAACACAGCAGCTTCTGTATTGCCCTAAAGTTCCCTCGACACATTCTCACTCGCTATTCACTAGTGCTGCTCACAGCACGGCATTAGTAAGGCGCCTTGTTCCTCATTCCGTGCCCCCGACACAGGCTATACTGCGCAGGCCGGCCCCGCGTCTGGTCGCGCTGGCCCGCCCTGCCTTCCCGCGAGCCACCGTGGGAGGAGTGATGCGGCGCCGCTAGTGCCCTTCGCGCCCCGCCCTGAGGCCCCTGTCGGGCGGCCGGGGGGGAGGGCTGGTACGCCTTGCACTGTGGGGGGCGTGCGCCCCCGGGCTCTCATGTGCGGGGGGCCCGTGATGGAATGCTCCAATGGGGCAGGATGGAGTGGGGGTGCTGCTGTTGGGGGGTCGGTGGTGGCTGGTTCTGCTGGGGTGGGCAGTAGTGCGGTGGTGGTTGTTGCTGTGCGCGGTTGTGGCGCGGGTGCCGTAGTGGAGGGGTGCGGGAGTGCGCGTGCGTGTGGGTGCGTGGGTGTGGTTGTGTCGGCTGTGTCGGTTCGTTGTGGCTTTTTCGCCTGGGAGAGTGATTGCTTTTTGCTGCTGTCTACTTTCGGGGGTTTTGGCCGTCTACTTTCCTTCTGTTGCCCTCGCTGCCGGGCTATTGAGTTTATCTCCGTGTAACACAGGCTATACTTCAACAGCTCAATCCACTTGCACACCGCGTCTAGCGCTCACTCAACAAGTGCGTCGTCCGCGGGCAGCCATGGGTTCCCAAGCAGCCACAATGATGGGTGTACAGCGCTGTCTGGCGGAATGAATTGTTTTGGAAGTGGTCAGTAGGATGTCAAGGATGCAGCTATCAGCCTGTCGTGCAAATTGAAGGGCCAGGGCTCGCCGAAGCACGATGTGTAACACCACTGTCATTCGCACTGACAAATGGGTTGGCCGATGGACAGATAGCGTAGATCGCTGTATTTGTGACACGATGCATGTGATGCGCGATACACGCACCCAGCCTGCACCTGCCATTCCAGCATCATCAGCTCCTAAACCACCTCCACAATTTCGCAGAAGGTTCGCAAGCTGCTTCCATGTGCGTTCCAGTAGCTCGCTTCCATGTGCATTCCAGAAGCTCAATTGAACATCTGCGATCGCCTTGCAACGGCCAAACCTGCTTTTGGATGGGTCCTGGTTCACCCACGCAAGCCTTTCAAGGCAGATACGGGGATTGTGATTCTTGGCTGATTCTTCTTGCCAATGCAGATACAAAACTCAGTCTGCTGTTTCACTGCGAGCCTGGTACACAGTGATGCCAGGATTGCCACTGTGCAAGCATCCCTGCGACTGACCCAAGTGTGGCATAGGATTCTTCATACAGGTTGTAATTCGTTTCAGAGCTACAGGCGCACACCAGCATGCACAGATGTGACTGCGACATGACCCATGCAGCTGCCCTCACATGTAACCCTTGCTGCCGGGCCTTCCTGTCCCCACAGACGGCCTGCCGGCGCTGACAGGCCATCGCGCATAGTCTTGCGTGCCCCCCCCCCCCCCCCCCCCCCCCTCGCCCATCCCGCCCCGAGAGCCCCCCCCTCCACCCATTTCACCCTGCAGCCCCCCCACCCCCCCCCCCCCCCGCACCCGATCCCTCCCTCTTCCCTCCCTCCCTCTTCCGTCCTCCCAGCGCACGTCCGCCGTTTCTCCTCTGCGACCCTCCCCGGACACCGCTCGGGCTGCCGGGCTGGCTGAGGCTATTGCTCCTGGGACCGGTGCCTCGCGGCCTCGGACATCGCCGTAGCGCGCGCTGTCGCGCCCGTGCAGACTGCTAGTGTCGCGCTGACGACCGCTTGTGGGCCCGGCGAGTGCTGGCTGTGTGTTTGGTGTGCGCGTGGCCTGCGTGGTACTGCGTGGTGTGTGCGTGTCTGCTTTCGCGCTGGCGTTAGTTCGTTCTGGCATTTGCTCGTGCGGCGCGTAGCCTTTGTGCTTGCGGTGGCCGGTCTGTCTGTTTGTTTGTTGCCTGGTCTGTTGCCTCGGCGCTGCTGAGTCCTAGATCTATCACTGTGTAACACATGTAACCCTTGTAGGATCACAACAATTGCAGTCACGAAGAGCAGGGACCACTTTTCTGGAAACACTCTGCCTGGTCGTCGACATGCGGAGGAGTCGTGCGCACAAGTTTCTGCGAGGAGTGAACATTGAATGCTGGCTGAAGTAGGAGGCCAGCAGCATGTTCTTGCCACTGATCTCATGCAACTGAAAACTGAGCATCTACATAGTACTACACATCACCCAAGCGCCAAGAGCTTCATCTGCCACGGCGACTTGGCCGCTGGACATGCTATACTTCCTCTCACCTTGCAAAGTGGTGCAGCCAGAGGCCTGCTTGCAATCATCACTCGATTTGGCTTCATCTGAACGGGAACCCCAAACTGTGAACCAGCCACACAGCAACGATCTCAACTCGATGCAGGATGCCACAGCTCTACGGAAGCATGCCAACATTCGGTGCACACGAGCTTATGGGGTGTGAATGCTGCAGTTAATGCTCCAGGCTGATGGCAACATACACAAGTCTGCACCAATGGCAAACTGTATATCTTCAACACACATCAGATACAGCACACATCAGGCACGCTGTACAGTGGTTTTTACCTGCTTTGCTGCTCATGCCCGTGCATGCAGCAATTCCATGGTAGAGCAAAAGAGCTGCTGCTGCACGTGAGATGGCACGGTCAACAGCAGCCACCTGGGCTTCAGCACTTCAAAGCCTGCTCAGCAATAGCTGAGTCGTTGACCATTGCACTGTGGGCTTGTCCTGTCTCAGTGGCCAACTTATGCGTGTCTGGAGAGCTCGTACGCACAGATTCGGCCTCATCCTTCAGAGCTTCCACTGCATGCTGAACAGCTGCTCTAGCTGAGAGGCAGGCCTGCAGAGCCTCCTGCCGAGTGCATCCAGGATCCTGCGCAACAACAGAGCACTATTGTCTGACGACACTGCATGCAGACGGGGAGATGCCATGGCCCAGCATCACAGGCAACGCAGCAGTGGATGCGGATGCAGCATGGTAGGAGGGCGGATCGCCAGCTGATGGTGGCAGGATGAGGTGCCCGGATGAGTGGCCTGCGGAGGTGACCTGGGCCTGAGCCATGACCGTGGCCATGCCTGAACACTCTGTCCACTCAGAGAGTGGTGCCTCAAAACTGAAGCGGGTCATATCGAGACTAACAACCTGGTCGTGAAGACTGCCACTGGCAACACCCTCCTGGCAACACCCTCCTGGCAACACCCTCCTGGCAACACCCTCTTGGCAACACCCTCCAGACTGCCACTGGCAACACTGGCAACACGCACGACAGTGCTGTTATGAGAGCATGAGAGTGATTGCTGACCGTTCTCAACTCACAGACATTTGCACGAGCAGCAGCTCGTCAAACCTCCGTTCCGTGAGTGGGTGCGAGATACAGTCCATAGCTCTGGCGCGGCACAGCCCCTGAAGAGCGAAAGGGGCCACGCAACGAGCATGCACTACCATGATGATTATAAAGTTGTATATGGAATGTTGTAGTCGGAAATCACTGCCCCGACTGATGTTAAGCCACGGTGCCGGGCGAACCCCCTCAGACCACAGCTAGGATCATCCGCATCTTTCGCAAAAAGCTGTACTGACCGTAAGAACGCTAGCTTTCTGAACTTGCGTTTTGTGCATACGAATCATCCTGATTGCCATCAACCCGGCTGCAGGCTTTGTTGTGGAGCCATGCAAACGTGTTTGTTGAGCACCATGCCGGCCCTCAAACCAGCAGACACAGCCAAGCTCCGGGTATCACGATTGAAAGCCGATAGCTTGCAAGGAGGAACGGCTACGATAATCACAGCTATGAAGAATTTTAGAGCCGCGCAGCAAGTCCACGAGGAGTCTCAAACAGCCATGACTTGCAAGAGTCTAAACAGTCGTGCAGAGTTTTACTGGCCGCTCTGATGCCACGTACCAGACGGATGAGCATGAATCCGCTGGCATGTGCAAATATCAGCGAGTTCATCATCAAGTTCCATGCTGGCCATGATGCAATCTGGGGCTCCCTGAGAGGAGAGGAACGTCACAGATGTATGCTCAACGACTCGGTGTTACACCGAGGCAGGCAAGCATGGCAATGTACACAACACATGAACCGTGGCCGAATGCCGTACAAAAACTGAAACAAAGCAGGTTTTGTAATCTGCTGCAGTCTTCTCAAATCGTTCTTAATCCATTCACCGGTGCTGTGAGGAGGACGCTCCCTAGGAGGATGCCATGTACGCAAAACACCAATCA
This sequence comes from Ulva mutabilis, assembly GCA_900538255.1. NCBI lineage: Eukaryota > Viridiplantae > Chlorophyta > Ulvophyceae > Ulvales > Ulvaceae > Ulva > Ulva mutabilis. The sequence goes on from UNSF01000164.1 coordinate 105,805, forward strand.
ATACTCTACGAGCAGAAAAACTGGACACTTCGCACAAGAGTTGCAAGAGTCTGAATGCTTGATGAGCTACATGGCGTACAGCCCTCTTGATCAATTACCCGACTTAGCCACTATTTCGAATTCAGCAAACATGCCTTCAGCAGGACTGCGCGGCCACTATGCACCAAAACCTCTGCATGCAGACTCTGACCACCTGTTGCTTCCCACCTACGAAAACGCTGCAACAATTGTCACCTACCTCAAATTCGCACCAACTCAATTCGCAAAACTTATTCAACCACGGCATATTTCGGTGCCGGTGCAGACAGCTGTGGGTCCGTGCCTGTGAACCCTCCAGGAACCGCAAGCTCGGGCACGCACGTGTGTACATGCATGTCAGGGACACTGCGTGCGCAGCTCCGGGCCGGTGCAGCACACCAGCCGCACCCCCAGCTCCTCAGCAGCCCCTTCCAGCTCCAGCACCGGCAGCGATGGCCCCTCCGCAGCAGCGCTTGTGCCGTCACAGCCTCCGTCGCCCCCTCCGCCACCCATAGCTTCCCCCTCATACAGCACCAGCTCTGGCCGCGACGGCAGCGCCGCCGCAACGCGCACGAGCGCGAATGGCGCGGTTATACACGCTCCGAGCCCCACTCGCAGCTGCTGCAGCTTCGACAGGGCCGCGGCGGCGGCCGCAAACGCGCCGGCAAAGCCGTCGCCGAGATCCCCGCCGGTGAGGGACAGGAGAGTCAGTGACCGCAGCTGCAGCAGCGCCTGTGCGAGCGCGCCGTGCTGCGCGCTGGGCACGCTGAACTCATGGATTGATAGGTGGTGCAGCCGTGTGAGCTGCGCGAGGGCCGCGATGTCGTCAGGGGTGGCAAAGCAGTTGTCGTAACCGGTGAGGCGGAGGCAGGTGAGTGCCGACACGCCGGATAGGAGGCGGCAGACGCCGGGGATGTGGTCACAGGGGACATGCGGCATCCAGATTCGCAGGTCTTCGAGTGTGGGCACGCTGAGGCTCTCAAGGAAGGTGCTCCACTCGGCCCAGCCCGGCACACAGCCGTGGCCGTGGCCGCTGCAGCAGCAGGCGAGCTGGAGCCGGCGCAGCGCGGTCGGCGCGGCGAGCGCAGCCGGGATGATGCGGTGGAGCGTGCGGACTCCGGCTCGGATGCGCAGGTCGCGCAGGGCCGGCAGGCGCCGGAGGCCGGCGCACGCGTCGACGACGAGCTCCTCCCACCAGCTGCCTGTGGTGGCGAGGCGGACGCACATGGGGACGTGGAAGAAGAGCGTGTGGAGGCGCGTGAACTTGGCGAGGCTGCGGTAGAGAGGCGCGGGGTCCGGCTGGGTGGCGCGGCTGGTGAGGAAGGCAGATGTGAGCTTGGTGAGGGTGAGGGAGGTGAGGGGGGCCTGGAGGTGGTGCAGCAGGGGGCCGGCGGTTGAGAGCCAGCTGCCGGATAGCGTGAGGTGGCTGAGGTGCGGCAGGATGAGGGGCGCGGTGGCTGTGAGGGGCAGGAGGCAGGGGGAGGAGCTGTGCGGCTTGATGTTGAGGGCAAGGGATGTGAGGCTGCCCGATGCAGAGAAGGTGCTGGCGAGGCAGACGGGCTTGGTGAGAGTGGCAGGGGTGCAGCTGATATTCCGCTGGCGTTTCAGGGAGCTCTGGACATGCTCGACGTTCAGAGTGATGCCTCGAAGCTGTGGGAGAGACCTGAGAGTGGGCTGCCACTCATGCAGCTCCTGGATCGAGCAGCAGTCGTCCGGGGAGCCCAGGCTGAATGACTGCAGAGAGGAGAGTGTTGCGACAGCTGGAGGCAGGTGGACGGCTGACCGTGTTGCTGCGCAGCAGCGGTCGAAGGCCAGGTGCTGGAGGCCGGAGTGGTGGCGAAGGGCGTTGCTGAGCGTGAAGACAGCTGCCTCTGCTGCAGACTCGTCGTCGAGGCTGCTGGTCATGTACTGGACGCGGAGGGAGAGTACAGATGGAGGAGACGACGGCAGCGACGTGAGAGCCTTCAAATACATAATCGACGAGCTTGCAAAACACGCATCCAGCTTCCGTTCCCGCGAGATGGTCGCTGCGATGACAGCCCGATGCAAGTGCCTAGGCGCCACGGTGAGGACATGCTCCACGCCAGACTCATATGAGGAAACAGCGGAGAAGATTTTACACAGTAGATGGTCTGGGAGGTCTGACATGCCCTTGGAAATGTGTCGGAGCACGCTGGGCGAGGGCGGGCTTGGGGACGAGCCCAGCGCAACCAGGTGCTCTGCCAGTTGCGTCACCCATGCTGCAAGCTGACAGTCGTCCAGAGCATCGGCAACCTGCACATGGCCGACTATGAAAACGATAAATGTGGTTTCTAGTGTCTTGTCCAGGTCGCAAGGCCCTCGCGGGGGAGTCAAACCACCGCTCCGTATGCGTTTGCGCGCTTTGCCAGAGGCCAGAGCAATAGCAGGCAGCACCAACTGGTGGCGTAGGCATACCTTCATCACCGTGAGGACGGCACGCATCCCCATCTTGAGGAAAGCCGATCTTCGTGCGGGTCCAGCGCGTCTCCAAACGTTGAAATCCGACAGCGCGACGCTGCTGGGCAGGCTTGTGCCTCCGCCCGCATCTACTATGCACCGCAGAACGCCAGATCTCGACACAAGTAATTCATCTATCACGTCGTACATCAAGAGGCAGCCTGAGTACACCCCTGCCGGGGCAGCTCGGGTCAGAAACACAGGACCGTCGACACCGCGCATGGTGGCCGATGAAGTGTAGAAGCAAGCAGGGCGATGCGGTACTCAAAGTGATACCCCTTAGATCCACAGAGAAAGACATGAACAACATGAACAACTACATTGTAAGCCGCTTCAAGTGGTGGCAGAGAGTCACCAACCGGGCCTCTCTGGTCTCAAACATATCACAGGTGATGCACCACACGTAGTTCTAATCAGCAATAGGCTCCATGACAACGATGGTCGGCGCGCAGCGAATTATCGCCGAGGTGAATGTGAATCACTGGCGTCGGAACCATAAATCGCACACCCTCGGTCGATAGTGACCAATTATGCCACTGGCTTTTCATCGCATGGATGCGCGCACACAGATTTGTCGCAACATACGGATGTGTTACACAGTGATAGATCTAGGACTCAGCAGCGCCGAGGCAACAGACCAGGCAACAAACAAACAGACAGACCGGCCACCGCAAGCACCAAGGCCACGCGCCGCACAAGCAAACGCCAGAACGAACTAACGCCAGCGCGAAAGCAGACACGCACACACCACGCAGTACCACGCAGGCCACGCGCACACCAAACACACAGCCAGCACTCGCCGGGCGCACAAGCGGTCGTCAGCGCGACACAAGCGGTCGTCAGCGCAACATACGGATGTGTCGCAACACCAGCATGTGTGAATCCGAACTCCGCTATCCTAAGTGATACGGTCATATCTATAACATACTTGAGGGAAGTCAAGGCGGACTGTCATTTATCTCCAACAGGCGAAACGCTAGCCAACGCTCAGTGAGCGCCCAACTGCAGAGGAGCATCAGGCGCCGCGAGCCTCGAGGGTCTGTTCACGATTGCACGACCGTTGTATGTTCACTGTCTTGACAGGCCGTCGTAATTACACGTGAGCCACGTACCCTACTGTTCTATCCGTCTCAGATCACAGACCCGCGGGCGTGTGAAGCTCCATGTAGCAACGTATCACATGCAGCGGGTCTGGTCGCGCGTGAGCTTGGACCGGTGTCTTGGTGCACGTGTCTCGCCCGCGGGCGGGAATCAAAGCTCTGCCGAGATCGATCTCTTCTGCAGTCTAATATGCATTCGTGTAGGTAGTGCAAGCTGAAGCTGACTGTGCCTGATCATGACTGGGTCGCGCGCGGGCAACTGTAGGCCTACACCTAGCAGGACAGTGATTGCTTTTTGCTGGTGTGTTACACGGAGATGAACGCAATAGCCCGGCAGCGAGGGCAACAGAAGGAAAGTAGACGGCCAAAACCCCCGAAAGTAGACACCAGCAAAAAGCAATCACTCTCCCAGGCGAAAAAGCCACAACGAACCGACACAGCCGACACAACCACACCCACGCACCCACACGCACGCGCACTCCCGCACCCCTCCACTACGGCACCCGCGCCACAACCGCACACAGCAACAACCACCACCGCACTACTGCCCACCCCAGCAAAACCAGCCACCACCGACCCCCCTACAGCAGCACCCCCACTCCATCCTGCCCCACTGGAGCATTCCATCACGGGCCCCCCGCACATGAGAGCCCGGGGGCGCACGCCCCCCACAGTGCAAGGTGTACCAGCCCTCCCCCTCCGGCCGCCCGACAGGGGCCTCAGGGCGGGGAGCGAAGGGCACTAGCGGTGCCGCATCACTCCCCCCACGGTGGCTCGCGGGAAGGCAGGGCGGGCCAACACGACCAGACGCGGGGCCGGCCTGCGCTGCTGCAGCCGCGGCACCCGGTCCAGCAAGGCGGCCAGCGGCCGCCTATAGCACGTCCGACGGGACATCGTGGCCAGGCACCACCGCCCTGCCCGCCAGCCGCATACGCAGCGGAGCCGCAGCGAAGACAGACACCAGCTTTTTGCTGGTGTCTGTCTTCGAAGTCGAATTAAGCTTATTCGGGGGGTTTTGGCCGTCTACTTTCCTTCTGTTGCCCTCACTGCCGGGCTATTGCGTTCATCTCCGTGTAACAACACCTAGCAGGGCTCTTGCTTTCATCTCCGTGTAACACCTAGGCGTGGCTAGTCTTTCGCCAGCTGCAGTACATGATAGCGCGCCAGCGCGCCACCGACAGCCGACGACAGCCTCAGGACTGGTGACGCATCATGACCTCGACTTGCATGCTGACTGCTGTGGCCATGGGATACGCATGCATGTATACGGCATTGCAAAACATTGCGTGGAGTGCACTGGCTTGTACATCATGATGTTACACCAGCAGCATCATGGCCAGTTAAAAAAAACCAAACTTAGAAAGCCAAAACAAAACAAAACATCGGACATCACGCCAGACCCCGGACGGGCATCGGCAACACTTGTGTGCGTCATGATTCATATCATATATATATATACTGTTACATCGAGGGGCTCCGATCCAGTGCACCAAGCGAACGTACAACTAGAGTCTAGACTCACATGCTACCCAGCTGTCGAGGGAACTTGAGCGCAATACAGAAGCTGCTGTGTTTCTGTCTGTGTACGGCGCTTGGCCATGGTGATTGGTTTTTTGGTGCTTTGCCATGAATCGTGCCTCTGTGTTCTACCACCTTGTGGAGCATACATCTGTAACGTATCTCACATGCTACCCAGGCCTCGGACATGGCCGTAGCGCACGCTGTCGCGCCCGTGCAGACTGCTAGTGTCGAGTCGGTGACCGCTTGTGGACCCGGCGAGTGCTAGCTGTGTGTTTGGTGTGCGCATGGCCTGCGTCGTACTGCGTGGTGTGTGCGTGTCGGCTTTCGCGCTGGCGTTAGTTCGTTCTGGCATTTGCTCGTGCGGCGCGTGGCCTTGGTTGTTGAAAGTTAACGCAGCGTTCGTTACACAGTACATAAGGGTGAATACCTCAATGATGTGCCAGCCCTTATATAGGTACAGACACCCAACAGAATCAATGTCATACTGCACACATCGCATCTTGTGCTCTGCGTGTCTCCAGAGAGTTCTCCGCGTCACGAACTCTCCAGACCATGTGTCCTAGTAACTTCCGTAGTGATGTAAACGTGCATACAGATGATCCTAGATCCTCCTGGAATGTATCCGATACTTCCAGATACTTCTAGATGTTGATTCAATTCTAACACTCCCCCTGATTCAACTCTAGGATGCATTAGAACTATCATCAACCAGACCTAACTTGAGTCGAACATCTCTGACTCATTGCTCTGCGCTTCTGGCATGAGCTCAGGCCTCTATCTTAACCAGCCCCATCGCCTTACTGAATTTCTCGTGTAGTGGCTTGGCCAATGCCTTGGTCAATACGTCCGCTATCATGCTGTCTGTTGCAATGTAGCTCTCGTTGATCTCTCCACGCGCCACACGCTCCCGAATGAAGTGATGCTGTACGTCAATGTGCTTTGCTCGCTGATGCCCCACTGGATTATGCATCTGTGCCAGTGCTCCAGCGTTATCGCAATACAGATGTACCGAGCCCGCCACACCGTATAGCGTCTCCATCAGCTTGCGCAGCCACAGCGCCTCCTTCACTCCGTTGCCGTGCACCATGTACTCTGCCTCCATTGTAGACGTTGCCACAGTCGGCAGCAGCTTCGAGCCCCAGGTGATTGCTCCCCCGGCCATCAGAAAGACGAAGCCGCCAGTGCTGCGGCGCTTATCAGGGTCCGCAGCGTAGTCCGAGTCCGCGTAGCCCTCCAGCGGCGTATCCGCCGCACCGTAGATGATGCCGAAGTCCTGAGTCTGCTTCAGATAGCGTAGCACAGCCTTGACGCCAGCCCAGTGCTCATCCCGCGGCTTCGAGATGAAGCGCGCCAGCACGCCCACCGCATATACCATGTCAGGCCGCGTGCATGTTGTCAAGTATAAGAGCATGCCTACCGTCTCAGCGTAGCGTCCTGGGTCCTCCATCAGGTCCTCGCCGTGCTTGCTGAGCTTCAAATTCTGCTCCATCGGTGTCGTCTTGCCCTTGCAGTCCTCCATGCCGGTGCGTTGTAGGATCTCCTTCGCGTATTTGCGCTGAGTGACTAGCAGTGTCTTGCTCTCACGGTCCCGGATGACCTCCATGCTGAGAAAGAACGCCACTGGCCCCAGCTTCCGCAGATCAAAGTACTCCAGCGCCCGCATTAGAGCCGCTACATCATCTTTGACACCCACAAGCAGTCCGTCATCTACGTAGATAAGCAGAAAGCAGCGCCGCCCCTCACGTTCTAGGTAGAACAATGACGCGTCCGCATCAGAAATTTTGATGTCTTCTGTCAGCAGCTGCCGCTTGAGCTCCTTGTTCCATGCACGCGCCGCCTGCTTGAGTCCGTACAGCGCCTTCTTGAGCAGCATCACCTTGTTGCCAAAATCGTAACCGGCAGGTGGCTCCATGTAGATAGTCTCCTTGAGCGGCCCATTGAGAAAAGCGGTCTTCACATCGATTTGCTCCACCTCAAGGTCTTCGATTGCTGCTTTAGCTAGCAGCGCACGCATAGTGGCGTGCCGCGCCACCGGCGCGAATGTCTCCTCATAATCGATGCCCTTGCGCTGGGTGAAGCCCTTAGCCACAAGCCGTGCCTTGTAACGCTCGATGTTGCCAGCCTGATCGCGCTTGATCTTCAGCACCCACTTATTCTTCAGCAAGTTCACACCGGTAGGCTTCTCGACCAGTTCGTAGACACCGAGCTCGCGCAGACTGTTCATCTCATCGTCCGCTGCCTGCCGCCACATGTCACCATCTTCTTGCGCGAGTGCTTGCTGCAGCGTGGCAGGCTCGTCCCGACTGGTGTCCACCTTGGCCATCAGCGCATATGCGTCGCGCAGCCGCTTGCTTGGCTCCCGCATGCGCAGCGGCAGCACGCGCTTGTGAGGCATCGCCACTGCTCTGTGGCGCTCCTGAGCTGCCTCACCATTGCTTGCATCATCAGCGTCGTCAGCAGCCATCTGATCATCGCCGCTGTCGTCGCCGCCGTCACTCTCCCCCGCTGCTGACACAGCTGGGTCAATGTCGTCCTCGTCAGAGTCCGAATCATCATCGTCACCCTCGTGCTCTAGGAACAGCTCGTAGGGGGTGGTAGTAGCTCCCATCCGCGGCGAGACGTTGTAGATGTCGACCGCCGCCGCAAATGCCTCTGCCCAGTACTTCTTCGCCACGCCACTCGAGTGAAGCATAGCCCGCACGCGCTCCGTGATGGTGCGGTTGAAACGCTCCGCACGGCCGTTCTGCTGAGGTGTGTACGCCACAGACTTGTCACGCCGCATGCCTTGCGACTTGCACCATTCTTCGATCTTGTTGTATTCCGTGCCACGATCTGTCCGCAGCTTCTTCACGCGCAGATCCGTGTCGCGCTCCCAGACGTTGAGGATGGCTTTCAGCCGTAGAAACTTGATCGCCGCCATGCCGCTGAAATCGTCGATCGCCGTAAGCACATACTTGTTGCCGCCAGCTGATTGAACGTCGAGCGGGCCCATGAGGTCGGAATGCACAAGCTCCAGCGGCCGTGCTGCCCGCGTCTGTGACACCGGATGCGAGCTAGCAGCATGCTTTGCCATGACGCATGCGTTGCACAACTTCGATTGCATCGCCCGAAACGCCTGCTCGGTTGCAGTTAGACCCTTGACCGAGCCATGCTTCGCCATCTGCGCCAGCGTGCCATAGCTGAGATGCCCCAGGCGTGCGTGCCATAGCTCCGCCGCATTCAGTTTGCGCTGCAGCGGCGCCGCAACCGCCACTGCCGCCATTTGCATTTTGCTCGCCCACATCTTGATCACCGGCAAGCCATTCAGCTTCGCCTCACGCCGCGCCACAGCCACCACGCGGCCATTGTAGAAGAGACGTGTCGTAGCACCGCGAGCGTAGACTTCAATCCCGCGGTCTTGCACTGCGTTCTGTGACAGCAAATTGTTCGGAGCCTCCGGTACCAGCAGCACATTGTGCAAAGTGATGCTCACCTCCGCGCCGTCCACAAGCGTCGTGACGTCGATTTTGCAGACTCCTCGTGCCGTCACAGCCGTGCCGTCGACCATCGCCACCTTCTGCTTGGTTGCCTTCACGTCTCGTGCCACCGCGGCGTTGTTGACGATGTGCGCACTTGCACCGGAGTCGAGAATCCACTCCATGCATTCTCCCTTCATGCAGTCAGCAGCTACCTTCTCCGCAGCCACATCTTCAGCGCCAGACTTATGTATAGCCACCATGGCCACCGATTGCTCAGCCGTACTCTTCGACTTATGATGCGTCCGCTTTCGCGGCCGCCGGCAATCGCGACTGTAGTGGCCCAGGTTGTTACAGTTATAACACCTGACCTTCTTCATGTCCTTTGTGGGCGTGTCCGCAACTCTCGCCTTCAGTGCCGTGACCTTCTCTTCACTATAGATGCGCTCCTCGGCCACTTGTAGGTGAGTGAGCACCCGCTCCACAGCAAGATTGGGTTGGTACATTAGCACTTCTCGCACATTTGTGAACTCCTCCGGCAGTCCTCTCAGAATGGCGCGTACAAGCCGTTCTTCTGAACAGGGTTCTCCTGTGGCGATAAGTTGAAGGCGAATCTTCTGGGCTCTCCCGCAATAACTTGCGATGTCTTCACTTTTCTCCTTGGCTAGCTCAGTCAGCTGGTCCTCCAGCAGACTCTTCTTTGCTCCGAGCGTCGTATTGTGAAGTCGTTGCAGAACATCCCACGCCTGCTTGGCGTGTTTGGAGCCTTGGATGTACGGCAAGTACTGCTGCGTCACACGACTTCGCACTAATGCCAGTGCCTTCCGATCGCCGCGTCGCTGCTCATCGGTTTGAATTTGCGCCTCGTCTAACGCAAGGTAGTCGAACAGCTCCTTGTAGATGAGTAGATCTTCAATCCTGACCTTCCACTCCCAATAATTCGTGGAGTCAAGCATGCCTACATCTGGCTCTGATTTCCCCATGACTTATGTCACGTGGCCGACCCTAGTACACTTCGAAGAACTTGAACGTTCTAGTTCACGAACGTGATGCGACCCATAACCTGTTGAAAGTTAACGCAGCGTTCGTTACACAGTACATAAGGGTGAATACCTCAATGATGTGCCAGCCCTTATATAGGTACAGACACCCAACAGAATCAATGTCATACTGCACACATCGCATCTTGTGCTCTGCGTGTCTCCAGAGAGTTCTCCGCGTCACGAACTCTCCAGACCATGTGTCCTAGTAACTTCCGTAGTGATGTAAACGTGCATACAGATGATCCTAGATCCTCCTGGAATGTATCCGATACTTCCAGATACTTCTAGATGTTGATTCAATTCTAACATTGGTGCTTGCGGTGGCCGGTCTGTTTATCTGCATGTTGCCTGGTCTGTTGCCTCGGCGCTGCTGAGTCCTAGATCTATCACTGTGTAACACATGCTACCCAGCAGATGCGAGCCGGCCAGGCGATCACCTGGCACGAACTGCGCACTCGTGAGCCGTGCTACCCTGGACATGGTCTTTCTGATCACAAACCCGTTTCCTTTCACTGTCGCCGCACTGAACTCCCGCAAGGAGTTCTCAATCCAGCGAGCCTTTGCTCTCTTGTCGAACGGCCCAACCAACGACACTGCCAGCGTGTTGAGGTACTGCATGGCATGCGACCCTAGTCTGCCATATGTCTCGTGCACAACCGGCACCACCTTGTACGATCCCTGCAATATATATATATATATATATTTGAACGTTGATCGGAGCGATTGCGTTGATCGGAGCGATTGCGACGGATGAAGACGAGGTGACGGCACAGCAGGACGAAAGTGTTCAAGCAAAGAAGGCCCAGGCTCGGTTGCGCAACCAAACCAATCTCTTTGAGAATTGGCGCCCTGCCTGGATCCCGGAGATTGCCTCTGTAGACGAGGACTGCTTTGCCCCGCCTCCCCGAAGACGTCCAATACTGACCCCCGTCGAGAAGTTTCCTTCAGACACACCATTCACTGTTGCACTACTTTTAATGTCTCTCTGACAATTGGTGCCTGGCTTGGAATGTGATCTGCGCAGGTGTATCTCGTAGCTGTGGGATGGGCAGTTTGATGGTGCCTGGGATGGGCTCGCCTTTGATGTTTCTGAATCACCACCTGACCGTGCTTTGCATAGCGATGCGACGTTATGCTATGCTCTCTGGGTTCTGGAGCCGTGTGTTACCAACAGCTCGTTGTGTGTGTAAGAAAGAAGCCCTGGCTGCGGTTGAGACAGAGCTGCAAGAAAGAGATGCTGCACTGGACTGATCTCTGCGAGGTGTTCCCGACGTTTGGTGATGGTGTGGTGGTGACCCTTGGCCGCCTCCTCTGTAACTGTATATATATGAACAGCTAATATGACAGTACATAGTCGAGTTATGCATCCGTCCAAACATCAGACCTTTTCGTGGTGGCAGACGACTGATAGACGGTCGCAGTCACAGTGCGTCGTACCAAGTCAAGTTGGGTTGTCGTGGCTGTGCAAGTGGCTGGGAGGCACAGATCGATGTGGCTAAGATGTGGATGAATCAAATATATACATAATAATGTCAGACGGAGATGCGTGCCACTCGCTGTGGCTGCGTCCAACGTGCCACAAAATCTGTTGACACATGCTGTATGCGTGGTGTGTGCGTGTCTGCTTTCGCGCTGGCGATAGTTCGTTCTGGCATTTGCTCGTGCGGCGCGTGACCTTGGTGCTTGCGGAGGCCGGTCTGTCTGTTTGCTTGTTGCCTGGTCTGTTGCCTCGGCGCTGCTGAGTCCTGGATCTATCACTGTGTAACACACATGCTGTATGCCATCCCAGTGGTGGGCATGCGACTACTGGTGTTTCAGAGCTTTTCCTTGTCCTGTCCGCGAGAGCTCGAGAGGCAGCGTGGTCACTGTCGAAGGTCTCAAGCTTGCTCCATGAACTACGCATGCATTCGAGTGCATTTAGGCATCAACAACGCGGATGTTCTCAGATAGCAAAACCCATATCAAGCTTGCGTTATTCAGAACCGGCTCGGCGTCGCGACCGCATCGTGCCAACGGCATGCGTGTCAGGCCTGTCATGTTGAAGAGCACAGGCTGCCGGCTGCAGCGACGGTGCTGTGCTGTGCTGTGCTACTGTGCTGTGAAGGCGGTGGTAGTGCAGGGCTGGCAAGCCACTGGTACCCTCACTAGGACTGATGTCCACTCATGTCTGCATGCTCAGGAGATCAGTGCCACAAATAGGCAGCAAGCAGTGTCTGTTTATCACTGTGTAACACATGTGTTACACTTGTGATAGATCTAGGACCCTCCTGCTGGCACCATTGGCGAGGTATGCGCGCCGCTACAGACGCCTACCCGGTACAAACTATCTTCAGAAGTTTGCCACCATCAGATCAGCCACTGGCAGTCGACGCCTCACTCTCAAGCTGCTGTAAGATAACCTGCATTGGTACAAGCGCATCCATCCAACAGATCGAGCCCGATGTATACATACGTATGTATGTCTTGAAGGCACTCATGATCAGCCACTGCACAAGTACATGCGTGTACATGATGTACTGCAGCTGCGCAGCACCACGCGTACAAGTGCATGCATGTGCGTTAGCGCTGAGGATTGCGCACCTTTGCGTACCGCTTCCTCCAGACGGTCACGGAGGTTGCCGCGGGACACGGCGCGGTGTCAAAGCGTACTTTCCTGCTCAATGCCATGCGCGACCTGTCCGCGACATTGTGCCGCGCGCTGGCGCGCCCCTAGGGAGGCCTCCGTGCTAGACTGGTGGGACGGACGCTGCTGCCGGGCCTTCCTGTCCCCACAGACGGCCGGCCGGCGTTGACAGGCCATCGCGCATAGGCTTGCGTCGCCACCCCCCCCCCCCCCCCCCCGTCCGCCCATCTCGCCCCGCGAGCCCCCCCCCTCCACCCATTTCGCCCTGCAGCCCCCCCCCCCCCCCCCCGGCACCCAATCCCTCCCTCTTTTTTCCCTCCCTCTTTTCTCCTCGCAGCGCACGTCCGCCGTTTCTCCTCTGCGCCCCTCCCCGGACACCGCTCGGGCTGCCGGGCTGGCGGAGGCTGCGGCTCCTGGGACCGGTGCCTCGCGGCCTCGAACATGGCCGAAGCGCGCGCTGTCGCGCCCGTGCACGTGCAGACTGCTAGTGTCGCGTCGACGACCGCTTGTGGGCCCGGCGAGTGCTGCCTGTGTGTTTGGTGTGCGCGTGGCCTGCGTGGTACTGCGTGGTGTGTGCGTGTCTGCTTTCGCGATATCGCGCACCGAGTGAACCTTACTGCAGCCTCAGGCACGCCTTGCTGTAAGGTTTCCTCATGTATGCCTTATGTATGCCTAGGGCCTGAGCTCAAACCTTACTGAAGTAGACTGAATCAATCGAGGGTCACATAAGGACACCTAGTCTGTGCCTTATGGAGTGGGCCATACTGATTGGGTACGGACAAGAGCAGGACGTGGCTGCTGCCAAGTAAGGTCAACGTAAGGCTGCAAGAAGTATACTGGAGTTAGTCCGACGTAAGGACACGCCGACCCGCCACTGCGGCAATAAGGTCAAACATAAGGTGCCTATGCTGCAGCTGTAAGGCCTCCTACACATGTATACGATGGTGTCTGCTTTCGGGGGGTTTTGGCCATCTACTTTCCTTCTGTTGCCCTCGCTGCCGGGCTATTGCGTTCATCTCCGTGTAACACATGTATACGATGCATGTGTACGATCCTGGAGCCAGTGGAAGCGCAGTCTTTACCCAGGGCGAGAAAGGTGCCATGTAATCTTCAATACTTCAGGACTGCAACTTGTTCATAATGCAAGGGTTTGCTCCTACAAAACATCGGCCAAAGTGCGCAGTGCTGTAGGCCAAGGGACATGTGGACACATGTAGACACATGTCCATAACGCATGGCCATAGCCACGGCTGCAACTGAGATCTCATTTGAGAGCAGCTGCGCACGGGCTCACCAACAGGCAGCTATATATTTGTACTGACTGGCGGGACTTTTTGTATCTCCTGTGTACACAGACTTCTCTTTTGCAGTGAAACGTTTTGTTGTACAGGTCTGCTTCATAGATATCGATCGTTTCACGTGTTGCACAGCTCTGGTTGCGCGCTGGCAGCCTACGTCCACTGAACGCGAAAGCCTGTCTGTATTCGATAAAGCTACTTGCTAGCATGTCTTAGAGCCAGACTGTTCGTTCGTGATTCCTTGGATCGCATTCAGTCGGAGAAGCGAGGACGCTGAAACTGCGTGCAACTGTGCATGTCTTCGCGCGGCCGGTACGAACTCTGCCACCAATCAAGCAGGCAGTTGCCGATAATTGTACATCAAGCATTCGTTTTGACCAGGACTGATGTACTATGCCTGCGTTCTTGCTGGCTTGATCAAGCCGACTCGCAGTCGCAACTTGCAACGCGACAGGCGCATTGACGACGTTGCAGCTCTGACACGCATCACAGGCTTCAGATAGACTGCTGTAGTGCATATACATTTATGCTTCAGGACGTTGCTGATCGCGTTGCTGTGCAGGTGACAGTCGCAGCGCTCCACAAATGTCACTGCATGCTTGACAACCACACAGGTTCTGGCCAACAGGCTCCAGTTATAACTAATCGCAGTAGTCGTATGGCATTTAGTAAGTACCACCGCAGTACCCAGTTGGCAGTGTGAAGGCACCATACTAGACACTCTCTGATCAGCAGACCACAGCACTTCTCCACAGGAGTCAACCGCCGTCTGTGGAATACACAGCTAGCACATTCAAAGCATTCATGACATTCAGTCTAGCTATGGCAGCTGGGCTTGGCTCTGGGCCAGCCAAGCCTAGGTGCTGCTGTGGGATGTCTTCGTGGCAGCCCATCCGTGTTTCAAGGTCTTCACGACACTTGATCATGAAGCACGGATGGTCTGTTGCAAAGCCATGCCACAGCAGCGGGCAAGAAACAAAACACGGCTATGCTGAATGGCCAGGCTGCTGTCACACCAATCAAGCCTTGCTCGGTCCTTATCTAACCATTACCAGTGCCGGTGCCATCACTACGGCCTTAGCACGGCCTTATCACGTAAACCTGACTCAAGCCTAGTAGCATAAGGCTCATTCGAGTTTTACCTTACCCATCCCTAGCCTGAGCATTGGAACAGGTCCCGCTAAGGCATGGCATGCCTTACACGGGCCTCAGGTGGGCCTTACACATGCCTTACTCAATATAGCAGGGCCAGATAAAGCCTGGGTAAGGCCTAGGCAAGGTTTACTCGGTGCTGCTTGTGCGATGGCGTTTGTTTGTTCGGGCATTTGCTCGTGCGGCGCGTGGCCTTAGTGCTTGCGGCGGCCGGTCTGTCTGTTTGCTTGTTGCCTGGTCTGTTGCCTCAGCGCTGCTGAGTCCTAGATTTATCACTGTGTAACACACCTTTGCGTCATAGACGAATTCGCGCGCCGGCGAGCCCGTGCAGACTGCTAGTGTCGAGTCGGCGACCGCTTGTGGGTCCGGCGCGTGCTGACTGTGTGTTTGGTGTGCGCGTGGGCTGCGTGGTACTGCGCGGTGTGCGAGTGTCTGCTTTCAAGCTGGCGCTAGTTCGTTCTGGCATTTGCTCGTGCAGCGCGTGGCCTTGGTGCTTACGGTGGCCGGTTTCTCTGTTTGCTTGTTGCCTGGTCTGTTGCCTGGTCTGTTGCCTCGGCGCTGCTGAGTCCTAGATCTTTCACTGTGTAACACCAAAGGCAATCTCATGCATGCAAAGGTTGGTGTACCCTCAGGCTGTGGTAATCAAAGCGTATGCGAGCATAGGGCCTGTCATGCACAGGTCTGCACACGAAGGGGATTAGTTCTGCCGGCCTCACCTGTGCGGATCGACCCGATCTGACGTTGCCGCCATGCTTGCAGCTGAGGCCAGATCCGGGCCTGCTGTCAGATTCAAGAGAACGGCTCACTGCGCGGCCTGCGTTTGCACAACCCATCGGCTTGGACGTTACCGCTTTACTGTGCGGGGTCATTGCGTGCTGCAGCCGTCGGCACACTGCCTTGCTGGAACATTGTGGAGCTGTATGCGGTCGGCTTGCCGGGTACATACCTACCTGCAGATGTCTGGGGCACCTTATGTTGGCCACATTGGTGTCCAACCCGGCATATGCGTCCCATACTACCATGCATGCGTCTAGTCGCATCTACCAGTGGCAGTTCCGGTCGTCCATGTCCGCAGCAAACCATGCGGAGCTGGTCGCTTGCATGTGACAACAACAAGCGGCAACCGTCTCAGGCGGAAAGCCACAACGATCCGACACAGCCGGCACAACTACACCCACGTATGCACACACCCGCGCCCCACGCAGCGCACAGCACTCAGCACGCCACGGCATGTGCCGCCCCCAGACACCAACACCTGGGAGCCGCGCGATCTGCCGGCAAAGGCTGCGCGCAACCCTGTCGGTGCCCGCTAATGCCGCGCTGTGACCCGCGAAATGCTCTGCAGCTCGACCAGCAGCTCGTGCGCGCTCGGCCGCAGGTACGAGTACACCTCCAAACACCACAGCACCGCCTTCTTCAGCCCGCCGGGCTTCCGGAGTTTCGCCGCGGCGACCACGGCCTCCTTCTCCCACGGGAGCGGCCCACGGCCGATAAACTGCGACGTGTCACCGCTGCTGCGCCGCGTGACGGGGTGGCCCGCCGCAACCTGAGCCGCCTCAGGCGTGTTGGAGAGCGTCGTGGTCGGGTAGGCGCAGTCCCCGGTGAGCAGCTCAAAGGCGGCCACGCCGAGCTACCAGATGTCCACAGCGGCACCCACGCCACAGCCGCACATAGCTGGCACTGAATGCGTCTAGATCTGGACTGCAAGTTGCCTGCAACGTTCTGTAGCGCTGTGAGGCGGGATGTGCGCTGCCACTGGTAGTCACCCTGCTCTGGAGACGTGAGAATCCAGCCCCCTGCAAACAAGTGAGAACCCTTGGCCATGCCCATGAACTCTCGTAATCCCAGCCCCTGCTGCTCTGTCGTGGGGGAACGTTCGTGTTGATGTCTGACCGTCGGTGATGTCTAACCGCTGGTGCCGGTGACCCACACTACCAGGCCCACACTACCAGACCCATGCTGCGGTGACGTTCCTGTTTGGTCTCGTGCAGGTGGACAAAGCATGTTGTGACAACCAGCTGTGATGGTGCACGCCAGGTGTGATTTTGCACGGTCAGAGCGGGCACAGAGCAATACAGCATGCGGCCTCATGCTTGCCTCTGTGTGTGCCTCTGTGGGTGCGATATGTGCCTGGCCTCAGGCATCTGTGTTGTACTATAGTGACATGTTGATATGGTGGTGACATCACCGTCTGACTCTTGAGTTCAGCACAGCCGTCTGGCACAATTCTATCACGATGACAGGTACAAATCAATCAACACTGGCATTTACAGAAACATATCATGATAAACAGGACGCTGCATGACTAAGACTGCTCACACATGTGTTGCAGTCAACTAAGTATCCGCAGCACAGTCCTGAGCACACTGATCAGACCCACAATGATGCAACAGCCAAAAGTACGACTCTTTAGCACCGTTTGCGGAACTGCAGCAGGTTCACTTTGTGATGGCCGTAGCAACACGCCCATACACACGCCCCTCCATCTCACATACATCCATCTCACATGCAACCATCTCTCACATGCACCGATCTCACATGCATCCATCTCACGCCCATCCATCTCACATGAGAGTGCAGTGTCTCGTGCGACTCGGGCGCAGCACAGTGTGTGCTCCCTTGTCGTGCTTTCACACTGAGGCAGCGCCCTGCATGCAGTGAATTAAGTCACGCCTTGCCAAATGCATGGACACAGAATCCTGGAGATCTCGTGACCAGATGTGCAAAAGCCATGTAGCCTTTGCAGAACCACTAGTATAGGTGCCCTTGTCGTCACAGCTGCAGCACTTGACACGGCGCCCATTGCCGGCGATCGCCACAGCGACAAGCTTATAACTGAGAAGAACAGGGCAGTGGGGAGGGCAGTGGGGAGGGCAGTGGGGAGGGCGCACGCTCTAACAATCTTTGAGGCGACAGCTGATAGGAAAAGTGCCGAAGCAGAACCAGCACTGGCCGTTGCAGCACTCGTTCATGCTGCAGACGGTGTTACGCAGCTCGCACCTGCACACGGCAGCCGACTCAGCTCACAGGTGCAGTTCCACGGCCAGCCAGATGTGCGGCTTCACAGCCAGCAGGGACGATGGCGACAGGACCATGCCGCAACAACTCACAGTGGCCATATGCATGTTTGCCACTCAAGAACTTGTTCAACCTCATCAGATTCAACCTCATCAGATTCCTGCCAGCATGCCGAGAACGCGCGAGGGCCGGTGCAGTGCGACGGTGAGGGGCCACATCAGCATGAGGCCACATCAGCGTCATCATTATTAATGGGAGTGCCGTGGCAGCATGGTGATGGGCGCGCCACTGCAGGCAGCGAATTCATCGACCTTCGCCGTCAGCCGCTGCAGCGTACCGCTGCAGCATCGGCAGACTCATCAAAGCCTCGTGTAGCTGCACGCAGCGGCGGACAGCGGCGGACTGACGGCGGGCTGGCGGCGGGTTTTGAAGGATAGGCAGGCAGGTAGGCGGGCAACACTGGCAGCTCGTGGTCACGTCCCGCCTGTCCGGTGCTACCGGGTGAGGCTCAGCATTCCATCAACACCAACCGCAGCAGTGGCGTAGCATGGGCGCTGCGGCAGTGCTGTGCAGCGGTTGCGTGCAGGGCACCCGGCAAGCCCAGGACTTGCCCCGCACAGGAGCTTGTTGCCTGGTCTGTTGCCTGGTCTGTTGCCTCGGCGCTGCTGAGTCCTAGATCTATCACTGTGTAACACACAGGAGCTTGCAATCATGCACCCATGCAGCTGCAGGAATAATTCGGGCAGCTGCAGGCTTGAAGCGAGTAGGGTATGCATCAGAGGCGCACTCATCAACAGCTGAGACGACCGCGGCAACATCTGCGTCCTCAGCCAGGGTGCCAGCCGCCGCAAGGCCAGTATCGCCGGAGGCAGTCACGGTGGCGGCTCCGCCTGTAGCCTCGCATTCCTGCCACACGTAGGTCTTGGGGTCCATGCATTCGTGGAAGAAGTCGCTCCCATTGTCGTCGCAGCACGCAGGGCACGCGGGCCAGGCGCACCTGCACTCACACAATGCATGGGGCTCATGAATTACATGGATGCAAGCTTCATTGCCAGGAGCACCTGCTAACGCGCTGAGCCTGCTGAACTTTCTCTGAAGGAGCACGCATGTACATGTGGATGCATTACACAGCAGCACTTTGAACGCGCATGTATGGTGCGCATGCATTGCCCAGGAGGGGTGCAAGGGGCGCCTGTGCAAGCTTCAGCCATTGAAAGTTTGGCCTCTGATGGCGCACAACTTATGGCCTGCTGCGGCCAGGCAGTGCACGCGGTGTAACACACAATATTAATGGCATGCGGCATGCGGATAATCGCACACGCCCACGCCTCCAACCTAAAGAGGTGCTGACAGCGCGCAGTCGTGCGTGCCTGGCTGGTGTGAGGCGGCTGTTGTGACAGCAATCATTATGACCCAGGCATGCCGGGGGCGCACGGCGTGTCAGCATCGAGCGGCGAGAGGCCAAGCGCGATGAGGGGGGATTCGCCAGCCACGACCGGGTCCTGCCGCGCAGCCAATGCCAGCCTCAGTGCTCCGAAGAGTAGGCCTGTGACGAGCTTCATCATGATTGCGTTGGCCATCCCCGCTAACGGATACAGATGCTGTAACGGGTACAGATGCTGAAACTCACACGGACGACCTGTACACAAATGTACAGCTGATCAGTGCATGGTACAGGGAGCTACAGAGTTGCATTGACGTGCGCGTGTAGCACACAGGTTCGGGTGTTCAATTTGTTGTGAACAGGCTGCATGCACTGCGCTGAATCAAAATTTTTTTTGAATCCTCTACGCTACTCCTTCGAATCCTAACGAGTCAGCCACTGGCCACCGGCCACCGGAAATGAACCTTGCAGTCCGGCCGCTTCAACGGACACACACGTTAGCAGCGCTGAGGGGGCGAAATGCCTACATGCACAGTGCATTATACGGACGTGTGCATGTCGAACGAGGTCACCGAAATTGCGAAACGCAGCTTGCTGGCGGATCCGCATGCTTGCGGATTAAGTCGCGCGCAGCTGAGTGCAGGTCAACTGCCATGCATCAGGTGACTTGTTACACGGAGATGAAAGCAAGAGCCCGGCAGCGAGGGCAACAGCTGGAAAGCAGACGGCCAATCAGGTGACGTGTAATGCGCATCGGCGCCGCACCCGTGACAGGCGGAACGCAGCGCCATATTCGGCCGTCATGACGCGTCATGAGGCTGCGCAGCTACCTAGGGAGCGCCGAACACGCACACTTGCAGGCCTTGATCGGTCAATTGAATTGATCGGTCAATTGAATTGATCGGTCAATTGAATTGCAATCACTAATTATGTCGCGACAAGTCTGCAAACGACACCTACATACGATGCGTTCATCTCCGTGTAACACCTACATACGTGATCGCGATCGGACGTGCTGTAGGCGGCCGCTGGCCGCCTTGCTGGACCGGGTGCCGCGGCTGCAGCAGCGCAGGCCGGCCCCGCGTCTGGTCGTGTTGGCCCGCCGAACCTTCCCGCGAGCCACCGTGGGGGGAGTGATGCGGCGCCGCTAGTGTTCTTCGCGCCCCGCCCTGAGGCCCCTGTCGGGCGGCCGGAGGGGGAGGGCTGGTACGCCTTGCACTGTGGGGGGCGTGCGCCCCCGGGCTCTCATGTGCGGGGGGCCCGTGATGGAATGCTCCAGTGGGGCAGGATGGAGTGGGGGTGCTGCTGTAGGGGGGTCGGTGGTGGCTGGTTTTGCTGGGGTGGGCAGTAGTGCGGTGGTGGTTGTTGCTGTGCGCGGTTGTGGCGCGGGTGCCGTCGTGGAGGGGTGCGGGAGTGCGCGTGCGTGTGGGTGCGTGGGTGTGGTTGTGTCGGCTGTGTCGGTTCGTTGTGGCTTTTTCGCCTGGGAGAGTGGTTGCTTTTTGCTGGTGTCTACTTTCGGGGGTTTTGGCCGTCTACTTTCCTTCCGTTGCCCTCGCTGCCGGGCTATTGCGTTCATCTCCGTGTAACACATACGTGATCGCATTGCTGTCATCTCCTTGTTACATGAAGATGAAAGCAATAGCCAGGCAGCCAGGGCGATAACAGGAAAGCAGACAGCCAACACCCCCACGAAGGCAGACAGCAACAGGCAGCAACTGTCTCAGGCGAAAATTCGAAACGTGCCGACACATCGAAAAGAACCGACACAACCAGCACAACCACACCCACGCATCCACAGACACACGCACGCAGCTACGTGTAACATACGTGACTGCATTGTGTTCATGTCCCTCGGTGCCATCATCATATGATGATTCATGCAGCAGTTGTGTTACACAGTGATAGATCTAGGACTCAGCAGCGCCGAGGCAACAGACCAGGCAACAAGCAAGCAGACAGACCGGCCGCCGCAAGCACTAAGGCCACGCGCCGCACGAGCAAATGCCAGAACAAACAAACGCCATCGCGAAAGCAGACACGCACACACCACGCAGTACCACGCAGGCCACGCGCACACCAAACACACAGGCAGCACTCGCCGGACCCACAAGCGGTCGTCGACGCGACACTAGCAGTCTGCACGGGCGCGACAGCGCGCGCTACAGCCATGTCCGAGGCCGCGAGCCACCGGTCCCAGGAGCCGTAGCCTCCGCCAGCCCGGCAGCCCGAGCGGTGTCTTCATGCAGCAGTTGTGTTACACAGTGATAGATCTAGGACTCAGCAGCGCCGAGGCAACAGACCAGGTAACAAGCAAACAGACAACAAACAGACAGACAGGCCACCGCAAGCACCAAGGTCATGCGCCGCACGAGCAAATGCCAGAACGAACTATCGCAAGCGCGAAAGCAGACACGCACACACCACGCAGTACCATGCAGGCCACGCGCACACCAAACACACAGCCAGCACTCGCCGGGCCCACAAGCTGTCGTCGGCGCGGCACTAGCAGTCTGCACGGGCGCGACAGCGCGCGCAACGGCGATGTCCGAGGCCGCGAGGCACCGGTCCCAGGAGCAATGCAGCAGTTGTGTCAAGTCATTGATTTGGACTCACCAACAGAAAGCGAGCTATAGCGAACATTCGAACTTGACCGTACCGCCCGCACCACAACGGCGACATGACACAAACACGTAATCTGGCCATCTGTGACAAATTGACGAAATTGGCGGTTGTCGCGGCTAGGCATCACTGACAGCATGGTGTTCAAAGCTAGCTGCTTCGGACTGCGCAGGACTTGCAACAAAAGATGGAACGCACCACTGCAACACTCGACACTCGCTAGAACATGCCGTGGAGGCAATGACGAGGGCCTGCTGAATTCATGCTTGTCAATGCAGGCCCTGGCGATTGCGAGTGTGCCTCCGCGCATGCTGCCCACCGGTGCCCACCGGTGCGTCGATTTCCAGCTATCGGGATTTTAGGAATCGGGCCCGATAAATCGGTATATTTTCACCTTGTGGAGCATAGATCTGTAACGTATCACACATAAATCGGTATATTTTCGGGAGATCGGGATCTTCCTGACCGCACAGGCCTGCCTGGTTGTGTTACACGGAGATGAAAGCAAGAGCCCGGCAGCGATGGCAACAGCAGGAAAGCAGACAGCCAACGTTAACACGCCCGGGCGCCCCCAAAGGCAGACAGCAACAGGCAGCAACTGTCTCAGGCGCTCGGCCATGGTGAATGTTTTTTGGTGCATTGCCATGAATTGTGCCTCTGTGTTCTACCACCTTGTGGAGCATACACCTGTTGACGTAATTCAGTGGACCGCGGCCTAAGGCCTGTGGGATCCTGAGCATGTCGTCATGCGCAGGGGTTGGTGCCGTCACATACCTTGCTGTCTTAGGTATCTGTCCGTGACAGCTCCTGTACCTTCAGTGGAGGATCAATGCACGTGAGACTTTGGACAGTTGAAGAGAGAGTGATTACACTACGATCTGTAGAGCCTATATAAGCGTTCAATCAACATCTCATACGGATACGATCAGAATCAATGTCTGCGGCACGCAATTTTGCATGCATTGCTCGTGCATATGGTCAGCCATCGGTGCATGGCTGCCCCATAGCCACTCCGGATCAGCACCGTGAATCCCCGCATACATGGTCACCGTAGTCCTGTGTATGCCACCATGCATGGTCACCGTAGTCCTGTGCATGGCTGGATCACGACACTCCCCCTAGACTAAGCTTGTACTACCGCAAGCTGCAGTCTATCTCTAAATTTTGCCAGTGCTGGTCCTGCCAACACCTTAGTAAACATATCAGCTAGCATGTCTACCGTGCTAACCCAGCTGATAGTCGATTCGTCGAGTTCTACGAACTCTCGGACCCTCAGGTCCCTGACCCTGATGTGCTTAGAGCGGTCACTAGAGATGGGGTTCACTGCTAGCAAGTTGGCACTCTTGTTGTCGCCCCACAGAGTTGGCTTCGCAACCGACAAACCAAGATCAGTGCACAACTGCTTAGCCCACATCACCTCATTGGCTGCTGAACTCATAGCAATGAGCTCTGCCTCAGTTGTATCACCAGCCACAATAGTCTGCCTCTTCGAACGCCAGAACACACAGTTTCCATGCATCCGGACTACTACTCCTGACACGCTCTTCAAACAAGCACCATTGGCGAAGTCAGCATCCGTAAATGCTTCCAACACCTCACATCCCCCATTGGAGCCACTAAAGGTCAAGCCAAAGTTCATGGTCCCTCGCAGGTATCTCAGTACGTGAAGGACACCATTCCAATGACATTTAGCACTCCCAGCCATATGCCTGGCCAAGACATTAGCCGGAAACGCAATATCTGGACGCGACACAACTGCCACATACTGGATGCTTCCTACGGCTTGCATAAACCTCTTATGCTCTGTGCCTGTAGCCTTCGCCTGGCTAGGATCTTCCTTCAGACTAAACATTTTCTGTTTTGGTACCAACGGAGTTGGCGCCCGTCTGCACTCACTCATGCCAAATCTCTCTAGCATGTCCCTGATGCTCTTTCTGTGTGTGATGGTGATAGTGCAAGCAGCTCGATCACGTATGACCTCCATGCCCAGCACATATCCCAGCTCCCCCAGGTCACGACCCTCAAATGCCTCAAGGATCTTTCTGATGGCATCATCCATCTGCTCTCTGTGGCCGAAAATCAGCAGATCATCGACCCACAGAAAAATAAGACAACGTCCTACTTTGCAAATGAACAGTGCAGGGTCACTGGCTGATCTCACAAAACCCATATTCAACAAGAGTTCTGCAAGCGCTTTGTGCCACTCCCTGGCAGCTTGCTTCAGACCATACAACGCCTTTTTCAGACGCCACACCATACCAGACCCATCGTCCAGTACCGGAGGTTGTGCCACATACACTTCCTCCTCCAGAACACCATTCAGGAAAGCACATTTGATGTCTATATGCCTCGTCTCTAGATCCTCTACTGCACAGACTGATAACAGAGCCCTGAAGGTAGCATAACTGCCCACAGGTGCCCATGTCTCAAAGAAATCTACGCCCTCCACTTGCGTAAATCCCCTGGCTACGTATCTGGCCTTGAAACGCTCAATTTCACCCTGTGCTCCTCGCTTGATCTTAAGCACCCACTTGCCTGTCACAGGCTTCAATCCTGTTGGGCACTCAACCAGCTCAAACACATCATGTTCTCTTAAGGAGGTCAGCTCATCGAGCATTGCCGTGATCCACTTCTCACGATGAGCGCCACGCATGGCCTGCTGCACCGTTGGATCATCTACTACGGCCTCGACCCTCTTCCTCACGGTAGCTGCACGCCTGGACTCACTAAGGCTAGCAGTAGGGCCACCGTTTGGAGTCACCTTCTGCCCCGTCGTCTTTTCTGCATCAGGAGGCACACTGTCAGCTGCAGCTGACACTCCATCAGAACAGTCACCGACGTCATTCACATCATCATTCATTACTGTGGGGCTCGCAGCATCACTCACATGCTCACGTGCTTCCTCCGGGGAAATGCGCTCAACAGCAGCATCACTCACAATTGCTCCCACAGCATGGACAGCAGGTCTTAGGACTTTGCGAATCAAGTGAAAAGGCTTTGGAACCCATCGAACCCTCACCTCATGTGGCGGATCCAGACGTTCTCCGCTGCCCCTCGCGGCACTTGGTGCTGACTCTCCCCCTGAGCCATCACCTCCTGTCGCTATTCCGCTAGGCACATGCCGTAGCTCGCCTTGCCCCTGGCCCTCAGACCCAGATATATGCCTCGGCTCATCATATCTGTCACGGTCATCACGCCCTGACACCGTGGACCCGCGGTGACTTCGGCCGCCGCCGTGACCGTCAGCTTGCACAGGTGGGGGTGGCTCACTCAGCTCCTTGCCCATCGACCGCTAGACTGGCTCCGCTGAACGCGAGCGGGATCTAGACTCAGACTCAGAGTCATCCTCACCTCCATCACTAGACTCAGTATCACTCACTTCCTCATCAGTTGGAAGCGGATGGATATCACAGTCCCCTATGTGCAACACAGCCCTATCCCTCGTAGGGATCGTCTCTGCAGGCCTAAACTCGTGGTGTAGAGGCCCAGACGGCTGGTTTGCTGCATCATAGCCCCAGTGTGCTACCGCTGCAGCATTGTCAGCCG
This sequence comes from Ulva mutabilis, assembly GCA_900538255.1. Lineage (NCBI taxonomy): Eukaryota > Viridiplantae > Chlorophyta > Ulvophyceae > Ulvales > Ulvaceae > Ulva > Ulva mutabilis. Next base: position 131,060 of record UNSF01000164.1, read on the forward strand.
CTGCATGATCGCAGCGCGCTGCAACCACCGCCTCACTGATCTCTGGTGTGTGCCAGCGCTCATGTCGCGCCAGCAGCTCTGCACCCAACACTCTAGGAGAAAACTCGGGCTCACCCTCAGGTAGCTCGTCTGTCGGTGTGAAACGCCTATGCAGCGTTCTTCCTGGTTCCCAGTGTTGATGGCCCAGACCCGGATGCTCCCCCTCAGCCCAATCCACATTTCTGCCCCTCTCTGGCATCATGTGTTCACGACTGGCTGGTGGACGCACTGCCCGCACACTAGTGCTCTTCACCCACTTCTTCATGTTGGGCAAGAACTCAGCTTCCGGCACTACACTGGTGTACTGATCGGGTAGGATCTCAAACTCACCCTGCTCATAGTTCTCTAGCACAACTGGGTCCGCCGTAGCCTCCCCAGCCATGTGAAATCGCTGCGCGAAATCCTTCACTAGAGCAGGTGGAGCAGCCGTGTGCCTGTACATCCGCACTGCTCCCCCATTCCCACGCTTCACGTAAACCCTGTCCATGTGAGGACCTCCACCCGGTCCCATATAGGCACCGAGGATTCCTCGTGCTTCCAGGTGCCTGAAGTGCTCCCTCCTTGGATACACATACATTGGACACCCGAAAGGCTTCACCTGTGCCACCACGAGACGGAAGTCATCTTCTTTGACCTTCCTAAACCACAACAAGTATGGCACAATCTCTCTGACATTCACATTTCTCATATGCTGTGCCACAAATGCCAATTCTCTCCTGGCAACCAGCTTCTCACACAGCTCACTCAGACTCAGCGCATGCGCTGCAGCCTTCCTGACTCTCAGCTGCTTAGCCCGCTGCTGCACGTTCGTGGACCATGGCTCAGAGCTGGTGGCAACAAGCCTGTCCTCCAGCTTCTGCTTCGCCTCCTTCCGCCTCACACCCTCCAGTGCTGTGCTCGGCGTCAGGTTGTGTGCATGGTTCACGCACATGTATGCCTCCGGCCACAGGAATGCAGGCACTGCTGCCTGCAGCAGGCTCGCCCGCACTGACGTGTTCAGCACACCGATCTTTCGTTCTACCAACCCATTTGACTCATGTTGGGCGGTGTCAGTGAACGTGTGTACTATCCCTCGCCACTCAAGGTACTGAGCCAGCTGACTCGAGCTGAACTCACCTCCTTGGTCCGTGTGCAGCCTACGCACCCCTACCTCCTTGTTATAGACAATCTGAGTGCGGATGCGTTCTATCAGAAGACACATCATCTCCGCAGCACCGCTTTTCGACTTCAGCGGGATCACATGTGAGTACCTGCTGTACTCGTCCACTACTACCAGGATGTAGTTCATTCCTCCTATGCCTACTGGCTTAATCTGTCCAGCCAGATCCGCATGCAATACTTCTCCAGCATACGTGGCATTCTCTGTCACTTTGCCCCCATGCTGTGCTCTGTCACCACTTCTCTGTTCCGCCATGTGGCAACCATGACACTCAAGCGCTACTCCCGTGGGTTTAGGCAACTTGAGGTCATACAGGTCTGGATTCTCAGTCATTAGTTTGAGAATCCGGTTGCCCGCATGATGAAACGAGAGATGCACCAGAAATGCTGGGTCAAGTCGGTAAGAAGATCTCTGACCAATAGGTACACCATCTACCGCAGCGATTCTCGCCTGCTCACCAACCCATTTCCTATTTCTGTGGAAAAGGTTATTGGCACTGGTCCAGTCTGTCCCTGAATCTACAGGGCGCAGTTCCCATATTGGTCTGCCCGTCCCGCAGTACCAGCTCAATGTGGGGTTATCATCACTATCAACTCCCTGCTCACAGTTGCCCACAAATGTTTGTGCTTGGTCATAAAAACCTGGCATCTCTACTGTGTTAGCCTTGCCTGTGTGCAAGTACACGTTCGACCGCTTCAGCACAGTCGTTGATAGGATATTGATCGGGCTGGCTGGCACCCAGTAGACATGATCCAGCTCAATATCTACAGGCACCAACTCACCCTGTACTGTCACGTACTTCCCCACATTCGCCCTGATAGTGCCCATGCCATATATCTTAAGCCTACCCTGGTCTAAGGGCTGGCACTCTGTGATATCTGGTGGCTTGATCTCACTGAACATGCTATAGTCGAAGCATATGTTCAGGTCAGACCCGCTATCCACCAGAAAGGTGTGTGGCATATTGGGCGACGGCCCATCAGCACAGTCAGCTCGCAGTTCCGCTAGGTCTACCACAGCCACCTGAGGGCCCCCGCGGCCTCTGCCACGGCCTCGCCCTGCAGCTGCCTGTTTCTGTAGGAACTGCTTGACCTCTGCGGAGAGCAAAGGGCAATCTTTCTGCCGATGGCCAGGCTTCTCACAATTGAAGCACTTGCGCTTATCTGCTCCCCCTGCTCCCACTGCGGCAACCTCTGGGGGTGCACCATGGCGACCACCGTGGCGTCCACCACGATACCCTCGTCCCCCAAATCTCTGCTGACCACCGCGATCATCCCGTGGGAATCGCGATGGGGCAGACTGGCTGCTATTCTGAGCATGCGTCAGCAGCGTGGACACTATCTGCTGCACTGGCAGTTGCTGCAGCATCGGCTGCAACAGTGCATACTCTCTGTCCACTGCCAGTAGCCTAGAGCGGTATAACTGATCAGGCACAGCTTCTCCCAGACCCCTCATCTGGTTCACTATACCAACTACCTCGTTGACATGTTTCTCAAGTGGCTTTCCCGCCTGCCTGGCACCACTGAGTTGCTGGTATAGCTTCTGTATTTCTACTTCGACAGAAGGCATGTACTTGGCATGCAGCAATGCCCACATCTCATGGACAAAACTGCAGTCTGACACGAAATCCCTATCCTCCTTTGGTAATGTCACGAACAGCCAATGCTTGACTGACTCATGAGTCTGGCTATTCTGTGCCAGTGGATCATTTACTACCAGGCTACTTTCCCCACCATGTTTGCCCAACTCTCTACCTCTTTCTTGAACACCCGAAAGTGATCATGTCTGTGGTTCCATACCGGGAACTTGTGCTTTTCTACTAGCGACTTTCCCGGCATAGACTTAGGCATTACGAGCGACAGTGCGCTCGCGAGAGTTGCAACATCGATCGACCCGGCTGTTGCTGCCGCCCCGGATGACATCGCAGCCTGCGAAGGCTGCGGTATCGGAGGTGGTATCTGCTGCGCTGCCCATGCTGTCTGGGCAACGTGTGGCACTTCCTGCGCTCCGTGCACCGCTGCCTGAGCACCCGCATTCCCCGTAGGATCAGCGTTGCCCGGCATGGCGGCCTGCAGAGGGTTAACACTGAGATACCCGTAGGTCCCAGCGTCTTGTCCTTCCCCGTGGGGCATGGACTGACCCTCCGCGGCCTGCTCGCGGCGCACTGTAGAGCGAGTGCGATGATGCGGAAGGTTAACTGCTCCCTCCACACCGTCAGAACCGATAGACCCTTGGCGAGATGCCATTGAATCGTTTCGGAGTGGTGGTGTCCTGCAACATGACCACCATATGTCGCAGGAAACGCAGACCCGTAGGCCTCTTTGCGAGACCAGCACACAAGCATAATGCAGCTCCGCCGTAGCATTCTGCATTAGCTATTCTAGTCTCTCTACGGTCGGCTATACACTAGAGCGGTGTAGCACACTCATCGGAGTGTGCAGCCGTAACCGCAGGTTCCCCCTGGACTCTACCGCATGCTAATAGACATCACAAGAATCCCCACAATCATCACCGATACCATGACGTAATTCAGTGGACCGCGGCCTAAGGCCTGTGGGATCCTGAGCATGTCGTCATGCGCAGGGGTTGGTGCCGTCACATACCTTGCTGTCTTAGGTATCTGTCCGTGACAGCTCCTGTACCTTCAGTGGAGGATCAATGCACGTGAGACTTTGGACAGTTGAAGAGAGAGTGATTACACTACGATCTGTAGAGCCTATATAAGCGTTCAATCAACGTCTCATACGGATACGATCAGAATCAATGTCTGCTGCACGCAATCTTGCATGCATTGCTCGTGCATATGGTCAGTCATCGGTGCATGGCTGCCCCATAGCCACTCCGGATCAGCACCGTGAATCCCCGCATACATGGTCACCGTAGTCCTGTGTATGCCACCATGCATGGTCACCGTAGTCCTGTGCATGGCTGGATCACGACACCTGTAACGTATCGCATCTTTAAACGACGAAATTTCGTCTCCGTGTAACACAGGCCTGCTTGGGGAAAATGAACGAAAGTGTGGGGTGTCGATACCGCGATTAGGGTAATTGTAAGAGTTACCACACCAACACATTCAAACAGAAGTAGAGTGGTACAGACAAAGGTAGAAGCACTTCACACTCGGAATTATTGCTTCCCGACCTATGCCGACTTGAATTAATGTTGAATTGGATACTAGTTGCAACATGCACGTGCTCACTGCCACATGCAGCTCCTCCTAGACATGCCTAGTGCATCTCCTGAGATGTGTCTAGGCATCACTGTCGTAATTCAGTAGACCGTAGCCCGAAGGCACTGTGGGATCTAAGCATGGCGTAGCCGTGCGCAGGGGGTCGCGCTGTCACATACCTGGCTGGTGTACAGGCCTCCGCTGTGACAGTGCGCTCTCAGTCTTGGATTATAGCACGTGAGTCTTTGGCAGAGTAGAGTGATTACACTTTGATCAGTAGAGCCTATATAAGCGTTCAACCAAACGTCTCATACGGATACGATCAGAATCATTGTCTGCGGCACGCAATCTAGCATGCATTGCTCGTGCATATGGTAAGCCATCGGTGCATGGCGTCCCATAGCCACTCCGGATCAGCACCGTGCATCCACTCCATGCATGGTGACCGTGGTCCTGTGCATGGCTGGATCACGACACTCCCCCTAGACTAGGCTTGTACTACCGCAAGCTGTAGTCTATCTCTAAACTTTGCCAGTGCTGGTCCCGCCAACACTTTCGTAAACATATCAGCTAGCATGTCTACCGTGCTAACCCAGCTGATAGTCAACTCATCGAGTTCTACGAACTCTCGGACCCTCGGGTCCCTGACCCTGATGTGCTTGGAACGGTCACTAGAGATGGGGTTCACTGCTAGCAAGTTGGCACTCTTGTTGTCACCCCACAGAGTTGGCTTCACAGCCGACAAACCAAGATCAGTGCACAACTGCTTAGCCCACATCACCTCATTGGCTGCTGAACTCATAGCAATGAGCTCTGCCTCAGTTGTATCACCAGCCACAATAGTCTGCTTCTTCGAACGCCAGAACACACAGTTCCCATGCATCCGGACTATCACTCCTGACACGCTCTTCAAGCAAGCACCATTGGCGAAGTCAGCATCCGTAAATGTTTCCAACACCTCACTTCCCTCGTTGGAGCCACTAAAAGTCAAGCCAAGATCTATGGTCCCTCGCAGGTATCTCAGTACATGCTGGACAGCAGTCCAATGACACTTCGCACTCCCAGCCATATGCCTGGCCAAGACATTAGCCGGAAAGGAAATATCAGGATGCGACACAGCAGCCACATACTGGATGCTTCCTACGGCTTGCATAAACCTCTTATGCTCTGCGACAGTAGCCTTCTCCTGGCTAGGATCATCCTTCAGACTAAACACTTTCTGCTTTGGTACCAACGGCGTTGGTGCCTTTCTGCACTCACTCATACTGAACCTTTCCAGCATGTCCCTGATGTTCTTTCTGTGTGTGATGGTGATAGTGCGAGCAGACCGATCACGTATGACCTCCATACCCAGCACATATCCCAGCTCCCCCAGGTCACGACCCTCAAATGCCTCAAGGATCCTGCTGATGGCATCATCCATCTGCTCCTTACGACCGAAGATCAACAGATCATCGACCCATAAGAAAATAAGACATCGTCCTACTTTGCAAATAAACAGTGCGGGGTCACTGGCTGATCTCACAAAGCCCATTCTCAACAAGAGCTCTGCAAGCGCTTTATGCCACTCCCTGGCAGCTTGCTTCAGACCATACAACGCCTTTTTCAGGCGCCACACCATACCAGACCCATCGTCCAGTACAGGAGGTTGTGCCACATACACTTCCTCCTCCAGAACACCATTCAGGAAAGCACATTTAATGTCTATGTGTCTTGTCTCCAGATCCTCTACAGCACAGACAGACAACAGAGCCCTGAAAGTAGCATAGCTACCCACAGGCGCCCATGTCTCAAAGAAATCTACGCCTTCTACTTGCGTAAATCCCCTGGCTACATATCTGGCCTTGAATCGCTCAATCTCACCCTGTGCTCCTCGCTTAATCTTAAGCACCCACTTGCCTGTCACAGGCTTCACTCCTGCTGGGCACCTGACTAACTCGAACACATCATGTTCCCTTAAGGAGGTCAACTCATCAAGCATTGCTATGATCCACTGCTCACGATGGCAGCCTCTCATGGCTTGCTGCACCGTTGGATCGTCCAGCACAGCTTTGACCTTCTTCCTCGCAGCAGCTGCACGCCGGGACTCACTACGGCTAGCAGTCTTGCCACTGCTCGGAATCACCTCCTGCCCCGTCGTCTTTTCTGCATCAGGAGTCACACTGTCAGCCGTAGCAAACACTCCATCCGCCCAGTCACCGACGTCACTCTCCATATGGACTACTGTGGAGCTCCCAGCATCATCATGCTCACGTGCATCATCCGGGGAAATGCGCTCAACAGCAGCATTCTCACTTTCATTCACTCCCACAGCATGGACAGCAGGTCTTAAGGTTTTGCGAATCAATTTGAAAGGTTTTGGAACCCATCGAACCCTCACCTCTTGTGGTGGATCCAGATGTTCTCCGCTGCCTCCTGCGGCACTTGGTGCTAACTCTCCCCCTGAGCCAGCTCCGCCTGCCTCTCCTCCACTAGGCACATGCCGTAGCTTGCCTTGCCCCTGACAATCAACACACTGTGGCATATGCCGTGGCTCATCATGCTCCCAGCGTACTGCACGTCCTGACACCGCTGACCCTTGCCTTCGGTTGTACTTCCCGTGGCTATCAGATTTCGCAGGTGGGGGTGGCTCACTCGGCGCCTTGCCCATCGACCGTTGGACTCGCTGCGGTGAACGCGAGCGCGATCGAGACCGAGATGCTGAGGGCTCAGATGCCCCTGAGAACGACTCAGCCGAGTCACTGGCAGCCCCTGGCTGTTCCTCCCCCTCAGACTCATCATTCTCACTACCCTGTGGCTCAATGCGGCAGCCACTCAAATCCAGCACAGCTCTATCCCGCGTAGGGATCACATCTCTCGGTCGCATCTCAGCATTGTGCGGACCGGATGGTTGCTGAACCGCATCGTACTCCCAGTGTGGTACCCTGTTCACACAGTCCTCGGCCGTGTAAGCGCAACGCGCTGTCACCACTGCCTCACTGACTTCAGGCGTGTGCCACCGCTCATGCCTGGCTATCAGCTCAGAGCCTAAAACACGCGGTGAAAACGGCGGCTCACCCTCAGGCAACTCATCATCCGGCACATAGCGCCGATGCAACTGCCTGCCTGGTTCCCAGTGTGTGTGTCCCAGCGCTGGATGCTCCCCCTCAGCCCAATCCACATTTCTGCCCCTCTCTGGCATCATGTGATCACGACTGGCTGGTGGTCGCACTGCCCTAACACTAGTTGATCTCAACCATTTCTGCATGTTGGGCAAGAAACCAACGTCAGGTACTACACGAGTATGCTCAGCGGGCATGATCTCGAATTCTCCCAGCTCGTAGTTCTCTAACATGACCGGATCCACCGTAGCTTGCTCCGACATGTGGAAACGTTTCGCGAACTCTCTCAGCAGAGCTGGTGGAGAAGCCGTATGCCTATACATACGCACTGCTCCCCCATTCCCTCGCTTCACGTAAGCTCTATCCATGTGAGGACCAGCACCCGGTCCCATGTAGAAACCGAGCACTCCTCTCTCATCCAGGTGTCTGAAGTCCTCTCTCCGGGCATATACATACATCTGACACCCGAAAGGCTTCACCTGGGCCACCACCAGATGGAACGTGTCCTCACTCACATTCCTGAACCATAACAGATATGGCACAATCTGTCTGACATCAACATTCTTCACACACTGGGCGACAAACTTCCCATCGCCCCTGGCCATACCCTCATCAGCCAGAGCCTGCAGACTCATCTGCTGAGCCTGAGCCCTCCTCGTCTGCAACTGTGCAGCTCTCACAGCCTCATTCGTTGACCACGGGTCACGACTGGTCTGCACATGTCTCTCCTCCAGTTTCTGCTTGGCCTCCTTCCGCCTAACACCCTCTAGAGCTGTGCTAGGCGTCAGGTTATGCGCATGGTTCACACACATATACGCCTCTGGCCACAGAAATGCAGGCACAGCCGCTTGTAGCAGGCTTGCCCTCACACTTCTGTTCAGCACACCGATCTTTCTCTCCACCATTCCGTTGGACTCATGCTGGCACGTGGCAGTGTACGTGTGCTCAATGCCACGCCACGCGAGGTACTGAGCCAGCTGGTTAGAGCTGAACTCACCACCCTGGTCAGTGTGCAGCCTCCGCACCCCAACCTCTCTATCATACACGATCTGAGTGCGGATTCGCTAAATCAGCAGGCATATCATTTCCGCAGCCCCACTCTTGGACTTTAGCGGAATCACATGGGAATACCGGGAGTACTCATCCACCACTACCAGGATGTAGTTCATACCCCCGATTCCTACTGGCTTGATCTGCCCTGCTAGATCAGCATGCAACACTTCTCCAGCATAGGTGGCATTCTCCGTCACCTTGCCCCCGTGCTGTGCTCTATCGCCACTTCTCTGTTCAGCCACGTGGCAACCATGACACTCACTGCAACGATGCTGCCAGTCCTGCGAGGACGTCATCACGGGGTCATCGCAAAAATATGTACTGATGATGTCACGAGGACGCTGAGGTGCCGTCAAGGCACCGTCATTGACAAGTCCTCGTGGTCGCGAGGGGGTCTAAGGACGTCACAAGATGACGATGGTCCTGGCATGACGGCATTGCGCCGTCACGCATTGAGCCGGTGACGCGAAATGGGGACGTATGGGTTACGTCCTCTCGGCCGCCGACAAGGCGGCTCGCAAGACGATGACGTCACGCGCATGGTGTTCCTAGGGTGACGTAACCGATACGTCATGAGACCGTCCGCTGGTGCGGACGGCGGGGCCGTCATGAGGACGTCACGTGCATGGCGTACCGTGGGTAACGTCACCGGGACGTCATCGGACCGTCCGCCTGCGCGGACGACGGGGCCGTCATGCAGGACGTCACGTTAGGACCTGTTCATGCTGCGCGATCAAAGGGGACGGTATGTTTGGACCGACAAGCCTACGCAGCGCCTCGCCAATGTTGATCAGTATGCCGCCCGTCTGACGCCCGGACTAGTCTCCAATCAAGGGGAGACTGCATGTTAGATAGCATGTGCTTGTACGCGTAAGAGGCACCGTCGACAGGTCATGCTTGACAAGTGCTGGGCCGGGGGCACGATAGTAAGCTATCGTGCCCCCTGACGATCGGGACAAGCCCACGGGGCAGACATGCTTCGATCGCATCGTCATGTTATAATGGATGAATTATATATAGTGTGCTTGTACCTTTAATCAGGCACTGTAGGCAGATAACGCTGGATAAGCGCTGGGCCGAAGGCTCGACAGCGCACTAGCGAGTCGGATAACACATCCCAAGCCTAACTGGCTTGGCGCTTTGGCGCAGCCCCGACCATCCCATTCCGAACCAAAAGGGTTCCAGATATGAGGAGTCGTCAAGTCCGTCGGGCTTGCAAGGGACTGGTCGCGTGCCGCTGAACTACGGTTAACACGAGTGGCGGTACCGGATCGACAAATGACATCAGGAGCAGCACCTTACTAGAAAGGAACACAGTTATCAGATATATGGGATGCGAATCACCTGACCGCTTGCATAGAGGATGCAAAGCAGCTGACAGTCTCCGCGTCCACGCAACAACGCTGGGCACCGCTGGCAAGGAGTCCGCTGTACGCACTGGTCACCTCCGAATGATCTAGTATAGATAAATAGTAAGAGCAAGGAGGAGCTCTGGAGACTGTCAGTCGCTCGAGTGACCGGCGGCATCCAGCCACCTAACGTCGGGCGACAAGCGTGCCGGGCGGTGCTGCGAGCGTCGAAACACAGTCTACATCGGCAAGATGTATATTCAACGATTGGATGGGAAGGTTGTGACGGCTTCAGTAGCATCGGCTGATAAACAGCGGCTATGAACAGTTGTCAGGCGTTAATTGCTGCGCCTTGGGGCAGAGGCCTGCATTAGCCAGACCATTAATTAGACAGGCATATTGGTCTGACACTGTCTATTCATGATCTGTCTAGACTCGCGTGCGATAGCGATTTGAACGACGTGTACGCGTCCAAGCCACTGCCGCGACTATCCGGTGGCCACTCGTCACCACCATCAATTGGTGGCAGCCGCGCTAGACGAGGCAGGATATGTTACATCTATATGCAACAGTGGGATGACTGATTCCGTAGTGCAGCGGGAAGGCTGCAAGTTATGCCGCTTTCATCGCTTAGCGAGATCGTCGTGATTGCGAGCCGATGGACAGGACTGTGGCTCTACCCATGGCCTCAGATACCTCATTTACTTCAGCTGATGTAGATTACGGGGTGCTGTGGACCGAGGCGGCCTTCCCGCGCGAGCTTGCGCGCGGTGCCTCCCTCGACAGCGTTAATCCTACCATGGTCGGCTTGTGGCACGTTCCTGTCGCGACTGCGGTCCGATTAGGCGGATCAGGCAGCACAGTGAACGCTGGAGTGCGTCTTGAGAGGCAGTACACCTGGGCCAGGCTTGTGGACGTCGGCGAGGCGCTACATGCCCGTACGCTGCACGCCTCGCAGCACCCATCGCCCTGGAGCCGACAACCGATGTACGAAGTCCTGCCCACGGCCTCCCCGCTGCACCTGTACTTCGTGCTGTGGGGGAGAGCCGATGAGACGGGAAGGGAGCTTGGGGGTGCCGCTGCTGCACAGTTCCAAACCAGGGCCGTGCGCGGTGTGCGAGATTTCATAGACCTGTGCATGGCGGAGATGACCCGTGCGTACGGTACCCGGGAGGAAGACTTCGAGATTGTGGCTCTCCGGGCGGCGCCTACCACGTCTACAGCCCCCACCCACACGCAGTTCCACATGCAGCTAGTGTTCAGGCATCCACACCATATGTTTGCCACGTTGGCAGAGGTGGGGTCCGTGGCAAGTGGGCTCATCCATCAGGCGTTCGAGGAGATGGCAGACTCCAAGTGGCCTCAACTCCTGCTCTTGACTGCGTACAATCTCAATGACACACCCCACAGTGTGGAGACAGCGAGCAGAGATCTCCCACGGTCCGTGCTGCCCATCTGGATATCCACTGCCTCGCTGCCATATGCACTCCCGCCACAAACTCGACTGGCAGCCCATCACCGGGAGTGTGCCATGCAGGGACCTGCAACTGCCGGGAGCAGCTCCAGCGCCCAGGCTCAAGGATGGTGAGATCCACTTCGACGGCCCCATGGTCTGGGACAGGAGCCTGTCCACAACGGCGCTCGACCCCTGCTCGTACGATGGACCAGCGCGCAGCGTGTGGGAGACTTTCTTGTCTTCGCCGGCCACACCTGCAGTCGATCATGTCGGATGCCGCACCACGGCCGTCGTGCCGTTCAGCGAGGGCGGTGCATGCTTGATTGACCCGAACACAGCCTGCTGCAATTGTAGCCTACAGGCTGCGCTAGACCAATAGTGCAGAGTTGTCAGCTACCAGAGCGTGCAGCCACAAGAGGACCTGGCAGTGTGGTGCACTAGGGGAGGGATGGCGAGTGCCGTACCGCAGTTATAGACATGTAACAAACATGTGTGCAGTACCGCAAATGTAGACATGTCACCACAGGGTGTTACCGCGAGGCTGCTGTGTGCATTGAGTACAACCATACACAACCATCACAAACGCCGATTGTACCTAAAGCATGTTAATAAAACAAGATGTCGCTGTGATACACGCTGCAGTAACTTGGATTGGGTTGTTTTGGATTGGTAACCTTGCAGTGTCAAGGCAACGAATTACAGTGGCACCGCATAAACGAGTATGCAACATGCCGCTGCTCATGCGGCCGCGTCCCCCTCATCACCCCCGTCGTCACTGGGCTCTGCTTCATCTACTTGCGCGTCACCGCCCTCTCTTGCCGCATAAGTCGTACCACCCTCATCCTGCTTCCCGCCTCTCCCGCGCTCGCTGGCCCCTGTTCACCGCAGACTTCATCAGGACCTTGTTCATCATCCCGCCGCTCTCCCATATCTCCCTCGTCATCCTCTAGGGCTGCAATGGCCTCCCTGTCCCCTTCTTGTAGTGTCTTGCGCCGCGCGACCCGTCTGTGGTACGTTCCCTTCCCTCTCCTGGCCCGCGGGTCCACGCTTGGAGGCAAGTCCCCTAGCTTGCGCTTGTGTTGCATCGCCGAAGTGGGCCGGGCTGGGGGCTGCGCCTTCATGCGGCTCCTGCCTGGGTCGAAGTCGTCATCCGAAACTGTAGCCTGTGATGATTGGGGCGCAGGGCCGCTCCGGCCGGCCTCGCTGTCGTCTCTGTGTTCCTCGCCCGCCGCATCCTCTGGCTGAGGGGTCGCCTGGAGACGGTCGCAGCATTCACCCCAAGCTTCAGCTAATTCCTCCTTGGTCATGCACTCCCCCCCAACCAGCTGCATAGCCTGCACCATTAAGTCAAACCATGGCTGAGTGTTGCGGGGGGTGAGGGTCCTGGCTCCCGTGAAAAAAGCCATAACCGCATCCACTAGTGCCTTCACCCTGTCATCTTCTTCCTTGGCTGATAGTTGTGTATCGGGCTCCAGGGGGCGAGGGCGCTCCACGGACACAACTATCCGGTCGTCCTGGGTGAGATCCACAAAGGCTGCACCAATAGTCTTGCGCCCTGCAGCAGCAGTTACAGGAAGTCGGTGTCTTCACATGGCTGCCGCAGCCGGCGATACATGCAATGTTCTGGGCACGTGTCGCGTGCTGTGGCATCATGACACACGAGAGGACCTTGTTTACAGCAGTCAGCTCGTCTATGTGGGCTGCACGGACAGAGTGCCTCCAGGCAGGGTTTGTGTCTATGAAAGCGCACTCTGTGTAGCGGACACCCCCGCGGCGGCAGTTCCCCCCGCATCGCCGACCTCCCGTGAGGGAATGGTCGCCCTGCTTCTACGCCCCGGATTCCTTCGTGGTGTCATGTTTGATTTATTGGGCTTATTCATCTTCCCCGCCGGCGGTTTGCGGGGCTTCCGTGCACCACCAGCCGGCTTGCCACCCACATTGCCATCGCCGTCCACCGACGAGTCCGCCGGTGCAGGTGGCGATGCTGGCGGCGGTGCACATAGCCCAGTGCGCTGCAGGTCTGCTCCCTCCACCATTGCAAGCATGGTCGGTTCCCGATCATTGAGCAGGCGTTGGATGCAAGCCGTAGCCAGCTTGTGGACATCGGCTGCCGACGCAAGGGACGCTGACTTCACCTCCAGCGTAAACCACGCGGCAGCCGAACCTCCATCTGCGCCCTTGTGTTCCATGAACCACTCTACTGCAACGAATGCCCACTGCCACCAGCGGATGTCGATGCACGAACTTGCAAACTTAATGGCCTTTAGTTTAGGCGCCGTTCCGCTGGTGAAGGGGAAGATGAGGTTCGCTGCACACGGTAGTATTGTTAAGGATGCCGTACTGCCTGTCCTTATAGCAATTTGACGTGGGATTCAGGTTCGGTTAGTACGTGGGTGTGATAGTGACTCCAGGCAAAACACCGAGGCGCACCCTGAACAACTATCAGCGTCGCAATATTCGCCGCAGCCCAGCACTCCCACACGCCGTCCCACTCGGGCGTTCCCGCGTCCACCTCCTCCACCCCTATCGTATCATCCCTGACGTAATTGGAGAACGCCATCAAGAGCCTCGCATACCCGCGGATGTCGTTATCCACCGCTGAGGCACATTTGTCAATGCATTGCCAGTGTTGGATGAGGCCCAACGTGAGGTCCTCGTAGGAGGCCAGTACTGATGGCGCCTGCACAGTGTTGCATTGGCTCAGATGCGGTACATGTACCAAACACGCGCCAGCGATGACGGTGTTACACCGTGAAGCGGACTGGACCGCCAGATCAATGGCCCGGTTGGTGAGGCCTGCCCAACTCACAGGACTGCAATGAATGCATGGGAGTGCACCTGATCCACTCCCGGCCACTTCTTTGCAGCGTATACGCACGCCAGGCCCCCAACTTGTTGTGCAGCGGCACAGTACTGTCCCATGAGACCCATCTCCTGAATGCAGTATAGGTTGTCAGAGCTCTTGCTGCCACTCGTCATAGGTCGTATCACACATGCATCTGCTATTCTGACCAGTGTTGGTGGTGCCCGCACCGCTTCCCCACACAGGTCTGGTGCGTTCCGCAGCATCAGTTGTACCGTCCGGGCGCACGCCATCAGCTGTGTGAAGCGGGGTGACGGATACAGCTGCGAGGCGGCGCTTGCCTTGTTCTTGGTGGAGACGGGTTTCCGAATCAGCTGCAGCGTCTTGGAGTACCCATTGGTCCCCCTCTGCACGTTCCCCATGAGCTCTGCCATCTGCTCATTTGGTGCGGCTTCACGTCGCGTCGTTGTGGGTAGGAGCAGGTAGTGTGGCAGTGATGTTCCCGTGGGTGCCCATTCGCAAGTGGCGCCCTCTCTGACAGGATGGTTGGAGTACTCGAACCTGGTCGGGCCTCCGGGCCGTTCTGGTGCTAGGACTCTGGGATGCTCGTTGTGCATGGAGTGCACCACCAGTCGCAGGAGCTCGACTTGGTTCTTAGCTTCATACTCTGCACACCAATTTCGCCTCAGCTTGCCTCAGCTTCGATGGTTGCATCTCCCAGGCGTATGCAATGGCAGTGATGGTGTAAGCGAGTCCAATGGTGGGTGCGTGTACTGTATGCAGTGTCGTACCTGCGGGGATGTGCAGGTCAGGTGATCCCAATCTGCCTGTGTACTCCCGCATTGTTCTCTGTCCGCGCCACGACTCAAGGCTGCAGTCCGCCTCTGCACTTGGGCTCGAGCCACGTCTTGGGGATGATACCTCTGTTATGATGGTCTGGGGTGGCTGCTGCCGGCCTATCATGTGTACCTGCATTCGATACGCATTCACCACTCGCAACGTGGCCCACTCAGTGACGGACTACGCATCGTCCGCGTCCCCCTCACGAAGCTCGGGCAAACGCTCATGACTCACCTGAATAACTTTCCGATCTCCAGAGAACGAGATGAGCTTCATGAGCCCGGCCTCCTTCACCGCCGACCCGTCGTCTGTTCCGCCATTGCTATGTACGCGCTGCCACGCAGGCTCGAGCGCGTCGAAATGCTGCATCCACGCATTGAATAATACAATGGTCCAGTATATGTTGTGTCGCACTGCGTACTCGAGGGACCTGCCCGCTGCGCAGATCTCAGCTGTGCTCCGCTTCAAGAGCGAGTTAAACGTTCCGAACCGCTGCATCCTGTCAACCGTTGCGGCAGAGAACGCGCCGTTCGTTTCTACAACAACTGCGATATTCTCAACTATGCTCTGCTCGGCGTCCTCGCGCGCGGCGGTATCGGCCAAAGGCCGTGTTTGTCCGCTGTTGCTCATGGCCCGCTGTACGTATTCAAAGGAAATCAACGCTGGAAAACTCCGTCGCTTGCAGAATTGGTAGAGTCCGTCCCTATGACGTGCTGGGCCGGGCTCCAGCATCGGGTGCGTAGCAATGTCGCCGTAGCGTAAGGGACTCTTGCCGTGGTCGCAGGTGCCCTGTCTCCATAGCTTCCCCTACGATAATGTTTGTCCGAACGGTTCGCGCCGTTGGAATCATCGGATGCCGACGCGTTTACAAGATCTTCTCCACCTCTGTTCTTACAGTCTCTCAAACGCGGCGACGACGTGCCGATCGCCCCAACCCCGCGCGTGTTCCACGTCCGTTGGAGATTCCGTCTAAAAAGACAGGGCACAACTGTAAACGCTGTCGCGTGGGGAAGTATCGTGCGCAACGTTGACCATACAGTATATAATCAGACGCATGGGATGGGATCTCAGCTATATGTACTGCGCATCTGTGCGCCTGCGAGCCTCGTTTCGCATCCAATTCCACCAAGTTAGAAATGGTGTGCAGCACAGCACCCGCAACGCTGTATCCACGCACTGCCCGATCAGCGATGCTGAAACTGCAAGATAACTACTGTACGGTACGTTGGACATTAGGAACGCCCACACTGCAGTGCAGAAGTGGGCTCAGGAGGCTCCGGAACTGGATGGTGCGTCTCGCGTTGGCAGGGCCAGCGGTCATCGCCGGTCTGCGAAGCAGCGATGATATGTCAACGGCGACATGGCGTCATCGTATCCACTGCGATTGATCAGTACACATAGTGACCATTACACCTTGTGCAACATGCTCACTACTGGTTACCCCTGAACTTGCAACTATCTCCTTTTAGGCGGGGCGTGTCCCCGCCCACCCGAACGGCCACGCGAACCGGCCCTTGCGTTCGCCCCACCCCGCCCCCGAGAGCTGCCGCTACCACGTCCTCGGTGCGGCTGCTGACTGGTTGCCTGCCGGCCACTTGCGTTGGTCCATATATCAGCCCGGCTGCCCCCTCGCCGTGGTGACCGTCCCCTCCTGTCGGGCCGAGTATCGCCCGAGCTTGGCCGCTGCCGAGTCCGTCCTGAAGACCGCTTGTTCATATGCTGCGCCCATATAGCCAGGGGCGGGTCCAGATGCTTCGCGTTCACCCACCTCGATTGCAGTACTAACGGCCTGCATATGACGACTTCTGTTTTGCAGACTTTACCGTAATCAGAGCAGGATTTGGAGACAGTTGCCAGTTGTGCGCGGGCAGTATGCGTGGAAACGGTAGCACAGTTGGTCATTGGGCGGCGCATCGTTCGCACCTGATTTTCCACGGCTTCCCATCTTTGTCATGGGGCAGATCGTAAACTGAGTCCTTCAGTTCAGTGACTGCCTTGTCATCATCCACGTGGAAAGGTTGCCCTCCGTCTTCCGCCCACTGCATGCAGAAGTTGGCGCGATGTACGGCCCTGTACGCCTTGGCATCGCCCACGCCGTACCACGGCTCGTTATGGAAAAACTTTATCGGTGCCCACAGTTCGTCATACCGTGGGGGCCCACGCGGCAAGCTCATCAACGAACTGGGTTGGGCTCGGGCAGGGTTGGCTGCCCCCCCAGGAACGTCAACGTTCGGCCGGCCGGCGTTCGTATCCCAGAGCAGACCCGGCGCACACCGTTCCAGGACATGCTCTAGGTTGAGCACGGTGTACATGCCGCACGAAACGGCGTCCGGCTGTTGTGGGCAAATACTCGGTGGCACCTACACAACGACCGCAGTTCAATAGTGGCGTCATTGGTCGTATAGGTGATGTTGTATGCAAAGTAGTGCCACATTCAGTCGCACCAAAGCTAGGGTTGGCGGCCGATCATGAGATACTGTACATCACTGTTGACCCAGACGTTGGTCCAGGGTATACACTGTGACCGGAAGCACACCGCCCATATCTTCACCGCCTCCTTGACCGTGTCTACTGCGGTGTTCAGCAGAAACGCCATCGTCCGGATCCACTTCCCTGCTACGACGTCCGTGTCGTGCTTTGTGTACCTCAGACTGTCCACATGCAGGATGATGGTGTGCTGTCCGGCCGACCTCATCCTGTCGCGCTCACCCTCGGTAGCGCCCAGCCATTGCCGCACTCTGTCTGCACCGACGGACTTGGGATCACGCTCATACGTGGTTTGACAACTACAAATAAGTCCCGCATACATGCAAGCCTGCGGCTACACTGAGCAGTACAGTCAGAGGGCGTGGAGTCAGTCAGGGTGAGAGTGGTGGGCGTACTTGGGTGGAAAATGAGGACCAAGCTCCAGTGAGAAGCTAAGTACACAGGGTGGACGACGGCGTGGAGGCTCCACCCTCCGCCAGCAAACATGTTTACCCGCATGTCCCACTTGGTTATCCCTCGGCAGGATCCCTTAGCCTCGAGTTGCTCCCAGCGGCTTTGCCAGTTACACGGGTCCACCAAGATGTACCGCCTGTCGCGCCACGCTCGTCTCAGCGCTATGGCGGCCATGTACTCCATGGCCTTGGTCCCGACCCATGCACCCGGGCGCAGCACCCGGATGTCATCCGCCGCATAATCCCAGTCACAGTCCGTGACGATGCCCCGGTCTAGCTTGTGCTTTACCCGCATCTGCATTCATGGATCAGGTGTCAATTGCATACACTGGCGCAGTAGTTCATGGAGAAGTAGATACCAGGCAGCGGATGAGATGTCGTACCCCTAAGATATTTGGGCCGGCGTGACGAGCTTCGGCAACGCCATCGGGGGACCCGCCTGGCGAGATCGAACCGCCTCGTCGTGTCCGCTTCACTTGTCCTGATCGGGGGGCCGGGGGACCCGACAAGGTGGCCGGGGGGGGGGCAGGGTCTGCCCCCCCCTCCGGCGCAGCCTCAGAGAGGTGAAGCGATCTCTTGGCGCGAGGCGATGGTGTTGCCGGGCGCGATGGCAGACCTTCCCGGGCTGCTGATGTGAGCGGTGGTGGCTGCAGCGTGGTACGCAGTTCGGGCCGGGCCGCCACAAGTTGTGCCAAACCCAGTCGTCTCCGTGGCACAGCACGGGTCGATACCCCTCGTGCGGGGGCCTGTTCCTGCTGCGCCTGTTGATGGGGTATTGGGGGCGCCGGCAGTGCCACTTGAGGATGCGAGGGGGGGCGATGATGTCCCGCTGAAGAAGCTGCCATGGAGGAGGAAGCCGCATGAGGGGAGTGGTTGGCTCCCGCGAAGAATGCGGTGGTCCCCATTGCGGCAGGAGAGAGGTGGGGGTCCGCTTGGAGATCTGCCGGTGGCTGATGCCATCGGCCGGTGTTGCCGGGCTGTGGAACCTCTGAAGGTGTGTTGGCCCTGCCTGATAGCGAGCCACATGTCAGGTTCTGGCGACACCCACGTCGGTGGGTAGGCTCGGGTGAAACTGTTACCAGAGGCAGGGATGACAAGATGCCAGGTGCAAATTCGCCGGTGCGCTCCAGCATCTCATGATATGGTTGCAAGAGACCACCACCGGCTGTTCTTCGCTCGGGTGGATTTACGGCCCTCTGGCGAGCAGCAGCGAGGCTTCGCAGCCTGCACTCCCAGTACGCCAGCTTGACCTCTCCATTGTCAGACCGCCCCTTTGCCTTCTCAAGCAACTTCACGTGCTTTTCGAACTGCGCCGCCTCCCCTTGAGCGCGCGAATTGTCGAGCGGGTGGACAAGAGCAAGCAGGTCTGAATTAGATTCGCCCTGCGGCCCATCCAGTCCCCACTGACCCGCGTCGATCTTCTTCATCGCATACTGTATGAATCTAAAATAGTGGTTGCTACTACCCGGATCGCGACGCACACGTTCTAACTCAAAACGGAATAGATCCTGATTCGCCATGGCGACCAACTCAGCAAGGCACTCAGCAAGTCCTTTACACGATTGTATTTTCTACAGAGCCGATGATATCGACTGGCGATGCGGAAATATCAGAGGTCGTCCTCTGCGCTCACGAGCGTGCGTGAACTATGTCCTGCCCGTGGACTGTCCTCCACAAACGAATCAATGTCAACAGGATTATGTTCGATTTAATTCCATCTTAATACGAAGTGGCGTTTCGATGGCATCGCGGTCATAGTCACACGCAGGCCAAACGACACACATGCGATCACGTTTGAACGGTGCAGTGCCACTGATCAAACCATTGCCGCCGATGTATGCGCCTGTTACAGGACCTGGTGCTTCGCATCTGATATGTACCTTTTTCAGGTCTACCCCAGAACACTACCTAATTTCCCAGAAGCTTTATAAACTGTCATAAACATGTGCCCACCATTCCGTTCGCCGGTTGCCGCAAGGGTTAGTGTCACCGACCGCAGGTCGATCACCCAGCAACCGGCAAAGCAGCGGTTGCCCGATTGTGGTCGCACTGACACCACCCTATACAATTCTGGCGGGCGACCCAATTCAAGGTCGGGTGCCCTGGCCCCTGGCGACGCCACCTGTACCGCATGGTACAAGTTGCAAACCGCCGCACAAATGCAGTCCGCTGAATCACTGGCAACATCATCCCGAATATTAACGGAACTGAACTTCTCGTAGGTCACGTCTACGAAATACTTGAACTGGCCCACATACAACAGGCGGTCAGCGCCCTGGACATACTCTATGAGGAACCAAGTGTTGTCTTTCACCTTCTGCGAGGTGTATTGTGTGCATGCAACGTTCTCACCAATTGCCAGTTCAGCTCGCAGGTACTTGCGCAAGCGGATACGGACCAGTCTGTTGTCCTCTTCATCCGCGCCAACTCCAAGCGAAGATGCGACGGCATCGCGCTGAGCCAAACCTGTCAAATTGGAATGGCTGGGCCACCCGCGATTGGCAAAGTCATCGTTCTCTGCGCAGATGAGGTAGGGGAGACCCCGGAGGTGCCTCTGAGGCCCGACCGGTGCCGGCAAGACCTCCAGCCGTTCCACGGCTGACAGATCCTTCGCGGCGCCCAGCATCACTGGGCCACAGAAGGGCCCTGCCACAGGGGGGGCAGCAGGCGCGGCGGCCTGGGCTTCAGCAGGCGCGGCGGCCTGGGCCGCAGCAGGCGCGGCGGCCTGGGGCCCCTCCGGGCCTGGCGGTGGTGCAGGGCGACGGATCCGCTTCCCCTCTCGAATGCGGCGTTTGGCATCTGCAATGGCATCTGACAGGCGAGGAATCGCTTCGGCGCCGTACTCCTGCACCAAGCGATCACACGCCCGTCGCATGAGGAGATCGTTGACAAAGATCCTCTCCGCACAAGACGTTGAGCGGTACTTGATCAGCCGCTTGAAGAACTGGACGAGTCGCTCTATCCAGTACTCAAGGCAGAAGAAGGCCGGACCGCAGGCCCGAACTTGATCCGGAACATGTACGGCCGCCAAGTGAAGCTTGAACGTGGTTAGGACTTGACCTCCGAAGATCTGCACTACCCGGATGTCGTACAGCGGTGGCATTCCCGAGACAGACGTGACATAAACTGCGGCTCGGGTACAATCTGGACGAGGCAGTGGCTTCGCAACTGGGACCATACCTGTTGGGCCCTCTTCCCGTAAGCCAGCAAATGCTTTTGAGCCGTGAGTATCCTCTCCCAAGTATGCTGGCCCTTCATGAATCTCATGAAGTAAAGGCAACCTGCCCGCAAGTCCGCCCACAGGGCCTCAAATTGGGCTTGAACATAGCGTTGCTCTGCATCGGTACGGTCCCACGGCAGGTTGTGTAACAAGAAGGTGCTCCACGTCTCAGTGAATGTCGTCCAGTCCTCCATAAGATAATTGCCGCGGTGCCTGCAAGCCGAGTGTGTACACCGCATGGACTTGATGATGGACTCAAATGTGTGCCAGCATGAAGAACGTGTAACAGGCTCTTGTACAGGTGAGCAGGTGAACGCTAAGGAGGGGGTGCTCACTGGACAACATCTCGATAGGGTGTTTTGATCAGCTCCGTCTGCCGCAAGCCCACTTCCACGCCTCTGGCCGTGATCTTCCGCCGGACCGCCACAGGGAGTACGAATCTTGCGGCAGCCCCGACACGCTTGGCACCAGGCCCGGGCAACCACTGTTTCCAGAAGTCCTTGAGAAGTCCAAGGAGGAAGATGTGGGCGACACCGAAGCGGAGGAATGTGCAGGGACTGCACGCGGTCATGTGTCTGGTGGCATGTGTTGCGATAGCAACAGACACGTACCATGATCAACACAGGCAAGCCAAACACCCAGTTCTGGCAAACACATGTTTTGCTATCAGATTGTACGAGAAAGGTCCAACACGAGGGGTCACAGCGTACGGAATGTGCGGAAGGTGAACGATACGGCGAGGTTGCATTACCCATATCGGGCGTTGTGACACTTGTCAAGGGGAGGAACACACTTGAAGTACGACAGCTTGTGGAACAAGGGCTTCCCCCATACCCCCAACTGAAGGCACTCCTGTCGGGCACGGTTCTGTCTGGTAGATCGAGCCGCGATGTCGGAGTAAGGAGGACGAGTTGGATTGTCTACCTGCATACTAGTCCACACAAATGGACAGGGTGCAGGGGTGTCACACCCTGGACAGATGGCGGGCACAACGGCATTGGGGGCATCCACCACCCCGATCGCGACCTCACCAATGGGAAACCTCCTGTGCAATATGACCAGATCGGGGTCCACAGGGCGTGATAAATCACCTGGGCCATGATCTCTGCAGCGGTGTCGGCTGCCTTCTGCATCTCGCAGCCAGACCACTTCAGCACGGCGTCGCCGCACCAAGTGCCCTCCGGAGTTATGGTGTCGTCGGGTGTAAACTGGTTGCGAGTGCTGGAGGGATCTGTGTCCATGGTGATATAGCCAGGTGGCAATCGAGGTCTGGCGGGGACACCCTCATGCGGCGCATCATGATGGGGAGGAAGTTGCAGACCGGCCTCATTGCAGGGCACGCCTTGGACAATGCGACGGAAGCAGCACCAACTACACGCATACCCAGGTTGCGGGACAGAAACAAATGTGGTATAAGCACAATTGCGGTGCATGTCGCACCGGATCGTATTGGCCTCCGGCACTGTTGCGCCGCGGAACGCGCATCGCATGCAGGCTGCCTTGGCTCCATGGCCTACAGTGTTTGCGATCTTCTCCAACACGGGTATGTCGCCCTCCGCCCAGCCACACACTGGCCAGAGCTTCACCGTCCGCTTCCCCTTGTCGGGCCGATCTGGGTCCCTCCAGATCTCCACCAGGACCGGGGTTGTGCCGTCCCTGCCTGCAAGACGACACAGCAAGAGTCGACTGTGGCGCAAGGGATCGACCAACCGCTATTGCCATGCGGTGAGACTAGCGTAGGATCCACAAAGGGAGTACTCATACAGGGTGTACCCACACAACAACGTATCACACCCGGGTCGTGGGCGAGGAAGAACTCCTCGAGCGACTGAAAGATGCCATCCAGCCGCGTGGGCTCTGTAGGTCCCTCCACAACACCGAGTGGAGCCCAGGTGTCGTTCTTGGCATGCATCCCTTCGTGCAGGTCTTGTAGCCTCATGCCCCATATAAGCGCGCCGTGCTGCTTGTTCACAAAGAGCTGGCCTCCATCGGCACCTGTACACGGCATGTCTGCCTGAGCAACATCGTCAGGAGCGGGCACACAGTTTGAATACAGGCATTCCTGGCTGGATCACACGACCCACCTGGGTGGAACGCACCAAGGCTCACGAGTACCGCGAATTCGTCAGCGTTGATGTCCGTCTGGTCAAACTTGTTTCGGCACTTCATGTTCAATTCCTTGCCTGCAGGTGAGCACCAGAAGGACTCTGGATCGTTGAGAGCTTCCTTGCGGTGTTGCAACATGGCTGGCAGCATATGCGGCTTGCTCACTAGATCCACAAATGTACCCTCCTCGCCAAAGAAAAAAGCACTGCGCTTGGGACTGACATGCCCTCCAGGGCCTCGCTTGAATCTGGTATTGTTGCACCCTGGCCGGGCGCAGACCTCGTCAGCATACTCCGCGTGGCTGCTGGCAGGTATAGCGGGGAACACAGTCCAGCATTCGTCGCAAACATGACTCTCACAGTCATGACTGTCTTCCGCAGCCAGCGCACATTTGAGCATGTGATAGGAGCGGGGGAACAAGTTGCCCGGTGGCAGTAGCAGGAAATGGATCATCTGGCACAGCGAGTCCATGGCGGCGTTTGGAAGGCGATGGTCTGATGCGAGCCTCGCCAGCCAGACTGCAACCTCGCGCAGCGTGACATCATGATCCTCGTGTATGACCTTAGCCAGACTGTAATGAAGGTACGCGCCCGTATCACTTCGGGGCGGTTTACCCGGCTCCTCACGCACGGGCTCCTCTTGGATGCCCCCCTCTGCATCCAAGTCATCATCTGGATCCTCGTCAAAGGCCTCCTCTGCATCAAACCACACCTCGCCGTACTCGTCAGGCAATGGGTGAAACCCGTCGTACTCGGGGTCAGCTTCCACCGGCAGATCAGCTGCCAATGCGACGTACGCCTGCACATGAGAGGTGGCAGGTGAGAGCCAGTGCTAGCGGCAGTTGGCCCGGATGGTAAAGAGCGAACGCTGCAGCACTCAACACAGAACATGCGCGATGAGATCAAGACGACATACCGGAGCCTGTGGGAAATCAGGGTCCCCTACAGGGATGGCAGCTGCTTGCACAGGCGGGGCCGGCCCGGGCATTGCGGCCAGTGGGTCCATCGCCTCGTCTTGGAGGGGTCCGGCCTGAACTCCGATGCCCGCGGGCATGAGACGACCGCTGGCACGGTCGTCATTAGAGGTACCTTCACCGACACCGGGTAAGTCATTCACGTAGGCTTCCATGGGAGCCACCATGGCTTCATCTTGTTGCTTGTCACGTTCCGGATCCGGGGCCCGATCCATTCCGGCCCGTAACCGTAGCTTGCACCTGCGCGGCTTCGAATGC